>WEIV01012590.1:3468-18909 GCA_013390005.1 Calyptomena viridis
GGCAGCTGAACAGAGAACACAGTCATGCAAAGGAGAAGCAAATAATCTTCAGGACCAATATAAGAAAATTAAAGAACAGTTGCTTCAAAAAACAAAAGCAGAGAAAGAAAACCAGCAGGAAATTCAGATGCTGAAGAATGAATTAGCCAAAAGCAGTCAGGTGTCAGAAACATTGAAACGACAGATAGAGGATCTTAATAAATGGAATACTGAAACAAAACTACTGATGAAGCAAATTCAGTCTGAATCAGAGAAAATGGCTTTGGAAAAGCAAAATATTCAGAGGAAAAATGAGGCTTTAAAAGCCCTAGCAGATGGTTTCAAGGAACAATTGCGCACAACAANTGGATCTGCAGGTCAGGGAGAGTGAACAGAGGTTTCTTTTGTGTAAGAATGAAGTTCAGCAAATTAATAAGCTCCAAGATTCTGGATTTAAATTGGGCTGTGAGAGAAGAGGGAATGATTTCAGTTACCTGAGTGATACCACAGCTAAAGAATTTGGACAACTTCCTTCACATACAAAACCAAGCTCACCTTTGTTAAGGCAGAAACAGGAGAGATCAGGTTTTAAATCTGATCAAATGGAAGAAAATACACTGTATGTGAGTGCTGATGATACAATTCCAAGAGAGGTGCAGTTCCAGATGTCAAGCATAAACCAATCATTAGAAGATTCAAGCTCAAAGTCTTTTACAGAGTTTGTTTCACAAATGAGTACGCAATTCCAGATAACTTTTGATAAGGCAAGCCAAATCTCTGGAATGTCTGAAAAGGACACATTGAGAAACAGGAACCTACACAGTTCCAGACAAACTATTAGACATGGAGAAGACACAAAACATGAATTAGGAGTGGTAAAACTGCATCCCTTGGAGGTACACACTACATTTTGTGAGGGTTTGCCTTCCTAATCTGTTTTTCACTAGTCTGTTTGTTTGTTTATTTGTTTTTCATTATGCTNGATGCAACTACAACAAGCTCATATACAAGACCTAAGCAGCAAATTAAAAAAATTGCAGGATGAACTCCACCAGAAGACTCTTGATGAACAGATGGCACGGAAGAAGATGATTCTGTTTCAGGAAGAATCCATTAAGTTTAAACACTCTGCAGNTATGCTTTATCACTATTCTCTCTAATGTTTCTTATGTTCCTGTCTTGGTGGAGGGAACCCCTTCATTATTACATAACAGAAAAAGCTTTTTGTTAGAGCTCAGTACCAGGTTTTTTAAAATCTAAGAAACATTATTTTAAAAGTTCGTGTTGGAAATAGGAATTCACATACACTGTTGTATCATTATTGGTCAAAATAAGCTTTGATTAACAGCAGTAGGTTCATATAGTAGCAAACAAGAGTTATTAATGCTTAGTCCAGTCATATTCCTATTATTGAATAAATATCTGAAATGGCAAATGCACTTCAAAAACTCTGGCTATCTGTGTTTCTCTTCTCTCCAATGCTAGTAGCAGTTCTCCTTTCTGACTTACATTCAAGTTCTCCCTTTGATTTCTCTGGTGGTGGATTTAGGAGTGAATTATGTACAGCATAGTCTGCAGTTGTATTTCTCACTGTGTCAAAAATTCCTGTTTACAGATAGTGAAGAACAAGCACTATGACATGCATGTTGAAGTCACAACATTAAACCAAGAAAATGACAAGATGTTTGGTAATGAAGAGAGAATGTTTGAGGGATACAAAACATCAGAAGGGTTTAGGAAAGAAGACTTTACAAAGATGAGCTCTTTCGTAGAGGAAGAGATTTTGAGGACTGTTGATGATGCTACTGAGCTGGACTATTTTACAGAGGAGTATGATGCTATTAAATTTCAAGGTCTCCGACATGATGTAACTGCCAGACAGTTGGTCGAAGTTAAACTTTTAGACAGGCTCACGGCTGAACAGCTCGTTTCAGGGCAGAAAACTATTGGTGAGGTTCAGAAAAGTCTTGAAAAATTTTTAACTAAACCTACAGCTATAGCTGGACTGTACCTTGAATCCAGCAAAGAGATACTTTCTTTTGCTTTAGCAACAAAGAGAAAAATCATAGGAAAAGCACTGGCATTAGCCTTTTTAGAGGCCCAAGCAGCTACTGGTTTCATCATTGATCCCACAACAGGTCAGAAGTTTTCTGTTGATGATTCGATTGTTAGAGGGCTTGCAGATAGTGAATTCAAGAGTAGACTGCTTGAGGCAGAGAAAGCTGTTTTGGGTTATTGCTGTTCTGGAAAAGTGCTTTCTGTGTTTCAGGCTGTGGAAGCTAGACTTTTAGAAAGACAAAAAGGTAAAAATATCCTTGAGGCTCAAATTGCAAGTGGGGGGATAATTGATCCTGTAAGAAGTGTTCGTGTACCTCCAGAGACCGCTGTGCATCTTGGCTTGCTTAATAACACAATTTTAAAATTTTTGCATGAGCCTTCTAGTAATGTAAAATGTTTTCACAATCCAAATAGCAGGAAAGCTATGTACTACTGTGATTTGCTGAAAATGTGTTTGTTCAGTGTAAGCAGTAAATGCTTTCTACTTCCAGCTGGTGAAAGGAAAATAAGCAGCCCGTCAGCAGAGAAAAGTCATAAAACTTCTGTAGTAGATGTCGACACAGGAGCTGAAATGACTTCATATGAGGCTTATAAAAAAAATTACATTGATGAAGCTACATATCTTGAGCTTTCAAAACAAGAATTTGATTGGAAAGAGTCTACATGTTTTGACTCTGATGGGAATTCTTTTCTTTTGCTTACAGATCTTAAAACTGGTGTACAGTTTAATATTGAGGAGACATTAGATCAGGGTAAAATTGACAGAGCATTAGTCAATAAATATAAGGAGGGCTTAATCACAATTAATGAGTTTGGTGATATTTTAGTTAGCAGTTCACAGCCAAATAAAGATTTAAACAGTCCTATTGCAGGGTTTTGGCTTTCAGAAACCAATGAAAGAATTCCAGTCTTGAAAGCCTCACGCAAAAACTTGGTAGATAGAGTTACTGCCCTCCGATGCCTTGAAGCCCAGGTTAGTACAGGAGGTATAATTGATCCATTTACTGGGAAAAAGTACAGTGTTTCAGAAGCTTTGCAAAGGGAGTTGATTGATGATGGTTGTGCCAAGCAAATCCAGCAGTGTGAGCTGATCTTTACTGGGATCATTCATCCTGTAAGGAACACTGTTATGTCAGCTGTTGAAGCTGTGCATTTAAATGCCATAGACAAAGAAATGGGCATGCGCTGCCTGGAGTATCAATACTTGACTGGAGGCTTGATAGATCCAAAGTCTCATTCCAGGCTAACAATGGAAGATGCAATTAAGGATGGTATGATTGATGCTGTCACAGCTACGAAGATGAAGGATGAAAAATTGCATGTTAAAGTTCTGACATGCCCCAAAACTAAGAAGAAGATAACCTACAAAGAAGCTTTAGAGAGAGCTGTTTTTGATTGCCACACTGGGCTGCGGTTGTTAGAAGCAACTCAGCCCATGAAAACAGGAATTTCCAGTCTTTACTATAATTCATAATTGACAAAAATATTAGTACTCATTTTGGGCCCTGCTTTAAAACCCATTCAAGTTATGGGAAAGATCTGTGATGGCCTTTATGGAAAATCATAAATGGTGTTTTCTAGCATTATAATGAGCTGCTGTAAAACTAGTTATTACAATCCACTAATTAGGATAAACCACTGAAACTGGAATTAGATATTACTTATTGCAAAATTGAAATCTATAAATAGGCAGATTCACAATTTCAGAATGCAATCTGTGTGTTCAGTCTTTACCTGAAGGCCTTATCTGACATTACCTACATGTAGGTAGTATAAATGAGAAATTATGCTGAGGTTGGTGAAGTTAACATTAGTGCAAAATGGATAGATTTAGATGAGACAAGAATCATATTCTTACATTAAAGATTGAAAAAGATTGCTCATTTTGTGATGGAGTGCAGTGCAGTGTTTCATGTGACCTGTTACTTAACTTAGTATTACAAATCAGTGTGCAGATATCATTTTCTTTAGAAAAGTTGCAATAAAATATACAAGGGTTAAATCTGCATTTCAGTAAACACACATGTGTAAGTACTTTTTCTCACACTGGTATTTCATTAATTTTAATGGGCTATGTACACCATAAACTTGTAGTCCTGAGGTTTTATCTCACACCAGCTAACTTTTTTCTTTAGAAATGTTTTCATGCTCTAATAGGCAAATGAATTGTAATTATGTATAAAATTACAAAAAAATCCATTGAAATAAAATGTCTTCATTTTTTCTTGTGATAAATGGAAGAGCTTCAGCATGTTTTCTCAGTATTGAAAGAAGTCCACCTACTAATAGGTTGTACTTACATGAAAAGGAATCTGTTTTCCTGTGGGCAAAAAGATTAGATGTCTCAGTGTTTTACTGTTATTGTTCTTGTTTCTATAGGCATAAAAGCAATGTGTTCTTCCTAATTGTAATTTAGTAATCCATGTGCATAGATTGCAAAATACAGTCATCCCATGCTGGCTGTACATATCCACACCTGAGGGTAATGCAAAGGCAGCAATTCAAAAATACTTTATATGCAAATGTTTTTCAGATTTTATCTGCTGAGTAATGGTTGGGCAGCTATGCTTTTTCCTACCGTCAATCATTTTATAATGATTGTGTGTGTGTATTAATAAGCACCTTTACCATAATTACAAATAATTTGAGGTATTATTTTGTTAATATCTATGTGGCATTTTTTTCCTACATTGAAGCATCATAGTAAGGCATGTGGTCATAAATAAAAGAAATCATTTTATGTTTTTGTGATAATAATGGCAGTGTGGTAGTGTTGTGTTTCTATGGACATTAATATTACATATTTCAACAAGTTACATTTACATGTTCTTTTACAATTTGTGGCACTCATCAGAAGTCAATGGAAGAGGAAAAGAAGGAACATGTTGAGAAAGCTGGGGATTTACTGAAGTGGGTATCAAACCTCAGCAAGACACTCAGCAAAGAAGAAGGAGAAAAGGCTGAAAAGACAGACTTGCCTAAGCAGCAGGTACACAGATGTCTTTTTAGGTTTTTGCCAAAATATTCCATAAATACTTTTTTCCCTACAAATCTCCATCCACATTTTCCTCAAGACATAATTTTACATTTGGTTGTGAGTTGAGGGATGAGTAAATGAACATTAATGCTTAGAGACACAAGCATTTTACTCAAGAAGAAGCCCACACTGCTTTTTACAGACCTAGTATGTGGTGTATTCTGACACTGCAGAATGTCAGTTTAGAGAAACTGGTCCCTGCACACCATAATTCAGCCTTTCTAGAGTGCATCTTGACAGGATGGCATTTCGGGCACCAGAAAGGAGAAAGTTGTTAGGAGGGGCCTGAGGGCCAAGTTCCAATTTATTTACTTTTGAAAAGTTAATTTGAGGCATTCTCTTAAGGGATAGTCAAAAACTGCTGTCCTAAGGAGTACAGCAGCTGTTGACTGCGGCCTCTTTATTATCACACTAGCCCACAGGCTGTTTGAGTGGCCCATCTTGAAGCCTTTGCATGTAACAGGTATGTTGTAACTCTGACCATAAATTTCCATCTGTGAAGTGTCCTATCATTTCTAGGAGATCCCCTGCTAGGCTTGTCCCATGAAATAGCTTAGTGACACCTACAAAGATTTCAGTAGGTGAAAGTCTACCTTCACATTGAGCAGCACAGGGACAGGGTGATGTCTTATCCACATCTCTCAGTACAGGTCTGGATGTATGGTCGTGCGAGCATCATTTTGGCCTTCTTGGCAGCCTGTTTCTGTGTTTTTATATTGGTGACACGTGCTAGTGCTGGTTAGAGCCACTTGGGCAGCCTGTGCGTGAATCAAATTTGCTGTTGGGCAAGTCAGTAGTACTGCACTCCTGATGGCCACCAGTCCCAGCATGCTGCTTGTTCACTGAGGAGCAGTGCTAGCTCTGAGTTTGCCCCTATATCTATAGGAGGAAATAAGCTTGTACTGATTTGAACATACCGATTGGTAAATTGCTACTAGTTAGGATCAGGATTTGCAAAAACATTCGATGCTGGTCCTTTTCTGCCCTTGTTAGTGACAACACTCCAAACTTTCGTCAACGTTGGGCCAGGGCTCAGCTGCTTAGGACATTTCAGTTTACCATTGCAACTGTGAGTGTCATCTCCCCTGTCCAGCTTGAGCTCTCAGTGAGTAACCCATGAGTTAGCTGTCTTGGCTTCCTCTGGGACATAGTCCCTTGCTGTGGAAGACGGATGTTTGCTGAGAGTGTTTGCTTCCCTTGTGAAACTGCCTGGCAAGGTAGCAGCACCTTTCAGAGGTGCCTGGGTTTGTGTGGCCACTGATTAGGAAAGGCGCCTTGACAAGTTCTGTAGAAAGACGTAGAAATTGGTGATATGCTAATGTTAGCTGAAATACTTTGCACACAGAGGATTGCTATGGGGTGCAGCCATGTACTGGGAGGAGAATCTGGTGCCAGTAGTGACAGGGTGAACATAGGAGCTGCAGCGACACTGGTTTGCTGAGTAAAGTGGAGCTTATGACCCCGCCTGCTACCTCAGCCTGCTTGCATCATCTCGTGTAGTGCATAAAGTGGTTCTTTTGGTTCCTGTACAAGCAGCACAAGTGGCGAGATGTGGCTTGCTGGTGATGATGGCAAAGGGAGACTGTTTGGGCCCTTTGGCATAATGCACACAAGGACAGAATTGGTTATGTCCAGACCCAGATGAATGCAGGGCCCAAGCACCTTGCTCAAGTTCTCTTAGCACCTACATTGAACATATCTCCAGTTTGCAGACTCCCCTTTGATAATTTGCCTTTATTTATCAAAGAAGGGTGCTTTTCTTTGAAGAGACTGCAGGGAGTTTCTCAGAAAAGTTAGAAGATTAAATTCCAACAAGTTCTGCTGCGAGAACAAATACTTTAGTGGGGATGACAGAACTGATAATGGGGAGAATATTAATAAATAATTAATTTTTTCTAGGTGTCAGATATTGCATTTGTCTCTGTCATTGAATTTCATGAAGGCGTGTGCTCTTCTGATATATTTTTTAAACAGATTTGTTATTTCTCATTTTGGTGAGCAACTTCTTGAACATGACCACTGTACACATACCTTTATGAAGCTGCTATAAACCGTGCCAACTATAATAAGTGATTTTAAATGATTGGTTTCAAACAAATAATGTTTTGAAATAAATTCTATTTGTTTTGCTCCATAGTCTTCTAATTCAAACAGCTAGCTTAATCAAAAGGCATAGCACAATGACTTATCCATATGTAAATGATACAATGCTATAATAAATAATATTGTTCTATTTTAAAAAAATCAAACTCTTACATTACTGAGATTAGTCCCCGGGAGAAATACTGTGTTGTTTGTTTGTTTTGTTTATGTACATAGTTAAGTCTTGAACACAGATTATTTATTTTTCAGATTTCTCTGCATGAAATGTCAACCAAGAAAGAACAAATAGCTGAAGCTCTGCAGACTACTCAGTCATTTTTAACTAAGCACAGTGACAAGTATGCCACTTCTTATTTTTCAGATAATGTACATAAATTGAATCAATACATACTGTTTGCTTAAAAAGAAATCATATCCTCATCTTACAGTTCCAATTGCATTTCATGTACAAATGTGTTGGTTTGGGTTTTTTTTCCTTCCTATTTGGTGAAACTTGGTGCAGTTTTGTTTATTTTAAGAATTTGGCTTGGTTTGTATACCTCTGGTCAGCTTAAAAAGATTAGATATTTAAATTTTCATTTGAAGTCAAAATAATTAACAAATTTGTAGTAAATTAGTACTTGAACTATATGTCACAAAATTGTTTCATCTGTGTCTAAAAACAGACTTTAAGACACTAGATGCTGAAATAACTTATGACTCCTTGCTAGTTTTGTTACCTATCTTGGCTAGGAATCAGTAGCCAAAGGCACATGTGAAGGTTAAGTGCTTCTTTACCCAAATAACTACAAGCAGATTGTAGCTTTCTTGAACATCTTCATAATAAGGCTGTATTTTTTCCAGACTACCTGTACTAATTTCTTCCTCCCCTTTTTTAAGTAAAAGTAATCAGATCACTTTCAACAGGTTACAAATTACCTAAAAAGATCTCCTTCTGCCACTTTCTTTTGCATAATAGAATGACAGATGAAGAGAGACATGAAATGGAAAAGCAAGTCAGATCTCTTCAGGAGAGCTATAGCTTGTTGTCCAATGAAGCTTTAAAACAGCTGCAGGAAGCACAGTATCTGGGTGATGAAAAGATGGAAGAAAAGGTAACAAAATTGAAATTTAGATTTCAGTCTGTCTTGAGATTTACTGCATGCTTTTCAAACCCCACATGATAAGCAAAAGAAGAAGCTGCAATTAACAGTGTGGAACTTGGGATTTAAATGACTGAAGAGTTGTGTATTTGCTGTGAAATACTGTGTGTGACCTTACCTGTGCATATGAACATTCTACTCATCAGACTTTTTTTGTGAAGAGTCTTAATAATGTGTGTCTTGCATGAAGAAAGATAAGCAATCATCCATCTCTTAACTCTTCTCTTAAAAACCATTCTTTGACTGCTAGATAAGCCTGCATTTCTGCTGCAAAAATGACACCATAAAATAACATGTTAATCTCTCCCATGTATCATTCAGAAATGTCCTAGAAGAGATCTACTTTCAGTTTTTCTTAAAATTTTTCTGGATGTGAAAATGGGAGCATGTAACATGATTAGCTCTGAGACACTACAAATACATTTGGTAATGGGTATTAGTCTTAAATATGGAGTTCTCAAAAATTACCACGCAAATGAATATTCTCATATACATATTGAGGCAGTGTGGGTGTAATGAGTTCAAATAATGTTGCCAAACTGACTTCATGCTTTCCATGCAAACTAAATGCAATATTTGGTCCTAAGTATCTGATTCCATATTGTTGAGTGTATATACAGAAGTGCTGTATGCTGTAAACATGAATAGCATGGTTGTGTTGAATCACATACTGTTTCCGAATATTCTAACTTTCCACAGACATTTATAGCATGAAAATTTGCCTTTCAGGTATATGTTCTATTTGCTCGCTCTGCAATCATTTCTTCTATTGTCTTTCACTAACCCTATTTATGTATGCAAAGCATAGGTTTTCAATTCACAGATGCATGTTGATTTTAAATCTTTTATCCCATCGTGTGCTGTTGAATGACTGACATAGATCACTTGCGCATTTGAGCTGCTAACATTCACAGCATTCCTCCAGGCTGGTAAGTACATGTTTTTATGATTACCATGCATTCAAAATGAAAAGAAAATTTAAAAAATGCAGTCTGAAAATAGTGATAGCTTTTCTTTTGTATTCCTTTTTAGGTGAATAAAGTCATTGCTGGTGTCATTGATCAAACAACTGGAGAAGTCTTTTCAGTCTTTCAGTCTATTTTAAGAGGTTTTCTTGACTATGACACTGGAATTAGATTGCTTGAGAATCAGCTGGTTCTTTCTGGAATCATTTCTCCAGAATTAGGAGTGTGTTATGATTTGGAAGAAGCTAAAGCTCATGCCTTAATTGATGAG
This sequence comes from Calyptomena viridis, assembly GCA_013390005.1. Classification (NCBI taxonomy): domain Eukaryota; kingdom Metazoa; phylum Chordata; class Aves; order Passeriformes; family Eurylaimidae; genus Calyptomena; species Calyptomena viridis. The sequence continues at coordinate 13,024 of WEIV01012590.1, forward strand.
CAGATTCTGTTACAGTTGCAGGAATTAAGCAGTGCAAAAAAGCTTATTTCAGAATCATCATTATCAAATATTCCAGTTGTTTCAGCTTTAGAACAAGGTCTAATTCCAGAACGACTGGCTATTAAAATTCTTCAGAATCAGCTTTCAAGTGGGGATTTGATTTTGCCATCTACTGGAGAAAATCTGACTTTGCAGAATGCTTTCCAGAGAAACCTGATTTTTCCAACATTATATGGAAAACTTCTGGAAAGACAAGATGCATGTAAAGATCTCATAGACCCCAACTGTGCTGAGAAAATTTCCCTCGAACAGATGATTCATAGAAGCGTAATACATGGAGAAACAGGGTTAAGACTCCTACCTGTGAAACCACAAGAAAAAGGTAGAATCATGCTCAAATGTGGAAGGAGGATAACTATTTTGAGGGCAGCCCATGAAGGGCTCATTGATCGGGAAACAATGTTCAGGCTGCTGGGTGCTCAATTAATGTCTGGAGGTATCATTGATCCTGACTCCGGGAAACGAATGACTGTGGAAGAGGCTGTGAGACAAGCAGTGATAGATGAGGACACTGCTTGTGGGATCCTCACACATCAGGTTCAGACTGGTGGAATCCTCTGTCAGAATTCAGGACAGCGGTTGACTGTTGATGAAGCTGTACAATGCAACTTAATATCATCTACCAGTGCCCTGCTGGTATTGGAAGCACAGAGAGGCTTTGTGGGACTAATTTGGCCTGACACTGGTGAAATATTCCCTGTATCAACTTCTTTGCACCAAGATATGATAACAAATGAGCTGGCATTCAAAATACTGAATGATAGAAAGAAAATAGCTGCACTTTACATTCCAGAAACTTGTGAAATAATCAGTCTCGACAAGGCTGCAGAATCAGGGTTCATAGACAACAATAGTGTATCTGTTTTGACCAACGTGACTTTACCAGATAAAATGCCCAGTGTAGAAGAATTAAAGTCCCCTTGTAAAAATGCTGCAAAATGGATCTCGACATACGATTTTCTGCCATCTGTATTTCATGACTGTGAAGAGGAACATGAAGATTGGGGCACAGAAGACCCTGTATGTTGTAATTTAGATCAAGCTAAGAAACTATTCATATCATATCTGATGGTAAATAGTTACATGGATGCAAACACTGGAGGAAGACTTTTGTTATATGATGGACAACTGCAAGAAGTCATCAATATGTTGCTGGAAGGTGATGGTGCTGTGTACAATGCTGGTGTGTCAGAATTGGAGTTTAGTAACAAATACATAAGCTCGAAAGGAATTAATTTAAAATCAGCAGACAGTGTTCAGGGTGATCTTTTGGGTGTTGAGAATACTAATAACAGGAAATTAAATCAGTTGGATGATTTGAGGGATCACATATCTTCACAAGATGATCTCTGTGAGTGTGGACCAGATGTTTGCAATGCTATTGACACTGAGCAATCAGAATCTACAAAGGAGATGTTAACCATCCCCGCAGAACTCAGAAATGTAGTAAGTAACAATCAAAATTCCATGAACAGAAATGCACTCAGAGGCTCTTTGGAGGTTTCTGAGTGGACAGAACTGTGTAAGCATAACAATCAGCAGGCAAATTCAGGAAACATCAAAAAATACCTTCCAAATGACTTAAATCCAAGTCTCATTCCAGAAACAGAGAAAGAAGAGATTTGTATGGGAGACAGTCTGGATAATGAAAACAGGAGTGATAAAACCTTACAAAATTCCTTGAGTGTGAATGATTTGTCAGATAAGGAAACCTGGGGGGAGCTGGAAAGGTGCACAAAATACAAGCCTCACATATTGGAAGCTGACAGCAGCAGAATATTACTGGGTAACAACAAGACAGATGATTTTCAGAGAAGACTTGGTTTATCCATCAATGCAGATGCTGAATATAGACTTTCAGAAGAACTGGTTAGTCAATGTGATGACACACTCCAGTTTGAAGACAATAGACTCAGTGAGCAGTCTGTACAGGAATACACTGATGTACCTAGGAGACCATCTCTAGAGGACTGTCTTTATATACATGGAAGGCTGTCCTTGGAGAATTGTATTGATTTTCAGAATAAACTGTGTCTAGAAGACAGCAGAGACATGCACTGCAGGCATTCATTGGGTGGCAATACTGTTACACTTGATGGACCACCTATGGGGGACAATAACAGCACAATACAAAGGCTGACAGTAGAAGAAAGTGATCTTACATTCCACAAGTTACTGCCATGTGACACTAGTTCTGACTCATCAGTAGATGGGAATGATGGCATCCCACAGCTTGAAAGTAACTGCTTGCAGCATGAGTATAGTGAGGTAGCCTCTGACGATGACAGCTCTCAGTTCGATGAGGGTGATGATGATGCCTATGAAACACCTCAGGCTGATGATGATGACAGTGATGTCTATAATACTCCACAAATCGATGATGATGATTCCTCTGACACTTCTCAAGGTGATGAGGTATTTGATACCTTGAAGTTGGGGGCTAATAATACTCCAGAACCAGAATTGGCCAGAAGATCAGTTTCATTAGGTTTTCTGGAGGACAGAGGTGGTCTAATAGCCTTAAGAGAAGAGACCAGCTCTTTTCAGGAGCTTGCAGCTAATGCTGAAGAGAATGTCCCTGTAAATGGGAAAGGGAAACCTAAGAGCATAAATACAGCTTCTGCAAGTGCCAAAACTATAGAAGGAATCCATGGAGAGGAAAGGAAAAGAAGAGGGAGTTTTGGAGAGAAGGAACAAGTGTTATCATTTACTGTGGAGAGTGAAGGAAGAAAGGAGGGAGGCATAAGTTCTTTACAGAAGATATGTGAAGCAGATGTACGAGACAGAAATGAGCAGGTTGAAATGAAAGTGGAAAGTGATTCCTATGAGGATGAATCAGAAGGTACACAGGAGGGGGAAGATTATGAGGAGGATTATGATAGTTATGATGATTCTGACACTGATTCTGACAGTGAAGATGAAATGGATATTTTTTATTCAGATCATCGATGTATAAATAAAGGTGACCAGCTGTTAATTTCCTTAGGAGATGTAGAAAGGAGCAATGAGCGTAATCAGAATGTTGATGACTGCAGCTATTCTTTAGGCCACAAGAGAGGATATACTTTGCAATTCCAGTCTAACCATGAAAATGGAAAACTATCCTCAGAAAAATGTGAATCAATGTCACATGTTTCTGAGGAAAGATGTGTTGGTCTTTCATGTACAAGTGAAGAAGACAGACAGAAGGAAACAGAAGATGGATATGAGACTTGTATCAAAAGTAAACACATGTCACAAGATAATACTGAACCTATTCAGTCGGAAAATACCTTTGTCTCTAAATGGATGTCCTCTAAAAGTGAAGAAAGTAATGAAACACAGTTTAAGGTTCCAGGCTCTCACTTTCTTGATGCTACTGTGAAATCTGATGTTGATGTAACAGCCTACCTGATTACAAAGCAAGCTCCTGATGATGTTGGAAGTACTCAGACAAATTTGCTTCTCTCAGAATGCTTTACTGATAACGTGAATAAAGACAATAGTACCATGCCAATGATAGACTCAAATCATGGACAAGGACAGAGAGAAGCAGTATTTGCAGAGGAAAAAGTATTAAAATATATGAAACAACTAAAGGAAAGTTCATCCCAAATGGGAAATAAATTCCTTATAGATGTGCCTTATGTGAATGATGGTGATAGTTCTCTTAGTGATCCAGTCGCTAGTTGGAAGCATGGTCAGATAGGAAGAGGTTTGGAAATTCTTACAGAAAATAAAAATACAGTAAATATTATGGAGGAATGTGATGTTATGGGGCTAAGTAAAAGTCCCATTCAGATGGAAAGCCTTGGGGAAATATTTGATGCATCAGTAATTAAAACTGATAGAGAAACTTCTATTGCAAATAAAGAAAAAGTAAATGTTGATCAAGCTTTCCTTGACATTCGAGGTGTGAGATCAGATGAATTTAAGGAAGATGCTAACATTTATCCTTTAAAACAATATACAACAGGCATAAAAGAAAGCAGCCATTCAGAACTGGATAAAACTGAGTCGTGTTGTTTTGAAGACACAGAAAGAGGGAAAAAGGACATAGAGATTGAAAAGGACATTTTACTAAATACAGAAGAAATGTGTTCGAGTGAATGTAACACTTACTCTTTCCTCCCAACTGATACAGTGAAACCAAAGGAAATTAGTATAACTGAAGAAACAGGGAGAGTTATCTGTCAAAATCCTGCCAATGTTCTTAAAGACATTTCAGAAAACAAAAGCAGCAATGATAGTGAAATTTTCCCCATAAAACCAGATGCTTTAGGAAGTACTGAGGATGTCAAAAAATCAGGGAATGGAAGTGGAGTGCTACCTTGTGGGAGACTTACCCATACAACTGATGTTTCATCCGCAATTCTGAGTAGCATAGGGGCTGACTTGAATTATGGTGCCCAAAAAGAACATGACATGCTGAAGAGCAAAAAGGGAGGAAATTTCATGGCCAGTGAGACTTTCCCCCTTGGAAATGGTTTCAAAAAACAAATGTCCATGAAGTCATTGCAAAATGAAATGGGATCCTGCAAAGATTTTCAAGTAAAGGAGAGTATTTCACAATCACCAGAAGTGTCTGACGCACTAATGGAAGACTTAAAGAATATATTACAAAAGAAATTGAAAACAGAACAGGTTTACTGCAAGCAGGAAGGTGAACCCTTAAGTTACTCTGATACCAAAATTTTAATGCAAAATTTACTTAAAGTGGTTAGAAGCACCCAGCTTGTGAGTGAAAAGTCTAGTGAGTCAGATCTCAAGCAAATAAGCAATGCTGTTAGAACTGCATTAATGGTTACCATGCCATGTACAGAGCCCAAGGAGAGTGATGTTCCTTCATTGCTTTGGCCTGATTGCAGAAGTCCTGATCTTCTTCATGATATTTTGAAGCAAGAATCCTGCAAGCAAAAGTTGTCTGATCTAGGTGAAAGGAAGAATGAAACAGATGTGAAACCTCCCCCTCCCAAGCTTACTATATCTGAACTTCCGGAGATTTTTCGAATCTCAACTGGAGATGAAAGTACAAGCAAGTTAGAGGAGTTGATAAGTGGTTTGCTTATGAGCTCACAGGTTGCTGGCACCACCACAGAACATGAGGCTAAAGGCAAAGTAGATGGGCTTTGTGCTCTTTTCTCAACAGAACAGTCAGAGTTTGGATCAGAAATTGCTAAAGAGAAAACATTGGCAGATAACGCAGCTGTTACTTGGAAAAGTGACCAGGAGCACGGGAAGACAGACAGCCTGTCCAAAGGCTTTACTGAGCCTGTTTTCAGACCAAAAGAAGCAGTCCTGGAAGACACCCCCACTAGCATGGTAAGTAACAACAGCTGATATGTTCTCAGTGTCCTGTATTCAAGGAATTGCATTAATCCTTCCAAGAGAATAATTGAACTGGAAAAATGGTTGAAAAATTAAATAATACATTTAAAATAAATCATGATAAGCCCAAGGACTTCTATTGCTAACTTTCAATTCTGTCAGTTTGGAAAGCCTTTTCTTATTTTTAAAACTCATTTTCAGTTTGATGGAGCACAGCAGTGTTTAACATTAATAGAGAAAATGCGAGGACATTTGGCAGTGCTTCATGATATGAAAAGCAACCTAGATAACCAGCAGCCTGTTAGTAACAACCTGGAAATACTGAAAGATGAACTGGAACAGCTAGAGGTAAGTAAAGTTTTTTTTATGCTTGTAATTCAGTGATGGGTGGTAGGAATAGCCTTTAGATTAAAAAAGAGAGACTTAATATGTAATTAAATGTATTTATGTATAAATGTAATTAAAATGTAATTAATATGCAATTAAAATAATTTGGATTTTAATGTCATTCGTAATAAT
>WEIV01012590.1:19518-30747 GCA_013390005.1 Calyptomena viridis
TGTGTTTTTTTGGAGTACAGCAGTGTTTAACATTAATAGAGAAAATGCGAGGACATTTGGCAGTGCTTCATGATATGAAAAGCAACCTAGATAACCAGCAGCCTGTTAGTAACAACCTGGAAATACTGAAAGATGAACTGGAACAGCTAGAGGTAAGTAAAGTTTTTTTTATGCTTGTAATTCAGTGATNCAATTATCCTAAAAAAGGACATGAAGTTAACAGAAGAATTCTTAAAGTTTTGTAACAGGGACATTCCGGAAGAGAAACTTAAAGAGCTAAAGATAAGCTATGACTATTTGCAGGAAGCATTTTTGGTGGTCTGTGATACATCATCAAAACAAGTGAAAAAAATACTCTCTGCCATTGACTCAGAAATGGTATGTTTTTATCAGTGTATTTTTTTACGTTGTTTTTCTTCAAGATAATTGGGCTAAAATGAAAGAATTTTGTTTTGCTTTAGTTTGTTCCATCTTATTATAAAAATACACATACGATTCAATTTAATATGGTAGAAAATGTGACTAGACTCCCTGGAACATAAATAAATATACAACTTCCTTTTCTAGTCTAAGCTTGCAGTATTACACCAGCAACTTTTAAGCAAACTGCAAAGATTTTCAGACTGGATTATGGAGAACAGTAAAATCGTGAATGACTTCACAATGAATACTAATGATATAGAAGAGATGAAGAAAAGTTTACGGCTATTTAAAGTAAGTATTCTTTATGGCAATTTTTGGTGCTTCTGACAAACGTTGCTCCTTATTATGAATTATTAGCTAGGTTTTGTATTCAGGCTCATTAATCTTTATCCCTTAAACAGGTGGATAAAAATAATTATGAACAGAACTACTTGATAATCCAGTAATAAAGTCTTACTGATTTGCATTTCCCCTTGCAAAAAAAGTTTGATAGAGTTAGGATTACTGAGAAAGTTATTGATTCTACTTACATTCGTAGTAATAAATCTGAAACTTTTGGAAATCTAATTTATAATACAAATATTTCAGTAATCAAAATTGGATCTTTATGCGTAAGGTTCAGAATCTTTACTGAAATTTAACTTTACTGAAATTTAATTACCTTCCAAACCAATTATGTGTGAGAACACAAGATGGGATAAAAAGTCTTTTCATTGCACGCTCTATAAAATGAGTAATGAAAAACAAATCAGATCAAATTTTTAGTAAAGTCCATACACCTCTGTATGTATGAATAATACAATTTATTTTAATTATTCTAATGTGCTTTAATAGAGTTCCAGTATACATGATAATGTGACAGGGGCTCTACACTATGTAACTATTGGCAGAATTTGCCACATTGCTAGAAATGTGACTTCTCACTGTTGAGTTAAGAATAGGAACGATTTCAAGTGAATATTTTAATGTTACTGGGTCTTCAAACCTAGAATCTAGAAATGTTACACCTAACCTGCCATAAATCTTCCACAGTTGAAGGTCAGTCAGTTTTGAGACATCCCATAGGAGAACAAAGAAATAGAGATGTGCAATATCACATTATTTATTACTTGGACACAGACCGTCCTGAGAGAAACCATGCAAAAATTCTAGTGTCATAACTGAATATGTCAGAATGATTCTGAGTTTTGATTTACTGTGGATAAATCGTCCAAAACTATTTTGGAACAGGGGCTAAGAAAAGATGGTAGGGATACTTGTGATTTATTTGTACTGACTTTTTTCTTCATTGCTAGTAATTACCTTCACTTCATTTACAGAACAGTGCTGATTGATCACTCCGTGAAAAAATGCAACTGGAGTCCACTGCGTTTGATGTTCAGTTTTTCATTTCTGAACATGCTGAAGATCTTTCTCCTAGTCAGAGCAAACAGCTGCTCAGGCTCTTAAATACCACCCAGAAATCTTTTCAGGAAGTACAGGAAGCAGTAACTTCTCATGTGGAAAGTTTAGAGACTCAGTTACAGGCAGTGCAAGAGCTGGGTGATCAGAAGGTTTGCCTTTTGCTTGCCTTTCAGAAGGTTTCCATCTAGGGATGAGGAATTTTAATACCAGCATGCAATATTGGGTGTATTCCTATCTTTTCCCTTTTTACTACAGATGCATTGGAAGTTCTACAAAGATGGCATTGATCAAATTTGGTGAATTGTCGTTTTCATCTTTCCTTGGTACCATCACAAAAACAGCATATAATTAGATTATGAACAGACATAGGTCTGCTCTTTCTGGCAATGAGAGAAATTTACTTAAGGTTTCTCAAAAGCATTGATTCTTCAGGAGCTGTGTCAGTAATTGATCTGAGATATATATTGATCACTGAATTTACTATCACACCATTACTTACAACTTCTGTCTTGCTGAAGATTTCCTTTAATTTGTCAAGTTGTCTGCTTACATTTATAGTCATATGCTTGTCTTTACAGCTGAAGAACCAGATTTGTTAAAATCCTAGGTAGCAGGGCTTGTTTTGACTGAGACAGGCTACAGGGAAAAACGTATGAGTGAAACAGCCAAGATAGGTGCAGTTCCAGGCACGAGCACTGAGAAAGCTGTGAGTCAAGTTGCAACAGTTACGTCTCAGCTGGTGTAAGCAACCTTTGGAGAGTCAAAGGAGGCTGATAAGATGCTGCAGCGTAACTGCATCTTCTCTCATAGAAGCATTGTTGAGACTCAGAATTACCACCTCAGCCCCCAGTTTATGCATAATGAAAAGTGCTTTAGCATTCTGAAAACTTTGTATTAATTTGCCATTCAAAGAATGTTTGTTTCCACCGTATTTTGTGAAAGAAGTGCAAAAGTGAGTATAGGAAAGGCACAGATAAGATTTCTAGGACTTTGTAACAATAATGAGCTTGCGTGTTTTGTTCTTCTCTACTGCTTAAAAAGTCAACAGTTTCTATTCTGGTAACATATTATGCATACCAACAAGAGCTAACTCACATTCACAACTAACCTCTGTTTTGATGTCCTTTTTTCAGAATTAATAGTGTTTATCACAGGTTTCAAGTGGTTAAGAGACTGGATTTTCACTCCTGTCATTTGGAGATTTCATCCTTCATATATGTGCATGGCCAGACTACTATTGGGCAATTCCATCAAACATGGTCTCTTTTACTTACAACATACTTGAGGTTTATCCATAACTTCTGTATGTTTGTCTTGCTCTATGTACCACTGCTATCATGTTTACAGCATACTTTTGAAATTATTGCTTTGCAATATTGATGTTCAAAGATATTCTAATACCTTTTAGAGTGTCTGTGGGTTCCTGGAGTGAGGACTTTTTGTTTTATTGTTCAATTCTACTTGGCTCTAATGTAGGATGTGGCTGAACGGCAGCAGGAATGCAAAGAGAAACTGCAGGAAATCTGTGATTTGCTTACACAGACTGAAAATCGACTCATCGGACAGCGAGAGTCTCTTGTTATTGGAGACAGCAAGGCTGAGCTGGAACAATACCAGACCAAACAGGAGGTATGCACAATTCTAGTCAGAGAAGTTAAAGAAGACTGAGTGCAGAGGACAGTGACTAAACTCTTTTGTTGAGTAACAAGACTTGTCATGTGAGAGGAGAGTAAAATAGATTTGTTTGACCTACTGAAGGTAAAGGGTTAGTGGCTTGCATTTAAACTGCTGCCTGTGAATACATGCCAGTATGTGCCAGTGGGAGAACAGAAACTTCCAAATGAGGTGACACTAGAATAGGGAGTATGTGCCACACATTTCAAGAAGCACTTTTGAAGCAGGCATGAATTTTGCCAATATTTTAGCTGAAGATTGTTCCTGTTGAATGTGATGAAGTCATATGTTTATTATGCTAAAATAATTTAACCCATTTTTTTAACTTGTATCAGGGAGTTCCTGTTCACAGTATTTTGAAAAATTTTGCCACAAGCCTTTCTCTTGCCCAAGGCTTTCCATTGCCCCACTCTTCTTTTGTTTTGAATTTCTTGCTCTTTAGCTGTTACCAGTCATCTATGAGTTCTACTCTGTCCTGACTGATATTGAGTTTGTGTGATAGGTAAAGGACTGAAGGACTTGTGTTCTTCTTTCTCCTTCTCCTAGTAGTAGTTTACTATAGAACTACTACTACAGACAATAGTTTGCTGTAGAACTCCAAGTCAGGTTTAGTAATCTATAAAGGCAGAAATTTCCTTATTCATCTTGCCTTGCTTATTTATCTTTGAAGTAATATATCTAATTTGTCAAAGTTGTTCTTGTAGAATGGAAAGATGCAGACACCCCTTTTAGTATCTCTTACCTGTCTTAAGATTTTGTGCCCTAAATGAGGTACATATGGGAGTGATGAACTGATACAACGTATGCTTCTTTTTTTTTTTCATCATCTGTTTGTGACTGCCTAGCAGAATAGTTGTTATTTTCTGACCAATTTCTTGTAGTCATCATTGAAAAAGTGCATCTCAAGAGGGAATAGGCATCAAAAAACATCTTTTATAGATAAAGTCGGCTTTCCTTTTCAGTGAGCTGTTAGAAAGGGAGCACAGAAATCTTGGTCAGAGGAGAATCTTGTCGTGTTACAGTGTCCTCTGGAAAACCTTTCTAACAAACTTGCTGAAGTGTTTAAAACAAGCTGCAGTTTTAGCTGCCAGACTGTATTCTGTACTTGCTGCAAAATCTGTAGTCTAGAATGAGAATCAGATATTCTGTTTTGCAGCACCAAGATTGTTACACTGCATATGAAGATGAAAAGTGTAATTGTTTCAGTAACTGAGTGAATGTATTCAACAGTATAATTATTATAATTAAAACTCTTCTCAGATAACTGGAAGGCAGAGGAGGAAAACTGCTTTGGATAAATGAAAACTAAGTATCTGTCCTCTGTGAAATTCAATGGATTTAAACATTTTTTGAGACTGAAATATTATGATTGATTACAACTGAAATAAAAATTTTCTCATGCTATTCCTGGCCTGAACAAAACCAAAAAATATGGGAAAACTTCCACCTGGGAAACATGACTACAGTTTTCTGATTTTTATACTGTTGCTTTATTTTTAGCATCTTTCTGTTAGGATAGTAATGGAATTAATTTGCCAAGAGATTAACTTTACTAACTGCACTGTAGCAGATTTACTTTATCTATTGATTTCTAAAAAATAAGACATATGTACTTCTCCATACATGGAAATGCAATATTTGAACTTCTAAAGAAAGGAAAAAAAGTAGTCTCAGTCTGAATACTAATTATAAAATACTTGTTGCTAGACTGTAAGCAATTACTTTGCTTTAATTTGGACTCTTGTTAAAACACACCTATATTCACCACATGAGAAGCTAAAACTTCATATTATAGTAATGGAGCACAAGTATTTTATAAGCAATTTAAATTACAAAAAGCCACAGACTTGCAATTTAAAAAAAAAAATAGGTATATTGAGCTGCAAGAGCATTGTCAGATGTTGATGTCTTTGATCTAATAATTCTATCTGGACTTTAGTAATATATCATGTACTTTCCCAAGTTAAAAAGGACCAGTGTGGTGCTTACCCCTAGAAGAAAGATAGTTCCAATAAAAGTTAATTGGACAGCTCTGGTAAATAATTTACTTATTCCTACGTGCTTTCTTTTTTCTTAAAGGAGATACAAAAAGACATGAGAACAAGTGCCCAGACGCTGGCAGAGATTGTGAAAAATACTGAAACCTTCTTGAAAGAGAATGGAGAAAAATTGTCACAAGAAGACAAGACTATTCTGGAACAGAAACTGAATGAAGCCAAGACGAAGTGTTTGCTCCTTAGCCAGAAGGCAGAAGAGTCCAAAAAAGAACTAGATAAAGCTATGACAACAGCGATTAAGCAGGAAACAGAAAAGGTTTGTAGGCAACCGTTTCATACTTTTATTCAAACTTTTTACATGTCTTACAGGATTAGTATTGCAACTTACACTTGTGTGGTGCGTTGATCCTGTCTGGGTGCCAGGTGCTCACCAAAGCAATTCCATCACTTCGCTCCTCAGCTGGACAGAGGAAAGAAAATATAATGAAAAGCTCATGAGTTGAGATAAGGACAGGGAGAGATCACTCACCAATTACCATCCTAGGCAAAACAGGCTTGACTTGAGGAAATTAACTTATTACGAATCAAATCAGAGTAGTATAAAGAGAAAACCCCCCATAATCTTAAAAATACCTCTCCTCCACTCCTCCTTGTCCCTAGGCTTAGCTCTTGAATTCTCTCCTTCCTCTTCACCACTGGTGCAGGGGGATGGAGAATATGGGTTGCAGTCAGTTCCTCACACATTATATGCCACTCCTTCCTCTATAGGGGAAGGACTCCTCACACTCTTCCCATGCTTCACTGTGGGGTTCCTACCATGAGAGACAATCCTCCACAAACCTCTCCAAGATGAGTCCTTCCCATGGGCTGTAGTTCTTCACAAAGTGCTCCAGCACGGTCCCTTCTATGGGGTGCAGTCCTTCAGGATCAGACTGCTCCAGTGTGGGTCCCCCCATTCAGGGGATCACCAGTTCAGCTCACAAACCTGCTTCAACATGGGCTTCTCTCTCATCCTAAGGCCATAGGTCCTGCCAGGAGCCTGCTCCAGCATGAGCTTCCCATGGGGTCACAGCCTCCTTTGGGCATCCACCTGCACCGGTGTGGGGTCCTCCCTGGGCTGCAGATGGATCTCTGCTCCACCAGACCTCCATGGCTGCCTGTCCCACTGTGCTTCTCACTGTGAGCTACNTCATCGTGAGCTGTAGGGGAATCTCTGCTTTGGCTCCTGGAGCACCTCCTCCCCCTCCTTATTCAGTGACCTTGGTGTTTGCAGAGTTGTTCCTTTCACATGTTCTCACCCTTCTCTTCAGGCTGCTGTTTTTCATGTAGGTTTTTTCACCCTTCTTAACTATGTTATTCCAGAGTTGCTACCACCACTGCTAATGGACTTGACCTTGGCCAGTGGCAGGTCCATCCTGGAGCTGGCTGGCATTTGCTCTGTCGGACATCGGTGAAGCTTCTGGCAGTGTCTCAGAGAAGCCACCCCTGCAGCCCCCCCAATACCAAAACCTGACCACTCAAACCCAATACATACTGATAAACTGTGGAGAGATTAAAATCATATTTAATTTGTGTAACTAATAAACTGCTGGTTTATTTTCTTACAAAAACCCAGCAACCTCTATCATCAAAAATTTTGATCAAAAATTTTCTTTAATGTTAATGTCTTTGAAATGGTCTGTTGCGTATGGTATTTTATGATGCTTAAAGAAGGTTTCTAAACTGAAACTGTGAAATTTCAATGTAGGTTGCAGCCATAGAACAGCTGGAAGAAAGTAAAAATACAATTGAAAATCTTTTGGATTGGTTATCAAATGTGGATAAGGAAGCAGAGCACGGCCGGAAATTTAAGCAGGCGATAGAACAGAATGGGACACACTTTGAAGAAGGAGATGTGAAGGTTTTGGAAGGAGAGGAGGATGATGTCAATGGTAATCTGCTGGAAATGCAGCCAGACATTGAAACTCGGGTGGATGGACTAGTAAAAAGCACAGATGATAATCTGAATCAGCAGTATCAGAAAGTCAAGGTACTGTTACTGGATGTATTCAACATTTAAGTGCTAAGTGTGTTAGTCCTTGTTCAATGTAAGTGAATTCAATCTCATTCGTTTTGTCCTTGGCTTTGGAACAGGCACTAGGAAGACAGTGATATATAGTGGTAAGAATTTCAGTAGTTAGAATATATTGCACATTTGTCACTTTTTTGATGTTACTATAGTTGTTTCCTGCAGATAAGGGTAAAGAATCTTTGTGGTAAGCCTATTACTTTTTATAGTGTTAAATTAGCACAGGTAAACAAAATACAAAAAGTAGCAACATAAACTCATGCCCTTATGTAACTTTTTCAAAAATCTTTGTGATAGCCAAATGATCCATCCCCCTAGAATCCCCTGTGAACACTGATTGCCAACAGCTGCAAATAGTAATTCACTGAGATTACAATCTTCATTGCCTATAACTTTAACACATGGGCAAAGCAGCATTTGAAGGCTTCAGAAGAAGGGGTTACATAAAATCACAGCACAGCATTTTAAAAATAGATTTTCCAGGTAAGATAATTGGAAGCATTTAAAATAAAAAGAAGTCGGTTTTATGATGTTTGTTGACTTACAGTTGAGAAAATGAGAACTTTTAGGTGTGCGTTGGTGAACATCTTAGTGAAAATTATTATGCTTACAGCTTATAGCTATTATGCTATACTATTTTGGATTTCCTTTCTTATAAAAAAACCCAGGAAAAACCCCAACCAAAAACGCCCAAAACAATCTAAGAAAATAAGATCATTTGGTTTTGCGTACATGATGTTTTTACTTCCACTTTTTTGACAATTTTTTTCTGCACCTAGTGCCTACTGAATAATTACCCACTGTACTCATGAAACTAAAACATACCAGTCTGTTTTACATAGCTGTTTTACATGCATATCATTTTCTAAAGAACCATCTGAGAAGGTGCTGGTCGTAGTTTATTATTCTTTTTCTTGTAGGCTCAACATGAGAAAATTATTTCACAGCAGCAGGCTATCATAGTAGCTACTCAGTCTGCTCAGGCACTACTTGAGAAACAAGGGCACTACCTTTCCCCTGAAGAAAAAGACAAGATGCAAAGGAACATGAAAGAACTGAAGGCTCAATATGAGACCGCTTTAGCTGAATCAGAACGAAAAATGAAATTGACTCATTCCCTGAGAGAAGAACTGGAGAAATTTGATGCAGATTATAGTGAATTTGAAACCTGGCTGCAGCAGGCAGAACAAGAACTTGACAATTTGGAGGCGGGGGCTTCTGACTTCAGTGGTATTATGGTCAAACTGAAAAGGCAGAAGAGTTTTTCAGAAGATGTTATATCTCACAAAGGTGATTTACGGTATATTACAATTTCTGGACAAAGAGTTTTAGATGCTGCAAGGTCATGTAGCAAAAGAGATGGCGTGAAGGTTGACAAAGATGGTATTGATACTTCAGCTACATATGCTGAAGTGCAAAACAAACTGGATAGTGCTTCAGATCGCTTCAAATCTCTCTATACTAAGGTAAGTTTTATTTATACTGAATAGGAAAGACTACTGTAATTTAACAATTTCTATAAAAAGGAGTTAGCTGATGAAACAAACACTGTGGGAAGTCGTAAATTCTTTGTTTCTCAAAGATAGGTAACAGAACAAGATGCTTTTCTAGAAGATCTGCTTTAGTCAAGTGCTGGACTATTTAAAGTCTGAATGGATGAAATTTTCTACTTTATGTTGTAAGGGAGAAATGGGATCAGATTTCTTCATTGTTCTTTCCAGCCTTAAACAAACTCTGAGTTTGTGGCAGTACAGAATGTCTGAGTAACATCTTGGGGTCGAAAGAAATTATAATACTTTTAGATGGAAAACATTTCTTTATGTTACTTGCAATATTTCTCATAACTGCTTATTTACTTAGTTTCCTACTAATAAAATGGGTGTAGAAAGAGACTACACTAAGATTCACATGTGAAATTTCAATTTGATTTATATCTTGAAATAGTTTGTCCCAGTGTGACCTTTGTTGTCAGCAGTAGGCATGCAGTGATTTGAGGATAGAAATTCTTTTCCACTGCTCTGCCAAGTAAACATTTTATCCTTAACAATCTATTAGTCTCTAACTAATGAGTAATTAGCAGTGGAAAATCCTCCGCGTACCTTAGAGAGGGAAGATAATCTAGCCTTCCGTGCCAGGTTTGTGTATGGAGTCTGTCTGGTAGAATTAGACAAACGTTGCCAACTGGTCTCACATGCCAAATTTTCAGCTGTGTTTGAAAAACACAATACAGTGTTGTTCAATATTGATAATATTCCAGAATTTTAAACTTTTGAGATAATTACTAATTGAACCACTTAAGAGAGAGTTGCTGTCAATATCCTTTGACTATGCTATTTCATAATTTTCTAAGATCATAGGTTCAAACTCCTTAATAGAGCTGCAGTGTCCATTGGTACAGTGTTGATCTGCAACAAGTGGCCATCTTTGTCTGGAAATTTTTATCTCTTTAAGGTTTTCTTGCTCAGAATGTAAATTCTCTAAAGACATGGATTTGATTGCTAGATTACAAGAACAGTGTGAAACCTGTTCTCTTGTTTTGTGAAGGTGGCTCTTCATTTACAGAAGCTCATTTTCATTTTCCCACTTCACTTGTACAAACAGGGAACCTAAAGGCTTGTATTGACATACTAGATTTCCTCCAGTTGGTTTATTGGATTAGTCTTGAGTACAAATGTAAAGATTTCATTGCAAAATTTTCAGAGATCTTATTTTTATGCACATAAAAATCCTATGCCAGCAGCTTGATTTGTGGTCTCAGATTTGTCAGTATGCCAAATTCTATCTTTTCCCTATATACCTTTAGCAGAGTTATAATAGACATGCTTTAAATATTTGACAATAACTATGCAGATCAAAGCAGACTTTTCAAGTCTTGAAGGACAAAATTCTAAAAAGTGAGAACTTCCACAGTTAGTGACATCTTCCAAGTTGTCAGTTAATTTGTAGTAACCTTTTTACTTTTTGTAAAGGCATTTTGCTTTTAATAAATACTTATATTACTTTTCCTTTGATACATACATGTGTATTTGCACATATGTGAGACATTATTTTATAGGCTTATATGTTGAAGGAATCTTAAAGTCAGTTCTTGGTTAATTGGTTATGTAAATGAATATATTCTATGTCTGCCCACCAGATGGAGACCAAGTACCATATGTAAATATTAAACTACCCTGCCCGGAAGGCTCAGAATATAAATATTTAATGTAAGAGTTTATAAATATTATGGCTTGATACAATCATATTTTGTTTGTGAAACTGTCTCCAAAAAGTCTGAAAGAGTTCCACTGATGTTTATACATGACAGTTCATTGAAGACATTTTGTGGCATGGTAACATGTAGGACTAATAGGATCTTGTTCAGATGACATTCATTAGTGATCAAAACAAAGCATATGTACAATACCAAGCCATATCACTTTGGATTCACTATGCAGGTAAAGTATTTAAATATTAAATATTTAAAAAAAATATTAAAGCAATATTCCACTGTCTGTGTTTTAATGACCATACACATCTCTCCTGATTTTTTTTTTTTTTAATTTCTAGTTTCCACTGGCTACCTTTTTGATGTCAGAGTGCTGATCAAGAATATTTACAGTGGTGAATCAAAAAGGAGTCCTGAAGATTTTCCTATTCTAGTGCAAGATTCGAGTTTCCCAC
>WEIV01012590.1:39960-53979 GCA_013390005.1 Calyptomena viridis
AGTGATATTAGTCATATGGATGTGATTAGGCCTCACAGCTTGGCCATAAACTTTGGCCATAGTAGTCACTTACTTAGTACAGTATTGTGAGCAGTAGGACTGCTTATACATCATACGTGTGTGCACACTTACCTGTGCATCCATGTACACACCTACACACTATGCACATGCTGTGCATGTGTGGTACCACTTACAGTACTAGCTGGCTGGAGCTTTATTCTTTATCCTTAATATTATAATAACAGCTACCTATCATGGGCTTTTGAAGGGGAAATGCAGTGCTGGGTTTTTGGNAATGAACTTATATAAGAACTTTATATGCCTGAACTGTAACCCAGTATGTTCAACTTTTTGTCATGGAATTGTTGTTGAAAATACTAAAAAAGCAATGGGTAGAAAGTCTGAAAGGCGTTGGTGTAGCTGCATATATTGAAATAATGATTTTGTAAATTAAAAGCTCTTGCAAATAGGAACTTATATTAGCTCATTGAGATGTAGTGTTGCCACATTTAGAGTGAATTTGAAATAACTTCAATACATTCAGCAACTTCTTATTTGGGTGACTATTAGCTATTGTAACTCAGAGTACTGTGTAGAAGTCCAGGCAGTATTGTTTGAAGGGCTCGTAACCTCTAATACAGTCTCAGTGCACCTTTCCTTTTACAGAACTGACAACTGTTCAACAAGCTATGTCTGATGTAAATCATAGTTATGAAGATTTGGGAGTTTTATTGAATGAAAAGATTTCAGAACTAGAAAGTATGCTTTCGAAAATGCAAAATATTCAGGAAGAATCAACCTCGATGATGCACTGGTTGCAAAAAATGGACAAAACTGCATCAGATTGGGAAGCTGCTCCAACTGATAGTGAAGCGGTTAAAGCCCAAGTTGAACAACATAAGGTACTTTGTGCATTCAAAAATATACTCTTTCTTGTAGTTATTGGGCAGATGCTATGAAATAACTGGTATCTCAACCTAGCTTAATGTTGCAGAGAGCATTTCAATGATCCTAGTAAGCACGTCAGTCAAGCTTAGAGCAAATCTGGCAAACTGTGTCAGTGGAGTAAAGGAGCACTGTGTCAGAGAGAACGAATTTCGCAGGTCAGAAAATAATTCTGGTGGACAGTTTAAGTAGGTGAGGCTATATTGATTATGCAGTCAACTTTTTTGGATTCCTTAGTGGTTTAGAGGTATATACTTGTAATATTCTAAGGGCTGTGTCTGTCCAAAAGCTGTTTCTGCAGCTGCTGGTTCACTGACACTCCACAGATCTCCCAGTCTCTGCAGCTGCAGCGGCTTATGTCTCTTCCAAGGCAGTGTTTCTCTTCAGCAGCCCTGTCATGCTTGTTAAGTTATATAGCTGCACAACAGTCTCCTCCCCACTTTTTAATTGATATGAGAAAACCACTGAATCAGCAGTAAGCTTCTGTCCTGTTTCAGCATCAGAGACATATGCTTCCCTAGCAATGAAGGACAATATTTACACATGTAAAGGTTCATCTATAAAGGCAGATGTAATGGATAGGGAAAAAACAAGGAACAGAAATTGATTTAACTGAGTTTGTTTTATATTTAGCGAGTCACCCTTAAAAATTAACCTGAACAGCTACCAACTTTCCTCAGAGTTGGATAACATTCAATCCTAAAATTCAGACTAAGTGTGGAAGAAAAATAGCTCTATTTTTCAACAGAGAGTATGCACAACTAACGTGACCATCTTACCCCTGGTGTAGTAATGGAAGAGTATTCACAAATAGTTGAAAACTGGACGAGTGCTTAGGCAAGAGTCATCTGATGCAGTTGGACCTTTTACTAAATCAAGTACAGTTTGCTCAGTGTTTATTTTAGTGGGTTTCGGATAATTAAAAAGCAGCTCTACACGGCAAGCTTTGTTACTTAAGAACATTTATATAAGAGCCCTTTGCCAGTCACTTCTGTCTACAAGAACAGCATGAATTAGGATTATGGGGCATCTCAGTCTCCTGTTAGGCATCACTTTAAGCTTTGGTTCTCTTTAAACTATGGTTTTAGGAGATCTACGAGAAACTGTGTGTGATAGCAGGCCTTCTGCTGAGGGAAATGAAGCCACACCATGCTCCTCTCTGTTGGTGCTAGCTGGGTTATTTCTGCTGTGAACTGTGCTTTGCAGTAGTCAGTTTGCCTTCTGTACACTAAGAGATTGCAGGTATATGTGAATGTGATGGGACCTAATGGTTCTTAGTTAGCTGAATTCTAGTTCTGTCACTTATTCAAATTAAGCAACAATTATTAATATAGTTCAAATCTTTCAGGTTCTCTCTTCCAAGAAAAATTGACCAGCAACATATACCATTATAAAGCATTTTGAGATTCATAGCAAAAAAGTAGAATATAAGTGCTAGACATTTATTGTTTATCTTCATGCTTGGCATCTCAGTATAAAGGACTTCGAACTTTACCATACTTGTTTAGTCTCTTATTTATTTATTTTATCACTTAAATTTGCAGCTTTTTGAAACTGAATTAAAGCAAAGTGCAAATAAAGTGCAGGAACTAAAGGACAAAGTGACAGAGCTGCTGGAGAAGAACCCTGACTCTCCTGAGGCACCTAAGTGGAGACAAACCTTGGATAAAATAGGTACTTCAGTAAGGCTCTATCACAGCTCAGAGTGATTTGGAAGTTGTTTTATTATGAGTTTTTTAATGTATTAACAATCAGTAGTATTTTTAGTACCTTACTCCCTCCTACCCCTTTAATCCTGTGGAAATAACTCCCTTTACAAGAGTATAGATCTGGAGTAATTACAATGATGACCATGGGCTTTGAATTTGTATCAGTACAATTGAGAGAGGCTATAGCTTGATTCCCTGTTTGAGAGGGCTGTATCTTTTTCAAACATTGTGCAGTTAAAACTTGACTGGCCAGTTACTGCTCAAGATACATATTTCGTTCTTCTTACACAATACAACAAATTAAGTTGATTCTTATTTCATGTGAGTTGTTGATAATGCTCCTTCTACATGCTTTTTTACCATGAACTAGTGACTTTTGTAATTTGGTGTGTTTGGTGGCCTTTTGCTGTTTTCTAAAACTGATTTCATACACTGGGGGAAAATAAATGCCCACTTTGGGGCAATATGTTGTGAGATACTGCAGTGCATAAGTGTCATAAGCTTTTAAAAGACATATTTAAAATAAAGACATACTTTAAATAACTTTTAGGTCAATCTTGTTTCATAGTGGTAGGCATTCTGTAGCTACACCAGCAGTAGTTTTGAAGCTGAGGATTTTTCATGTCTGTCCTGTTTGTAAGTAAAAGTGAAAAGCTTAACTAGCAGGTAAGGTCTCCAACAGTTCTTTAGTAGTGTTGAAAGGAGATGAATATAGAATGAGCAGAGGTCAAGGACTGTGATAGCAAAAGGAACTGAAAAAAAAAACCAGGGAGAGTTAGCAAAATACCAGTGCTTGACTGAGCAAGCACTGACAGAAGGGAAGGGGAAAATTACAAAATTGTGAGACTCAATGGCTCCTCTGGAAGCCACTTGCCTTAGGTGGTAAAGACCATATGTTGGCGTAGATCTGAACCTAAGCTCACACAGTACTTTTGAAATACCCGTGTGCAGAAGTATTCTCATTGCCTGTCATTAGGTAGGTACCTGGTTTAGATGTCTAAATGAGATAGTTAATCTCCACAGGTTCATGATACAGCCATTTGAAAGAGTTAGGCTTTCTTAGAGTGCTGTTCAGAGTTGAAGCCTAAATTAGGGTTACTGCTCACGCTTAGAAAAGTATGTGGGGTTTTTTGCTGATTAAGCAGGAAGATTCGTCTACCTAATCAGGCACCTGAGTCATAACCAAGTTAAAGATTTAACATAATTTGAGACCAAAGCCTATATCTGGGGGTATTTTAGTAGTATTCTAAACCAGTTTTATTACATGTTGTATATTCATTGTTCTAAAAATTCCACACGTGGCCGACATTCATCCAAGTGTATATGGGTCTGACTGTTAAACGAGTCACTGCAATAAGGCATCTGGAGTTAATCAGCAAGAAGCTGAAGAAAGAGCTCTGGTTATGTTTCATATGTAGTCTGCTGTCTGACAACCCATCTGCTAGAACAGATTATCATTAACATTATCATTGTTAGATTCCAAATGGAAAGAGCTCAATCAAGTTACATCTGAAAGACAACAAAAACTGGAAGAGTCGTCGAATTACCTGACCCAGTTCCAGACAGCAGAAGCTCAGCTAAAGCACTGGCTTGTAGAAAAGGAGCTAATGGTCAGTGTGCTGGGACCTCTATCAATTGATCCTAATATGCTAAATACACAAAAGCAGCAGGTTCAGGTGAGTTGTGCCAACATTCATTATTGATTTAAGTTTCTTCTGCTTTTTCTCTATCAGCAAAGTACTATTTTGCATCTAGAGTAGAGCATGGTTAGTATGAGCCATTAGATTTGTTTGTCTGTAAATATCAGCTTAAGTCATACTTGATTACAGTAATTACAAGAAAATTACAAGAAAAAATTATCATGAGAGTGAAGAGAGAGCAGAACAGCTAAAGGAAAAAATGTTGAGGAGATACTGATTCTTTGATTTTTTCTTTTTTTTGTATTGAACATAGTGTAGTTTCTCTGTAGTGGAATGAATGTTTGAATGTTATTAATTAGACATATTATGGTCCTTCCTCATATATAGTCTATACTTAGAACTAGCTTTTTGAGATTTTATTCAATTTAATGTGCCAGTAGCTAATAAAAATATGGACGCAAGTGAAATCCATTTTTGTGGATAGATATGAGGCCAAGGGTGTGGAATAAAGAAGAAAAAGTATAATGGAAAAGCGGAGCAGTTTACTGACAGCAATATAGCAGACTGCAGACAAAAGAAACAAAAGTGAAGTCTGATCAGGTTGCAGAAAGTAGAAATTTTAATTTGAAACATTTCTCTTACAGCCAGTTAATCTAAACTGATGGGAAATAACATATTTTTTTTGCAAAAGATGTTATTAAAGTTGCAATATCAATATTGATTAAAATGAAGTGTTTAAAACAGGAACTGTGTTCTAAGACTGTGAAAATGACTCAGTATTGGTTTGTAAGTGCTTCAAAAATATAGACAGATGGCATAAGACTGTAGTCACTCAACATTCCTTTAAAGTTCAAACTAATTGACTTAAAAAGAAATAGTTTGGAATGTTCTGTAAAGTAAAACCATTATATTTTTCCCTACTTCTTCAAGCACTGTGACTTACTGTTAAAAAAAATAATACTGGAAACCAGAGATATTAACTTTAAAGGTATTACAGTACACGTTCAGTCATTTTGTGAATTATCCAAATATTCTCTGTCCTATACTAATACCTTGCAATATTATGTCAGAATACACCTTCTTTGAAGTTCTGTCTTAGATATCAAAACTGCTTGAAACTAAACAGCACTTACTTTACTTGGTATGGTTACTTAATTACTGCAATATTAACATATTTCATTGTTTACTTTTATCTCCTGATTGAATAGGTGGCCAAGAAGGCCAGTGGCATCCTGGCCTGTATCAGGAATAGTGTGGCCAGCAGGAGTAGGGAAGTCATTCTTCCCCTGTACTCAGCACTGGTTAGGCTGCACCTTGAGTGCTGTNGGTGATGTATAAATTCATCTCACTTTTTTCTGGTTCTTTGATGTAAATGCTTGGAAACAACAGAGTTTATGTGCAGAGGGTGCATTTATTTTACTGGCTTTTAAGCTCAGAGATTGATTACTCTTAGAGAGCTTAGCTACAACAAATTCTATGTGATTTTTGTCGGAAGCACTTTGCTTCTTTTTTTTTCATTAGGTAAATGCTTTTTAAAATTCTCTTCCTTCCTAGATTCTGCTCAAAGAGTTTGACACCAGAAAGCCACAATATGAGCAGTTAACTATGGCTGGTGAAGGGATTCTGAAGAGACCTGGTGAACATCCACCCTCACATGAAATTGTAAAAGAGCAACTGGCAGCTGTGGCACAGAAATGGGACAGTTTAACTGGTCAGCTGAGGAAGAGATGTGACCGGATTGACCAAGCCATTGTGAAAAGCACAGAGTATCAAAGTCTACTCAGAAGTCTGTCTGATAAACTAAGTGCCTTGGATAGTAAACTGAGTAGCAGCCTGGCTGTGAGTACACAACCTGATGCTGTACTACAACAACTGGAAATTGCTAGAGAAATGAAGGAGGAAATAGAACAAGAAATGAAGAATATAAATGCAGCACAAACTCTTTGTGAAGAGCTGTCAACACTGGTTGAGGAAGAGTATTTGAAAGCAGAGCTTACAAGACAGTTAGACGGCATCTTAAAATCATTTAAGGATATTGAACAAAAATCAGGTTAGTATTTATTTAAAGAAAAATAGTAACTAAACCATAAAAGAAAGCATGACTTTATGATAGAGAGGTTGAGTGAACTGAGCCTAATGCCAACTCTCTATCCAGTGCATCCAGACAGCAGTTGTACATTAGAATTTAGAAGAGTCTTCATACCTTGAGAAGGTAAGAACAATACTTGAGATCTCTAGTGAATAGTTTGTGAGAGAATTTTGAAGTACAAAAACAGGGCTGCTTTTCTCGTCTCTTCCTTCGTGTGCATTTTCACTGAATTAGAATACTAAAAGAGGATGCTGTTCATTGAGCTATCTAACTTCCCAAGGCCAGAGTGTAAGCCAAAATCATAATTTTTAGGCAAGCAATAGTTCATGTCTTGGTGAAATAGAGTGGTAATTATATAGAACTGCCTGTGACAGAAGGGGGCTGGTAGTCTGCAGCCTTCCCTTACCCTGTGAACAGTAGAACTGAGTAAGTAATACACGGTAAGCGATATCATACTTTGTTATCCCTTGCAGCCTCAGTTTTAGCTTTTTAATTTCCTCTGATCACGAGGAGCTTCAAAGGATCTTCGTAAGAACATATATTGCCTGCAGGCCATGAGTTAAACACTACTAGGCTAGACCACTTAATATTCCCTGTACTTAACTTCGTAATACCATAAAACATGATTGTGTGGTTTTTACCCCCAAAATCTGCCTGAATGGGATTCATGTAGGTACAGATTGGCTAAGTTTACCTCATTTGATTCATGTGCTAATGCCTGCAATGCTCTGCTGTATTATAGGCATGAGTCTGTCCCTTACAAGAGGCTTAGTTGACTTGATTGTCTGCCAGTCAAACACCACCTACTAAGGACCAACTTTCCTTACATTAATATTCATGCATAATAGAATCAATATTAGTTATTATTGTTTTCAATGAATACTAGCAGGATGATGAACCCCTGTGCTGTGTTCTCTTCTGTAGATAACCATGTTCAACAGCTTCAGTCAGCGTACGCCACATCTCATCAGTTCCAGCAAATGTCTAAGGACTTTCAGGCCTGGCTAAGCAAAAAGAAAGAAGAGCTGAACCAGGCTCGTCCTGTGTCGGCCAAACTTGATACCTTGCAATCACTAATTGAAGAACAGAAAGATTTTAAGAAGACCATGACTGATCAGATTAGTTCATATGAAAGAATTGTTGCAGAAGGAGAAAGTATCTTACAGAAGACTCAAGGAGCTGACAAAGCAGCGTTACAATCCCAAATTGCTACACTCAGAAATAACTGGGATGAAATGAATAAACAGGTAAAAGAAAGGGAAGATAAATTAACAGATTGTCTGGAGAAAGCCCTCAAATACAAGCAGCATGTAGAAAATCTGCAGCCATGGATAGAGAAGTGCCAAAGCAATCTGTGTGAATTGAAAGTTGGCATAAACCCTGTTGAAATAGAGAATTCTATTGTTCAGGTGAGGGCATGGCAGAAGGATCTGGATAAACACCATGGCATGGTGGAGTTATTAAATAATTCTGCTGAAAGTTTGCTCAGTGCAAGTCAAACAGACAAGGAAATTGTTCAAGAAGGAACTAAGATGCTGAATCAGAATGTGAATGTGGTTACAGAACAGTTACATAAGAAGAGAGAATGCTTGGAAAATATGGCACGAAGACTGAAAGAGTTTCAGGAATCATCTGGGGAAACTGAAAAACAGCTTAAAAGTGCCAAAGAGCATCTGGAAGCTCATGACTCACTTGGACCTCAGTCATTCAGTAACAAACACCTGACAATGATGCAGGCCCAGCAGAAAGCCTTGCAGGCTTTAAAGCCTCATGTTGATCTAGCAAAAAAGCTTGCCCAAGACCTGGTGGTAGAAGCTTCTGATTCATCAGGTGTTTCTGACCTTTTGCTCCAAGCTGAATCTTTGGAACAAGAATACACCTCAGTGAGCCAGCAGGTTGAAGATAGGTGCTCATTCTTAGAGACAAAACTTCAGGGAATTGGCCATTTCCAAAACAGCATCCGAGAGATGTTCTCTCAGTTTGCAGAGTTTGATGATGAACTTGATAGCATGGCTCCAGTGGGGAGAGATCTCAGGATACTGCAGTCACAGAGAGAGGACATGAAATGTTTCCTGAAAAAGCTGGAGGATCTTATAATGAATAATGAAAATGCTAATAAAAACTGTAAAATGATGCTAGCCACAGAAGCTGAAGCTTCTCCTGATCTTGTTGGTATAAGAAGAGACTTGGAAGCTTTAAATAAACAGTGCAACAAGCTACTAGACAGAGCAAAAGCCAGGGAAGATCAAGTGGAGGGTACTATTTGCCGTATTGAGGAGTTTTACACAAAGCTAAAAGAATTTTCCAGTCTGCTTGGGAGAGCCGAAGAACATGAAGAGTCACAAGGTCCTGTTGGAATGGAAACAGAGACTATTAATCAGCAGCTGAATACATTCAAGGTAGGAAGATTGCTTTCTTATTACTACAAGTATTTTACCACTATACAATTTTATTAAGCATCATAGTGAAAGGGATTGGTTTAGTGCAGACCTTGGAGGAATCTTGTTTCACAGCAGTCTGTTCTGCCTCTATGCTTTTTATCTGTTTTCAATGGGTATCTTCTCATGCTCCAGAGAAGCTTTCCTTTACTATGTCTTGGCAGACACTGGGAACTTTGCATCCCAGCTGCCAGTTCCTCCACCCCAGTTCCCTCTTCACATCTCTTCATTACCTTGTTACCTTCTGCAATCTGTCTGCCTTTTCTGTTTTTGAGAAACTATATATTGTCTCTATTGGATGTCCATGTATTGCACAACTTCTGTCTTCATAGCAGTGTGAATTTTAGACTCCAGTATTCACATTCCAGCCCACATTCACTTTGCTCATCTGAATATTTCAGGTTTCTTTCATGTGGGTATAGGCTTCAGCATATGCAGATTTAAGACGTTACCTTTTGCCATTTTCTGTTCTGATACACTGGCCAGTTTTACCTCACTGAATCCCACCCTTACCTAGAAACATCCTAGTAAAAAGAAAACAGGCAAAATAAGTCCCCTATTATGTTGGGAGTTTGCTGTAGCATCCTTATCCAAAATGTGCTCTGGAGCTTCTGTATGTGTCTTTTTTAATATGCCAGTTAGCAATCCTTGTCCAGCTCAACAAAATGCATTGCAGTTGGTGCTGAAATGAAGTACAGATATTTGCTTGGTTTAGGTTACAATAATTTCCAGTGCTCACTAGAAAGATGTATAAATCCTTCAGATGTAAGCAATGTTTGAAAAAGATCATAAATCTCCTAATGCCTGTATAGTAGCACTGAATATTCTGTGCTGCTTTGGTTTCATTCCAGTCTAATATTGATAAAAATGTTTATGACTTGTACATTAGTTGACACTTAATGAGAAAACCAAACCTTCATAACAGGATGCTGTAATCCATGCTGCTAATAATTTGATGGCCTTGGAAAATAGTTCTTACATGCCTGGCCCAACAGAGGGTGCATTTTGCTTGTTCAAACCATGTGAGAAAAGAAAACTAAACTAGAAAACTTTCATCTGGCAACTTCGAATGAGAGTTCCTGTGAGTTTTAATGATCTTTCGGAATGCGTAAATAGAGACAAAAATCTTGAACAAATAGTTACATTATGAGGAGATTCCATTAGAACGGGAGGATTAAAATTGTATGCCAGTCTGTCCTAACAAGTCTATTTCAAATTAAAAGAGAAACAAATGTCTGGTCTTTGTATATGGTTAGTAAAACACTTTGGATATTGGAAAATAGCAACAGCCCCTGATGTGATTTCTCTTGCTTCCACTGACTGTACAGGATTTCAGTTGTAGCCAGTTCAGGATCTCTGATTTTATCACACTTCTGTATTTGCAAACATTAGGTGCAGCTTCAGGTCTTTGTTAATATATATTTTTTTGGCTGAAAAGAACAATGCTTCTATGGGGTAGCAGCCTGGTGAGCAGATGGTAGAAGAATCCAGTTCCCTGTGTGTTGTCTCAGTGTTGCAGTTTTTCAGGGCATTGGACACGAACAACAATTGTACAATTTGGGGGTGAGAGCCTTCTCTGGTCTGTGCAGACTTGTGGTGAAACAGTGTCCCTGCAATGCAAGAAGACAAAAAAACCTGGAGAAATGTAAAGGAGAACAGTGACAACAGCATGTTTATATCCAGAAATCTTCTCTGGGATTGTATTTATCTTAGATATTTGTAAGCTTAGAAATGTGTTTTGCTTGAAGCAACTATTTTAGGCCATGCTTATAAGTAAAAATACAATACCATTAAACTGGATGTGAAGAGGTTGTTTAAATAAGTAAAGAGCAAATGCAGAATAAAGCAGCAGAGCGAGAAGCCTTTGAAGAAAGGAAATAGGAAGACCAGAATGGGACATTTTACTAGGTGAGGGTGTAGTTATTGAAGGGAGGCTGACAACAAGAGAATAATCAGCTCTCCTAATACTTGGCATCGGTGCTGCTGGGGCATATAAAAATTACAGTACATAATCTACCTGTTCATACTCTTTACCCTTCCAGAGAGCAATTCTACCTGAGGCAGCAATCTATAGGGAGACTGGCTCCCACAAATCCTGCTCCACTCGTGGTGTATTTGCTCACATGGTTGTGCATGTATGCAAACACACACAACCTGAAAATGTGGCTGTGGCCACAAACCCACAGTCTGGCTCCTTATGGCTTTAGCTTCTGTGGTCAACTGCAATCCACTTCTAGTCCTCAAGAGTAAAGCAAAAGAGGTGTTCTTTGGTATTGGTATATTCACATGAACTCTCTTCAGGGAAGGATCTTGTGTAATGGGCCAGGGGTCATTTTTGTGGTTTGACCAATTTTTGTGTACAAAGAGTTAGAGCTTTGTGCATCTTCTTGGCATGACATTAAAATGCATTTTAAAAAAAACAACACCTGGCTTTGAATTGTGTTGTATATGTATATCTAAAATACATATGCATATTTGTTTTATTTATATTTCTTCTTTGTAATCTAGTTATGCCAGTCACTATAGAGTGTTAAGTTGAAGGTAGTTACTGTCAGTGTTGAACTATATTTATTTACAATGAAGATATAAAATTTGCTTTCTGTAACTGAAAACCTCCAGAGCAGTTCATTTGAAAGTAGAACTATGACTCTTACTTCACTTCAGGAAGAGTATAATCAAATGAAGAATTTGTCTCAATATAAACCACAAAAAATTAATTACTAATTAACTCAGCTTTGTAAGACATTTTTCCCCAAAACTCTATACACAATGTGTTGATTAGTGCTGAAAGAAAATTTCAGTAAATTAGGTTTGTTGAGGTATACTGAGTCTAACACCATTCTTCAAAAGCAAAACAAAGAAGAATTGTGTAGATGAACTGATCTAAACAGTCTAGGATTTTTGCAGTAGGAGCAGCATTTGCAGCTAGTTTCTCTTTGAAATAGAAAGAGAACACAAAGTTGAATTATTTTACTTCTTGAAACCTTTGCATAGTTATTTTAGTGCTGTTAAAAGTCATTCTTTGTAAAACCAACATGGCACTGTTACAGCTTTCATTAGTATGTGGTTTATTTGATTTTTGCTTTTATTTTTTTAACAAAATTAAATATAATAATTGGAGGTTGCTTTCTAATTGGACTTTGTGGGAATTTTTAGCTAGCCTGAGTATTCCTGCCAATGAGCTTGAACTAAGATTTTAATTGGCTTATGTTACAGAATCACAGAATCGTTTACGTTGGAAAAGACCTTTAATAACATCAAGCTCAACCACTAACTCACCACCCCCAAGTCCACCACTAAATCATGTCCCTAAATGCTACATCTACATGTCTTTTTATAGTTATGTAGAGGGTGTCTCTCCTCTGAATTTTGTTTTGAAGGCAAATAATGTTGAAAGAATAATAAGAGCTTTCTCTTTATGTTTCTTATTGAGCTAAGTGTTGCATATCTCATATACTGGTTTACAAACGCCAGAATAAGATACTAAAACCTTCCTTGGGATTTGCTACAGTTAGGATCTGTGCTGAAAAGCAAAGATAATATAAGCAACTATTTAAAATTTTACTTTTGAAGTGTTTGAAAGTGACTGATCTGTCGTATGAAAGTCTTCAGCAGGAACAGTAAAAAATTATAAACTATTTTTTAACTGTTAATAAAATAGTTTTGTTGCAGTTAAGCAAACTGCAATGTTAAGCAAACTGCAAAACTAAGCCCAGCTTAGTTTTGGGCTGCAATAAATTTAATTTTAAAAAAGTCTTGAAGATGTAGTTTTTTTCCAATATTTTAATGTTTCTTTCGGTGAGAGCTGAATTGCTCAGGTGATGGCTGCCCTGTCAGCCAATGACACCCTAATATAATTTCAGTTATATGCTTCACCTATAAAATCATGCAACATTTTCTGAATTCATTAAGGGTCTGTTTGAGAACAGCCATGATGACAGGACCTCAAAATGCTTTTCTCATCTTTATCATTGTAGTATCTTCTCAGCTAGAGAATCCAGAGGTATCTGTTTGGCATAATTTTAATGTTACATGGTTGCTCATCAAAAAGGAGGAAGAGAGAATTTGTCTTACATGACCGTAGTGTTTTGATATGTAGCTGACTGTTTATCAATAAATCAGTAAACAAGAACTGTGGTGTGTTTGTAGTTCTTGCATACAGTGTATCCTGCTTGCTGCTTAATGCGTAAAGCTCCAGCTGATGGTAGTGAATACACTGTGTTACGTTTTAGCACTAAAAGCCATATGCTTGAACAGACGTCTGAATTGTCCCTATAAATCATAGCTCCAGTCACACAAACAGCTCAGGTCATTAGAGGTATAGTTTCTACTGGGACAGAGCTGCTTGATCATGGCAGCTCCTCCTTTACTGTTGGGAGTCTCCAAACCCTTTACCTCCATGACTGTGAGCTGGAAGTGTAGGTGCAAAGTGTTGAATCATATTTAAAAGATGTAAATGTCCAAAATCTGAATCTTTGTCCTGATAGCTTAGTTTTGGGCTGCAATAAATTTAATTTTTAAAAAAGTCTTGAAGATGTAGTTTTTTTCCAATATTTTAATGTTTCTTTCGGTGAGAGCTGAATTGCTCAGGTGATGGCTGCCCTGTCAGCCAATGACACCCTAAGCTGTTGCCTCAGAGCGAGAAACCAGGCTGAAGAGTCAAAACTGGGCTGAGCGTCTCACTTTGCATGTCAGATGGAGCAGTGTGCAACTATTCCAACACCTAATCTAAACACTAGACAAGCTTGGAGGATGTGGGTGGTTTTTTTATAAATAATACACAGATGAAGTTTCTATATAACTTTGGTATCGAAGCGTCCACTGAAATGACGGCTTTATCAGGCAGGGTGATGGGATGCGGGCGGCGGCTAAAGTGAGGCTTTCTTCCCGGAGTTTCTCCTGGGAAAGCAGCGGTGTCGGCGCTCCTCCAGCGCTAAGGAGCGGGCTGGGGCGGGAGTGATGTCACCGCGGGGCCGGCGGAGAAGCCTCCCGCCGCCTGCCCCTGCCTGCCCCCCTGCACGGCACCGAGCGAGAAGCGAAGGCGCGGGCGGCTGAGGAGATAAGGGGGCGACGGGGAGGGACAGAGGGAGGGGAGCCCCCGGGGGGAGCTCCGGGAGCGGGCGGGCCGGTGGCAGATGTTGCGTGAAGAGCGCAGCGGGGCGTTCCTGACGGCTCGGAGCGGGGCGAGCCGGGGCGCT
>WEIV01012591.1:6830-26697 GCA_013390005.1 Calyptomena viridis
GGAATTGAAAGACCCAAGTCCCAAATCCATGTATGGTGCAAACCCCATGTTTATTAAGAGCACTACTATAGATATCCTTGATTTGGTATTCGCCACCTTAGATTCATGTGGGCTGGAAAGAGATCCCTCTAGGACTGTTAATAAGGCTTATAAATTAGAGGTTTGACACAATTCATTGTCACATAGTTTGAATTTCTACCCAGACCTGATCTGGTCTAAATTCTGAAACGTCTGAGATTTGCTGATCCCCAAGATAAGCCTTAATTCATAAAATAGATTTTTAAGGTCACACTGAAGTCAGTGCAGTCAATTGTTGCTTAGGTCGTGCACAGTTAAAACCAGAAGGTGCTTGAGATGCTGCAGGACTTTCTGTATAACTACTGTGGGAAGAATAATCTTTTTCTTTTTTTCTCAATTTTATTTGAGCTCTTTCTGACAACAGTAGCTAAAACAGTGTTGTATATTAAATCAGGGAGAGGTAAATATTCAGTGCTATTGTCAGCCCTCAACAGACTT
This sequence comes from Calyptomena viridis, assembly GCA_013390005.1. Lineage (NCBI taxonomy): Eukaryota > Metazoa > Chordata > Aves > Passeriformes > Eurylaimidae > Calyptomena > Calyptomena viridis. The sequence continues at coordinate 7,347 of WEIV01012591.1, forward strand.
CAATCTCAGCTCGAAAAGTGCCTGTCTAATTGCTAATTGCTAATCATGTCACAACTGCTTTACTTGGGAGATGGATTATGAAACATTGTCTTTGAGAAAGACTTTGTACCTTCCCTGTTTTCTACTCCCTTGTGAGAAGTGCATTGGATGCATTTGCATTTGAAATAAGATTTAACCTAGCAGAGTGTTTAAGTGAAGCTTACATGCATCCTTTAAGTTAGGCACATACACATGTATTTTGCAGTTTAATTTTATTATTTATGCTACATTCCTTGTCACAAATCTTACCTATGACTAAAACCTGACAGCTCATATTAAAGGTCTCATATTCTGAGTAACTCTCATTGCCCTTGCACACAGATCAAACAAACCCATTCGAAAATGTAAATCCAAGTTGATTTTTCTTGCTTTGAAAACAAAGGCTCAATTGTCAGAATTGTCTATTATCTCAGCATTTTTGCAGAATGGACATGGATTCATGTGCCTCAGCACAGTGCATCCTTTGTTGGATTTGCTTTCAGCATTTTTGAGGTAGGTGATTTTTTTCTTTTCTGTCCTAAGAAAAGTAGTTTCATTTTTCATCACTTTTCTTCCAAAGAAGAAAATGTTATCTTTGCAAAGTTTTCCTTGAATGATAGATAATCTCTAGCATATTAACTGTTCATTCATTGGAAAGATACTTGGTGATTACCATAGTGAAATACTCATCTTGTCTCAGTGGAATCTGCATTTTCTTTCTTTACATTGGGTCTTATACCTAAATATCAACAAGTAGGAAGTCTGTAAACACTTCCAAAATTAGATCAGCATCTGAGCATCCTCACCAAATTAATTTTCAAAGTGTCTGGCCCATGCAAATCCTGCCTGAGTGAGTGAGAGGTGTAGGGTCTCAGCAATTTAAAAACAGGCTGTGCCTAAAGATGGATTAAGGAGGCAAAATCTAAACACCGAGATTGAAGATGGTGGGGTTTAATTCATCGGAGACAAACTGGAATGTCATTGTCCCTGAGAAAATGAAGCTGTGGGAATTATGTATTATGCCATAAGCATATGGATAGTAGACTGTCTTTTCTATGAATGTTGAAGTTTTGTAATGTTTGATGGATCATTGAAGCTTGTTTGAACTCTAAAAGTCCATAAAAATTCCATTATTAATATTTCCCTTTCCACTGGCACTTCTAGACACAGAATGCCTCCAGGTAGCTGCATTTTCCACTTGACTCTACTTGCATGAGGGAGCACATATGTACAAATATCCATTCCCACAGAAATTCCACTGCACGTATAGAACCTCACCTGTTGCACTTAAACTTTCCCTGAGAATCCCTCTCTTTTCTTGTTCTCACTTTCTTCAAATAGTTCATGTCTGGTTTTGCAAAATTAACTTGCATAGATACTTTATTCAGCATGGTAGTTTCATCTTCCTTGTGTTGTAATTCTCACACCAATAAAATTCAGAAGACAATTTTCTTCATTATAATGGGAGGATTTTTTTCAAAGCTTGAATTTCACATACCTTTTATGGTTGGGTTTGCAGTGCCTTGGTTGGCTGACTGTTGGCTGATACTGCAAGAAAAAAAAACCAAACAGGAGTACAGGTTGAATAAAATCTAAAGCATCTGGGAATAACCAGCTGGAGTGAAAATCAAATTGGCCGGTCATTCTTAAGAAACAATCAGTAAAAAGAACACAAGTAAACTTTGCACAGTGGCATGATTCAGATCCAGGAATTCAACAGGCAAATATTTATATTGCTGTTTCACAGTAGTGCCCATATTCTGCTGTTCTCTGGGTGTTCTCTGGGTGTTCTCTCAGGAACCATCCATGCTTGAAGAAGTTTCTGGATGTTTCCACCCATGTCAGCATGGACAAAGCTACAGGTGCACATTTTGTACAAAAGCATGGCCAGAAATAATTGTCTGTACATGCTAGAATGTTATGTGAATTCTGCCATCTTCACAGTCATTTGAGTGAGTGAAATTATTTCTACTTATATTTCACAAACAGGGCTTAGTTTATATAAGACACCAGAGCTGCAGCAGCAAGGATGGGCAGCACACAAAATCTACCAGAAGGACTTTCTGTTTTATTTACTGACCCAAACCACAGGAATTCTTTCATTGCTTTTTTTTCTCTTCATCCAGGTACCATGAGCCATCTTGAGCTTGGAAAATTAACCTGTGGATAAACAACAAAGTGAAGTTAAGAGGGTTCTGATTTTAGCTGATGAAAATGAGCTTCAGACCTGAGGTTGTGATTTATGTAAATTAAGTGTAACTCCTCAATATCAGAAGATACTCCACTTGGGCCCTTAAGGACAAAAACAAGGGTGAAAAACGTGCTAATGGTCCATGCTGCAACACCAGATTATGGTACTTATTGTGTGAGAAATAAGTAAATAATAATAATAATAATTTACAAACTTTCTCTGTCCTCCATCTGTTACTTGAAATTAGAAGAAACAAAGATTCTGGTGCAATGATTTCTCTCTTTCACAGTGCTAGCTTGGAGCTGCCTCTTGCCACTCAAGTTTATTGCTTTCTTGGACTTTAAAACAGTTTCTTCTGAGTGAATCAAAGATTGTACTGACCTAAATGTCACTTGAATTAATGTATTCTTGTTTCAGTCTTTATTTTTCTTTTGGAGCCACTTCTCACTTCAAATTACCTTGTATTTCAAGGCTTGAAGACAAGGTCACGGTCGTGCAAAGAATTAAAAGTATGGGATGTTTCAAGTTTACTTTAAGAGAAACAAGTCTGAACACAGTTATTCCTGAGCTTATGAAATGAAGTAACTACATCAGTCCTAATAGCCATTATTGCATTTTTTTTACATTATTACATTTTATTACACAAACCCACTTGCTCGGTGATGTATTCTTCAGCACAAGAGAAGGGCAGCGAGTGGCCAAGCCATATAAAGAACAGTGAGTAAATCAGAGCTGGAGCTGGAGAACTCCTTGGCCACGAGTAACTCTGCTGATGATTTTCATCTTCTTTTTCTGATGAATGTTCCTTTCCCTTTGCAGAGACCACAACCACCCTGAGTCCAACTGCGTGGCCACAGCGACTCCACACAAAATACTTGGGTCTGTCAGCTGCTCAAGGGTGATGTATTGCACCAGCTCAGTGTGTTAGAACCATGGCTCTCCTGGCATGGCTCTGAACTGCCTCTGGAAAAGCGAAATATTAGTCTGTAGTAGCCAGAAATATTCTTCAGGGGGGAAAAAGCACCACTATTAAAGCTCACTTTCTATGAGAACAACCGAGTTCCTCCATTCTGCTGGTTACATGGTCATGGCAGTTTTCCTGGAAAACGAAGGCTAAAGGCACTATTCTAGCATAAGCAGAGCTTTTTTAGGAACTGGACTCTGGTATTTTGTGGGATCCCTTTAACCCTGGTAGTTTTCAGTGTGCTCTCTGCTTTTTTCAAAGCAAGTTACTGCAACTTGCCCTTATTCTTGTAGCAGAGCAGTGTTGAGATTTTAAAACATTACAGGGAAATATTTGTCTGTGTATGAATTAGTTCTCAGTCACACTGTGGCTGGAAAATTACGGAAAATGGAGTTGGGAAAGGATATCTAACATGAGATGACAGTGATGGGGTTTAAATCAACAGAATTGATTGCTGTGATAGAGATTGGGGAGGTCTGGACAGACAGGGAGTGATACCCGGGTAAGTGAGAGAAAAGAACACTAGAAAGTAAGACTTTTCAAGGGTGGCCATCTTCATCAGACCACAAAAAAATCTTGAAGTTTGGGGTTTTGACAACTGTGAATAAAGTCCTCTTCCACGAATTTATTGAGGAGTAGCAGCAAGGTGTGAACTTCAGGAGGAGAAAATGAATGGGGGGAAAAAAGTAAGTCCCAGTGGGTTTCTATATTTAATTTCTAGATACTTCACAGTTGTCAAATATAATGTGGAAAAAAGAAAATGAGCCTCACAGCTCATGTTTTAAATAAGATTACCCTCCTTAAAAATAGCTTATATTAATATTTGTCATAAATTAATTATATTAGTTATATAATGTCATGTTTCCTGATTATTAAACTGCTTTAGAATATATCCTATTTTTTAAGACGTTTTTAGCAGCTGCTCTTAATTTCTTATGGCCACTATTAAAGGAGAACATTAAATGGAAAATTTAAAGTGAAGGTATGCCCACTTTTATCTTAATATTTTGCTTATTAGGTGGTGATAAAAATTAGGAAACTGTTTGAAAAATTACCAAAAAGCAGTTCAATCATTTACATATGGCAATAGAAGATTATTTTCATAAGTTGTTTTGAATAGAAAATGCTGATAATTCTCAATCCATTAGGAGAATTGGCTAGTTCTGTGCTTCCTTCTAATTTGCTATATGCCTCAGATCAGGATCAGAAGGGAATTGAGGAAATTGCTCCCTGTAAATATCCTGTTTCTTAAGCTGTTGGGTGGGTCCAACATCTACTAGTCTCAGCTCTAAAGGAAAACTCTCTTATGTAATGTGCAGCAAATCCAAAGCTTCATCTAAAAGCTGTGGCTCATCAAACTCATGAGCACAGTATTCAGGGAAATATGATGTTGCAATGCACATTATATCAGTATTGCAGATACAGTACATTTGGTGCTGCTGCTGCTTGAAATTGCTGACTTGTCTTTTTTTTTTTTCTGGATCAGCTGAGTCAGCAAGTTCAGTGTATTTGGAGTTGGTTTATTTCCACAGCAATTCTGCTTTCAAGTGGTTGCAGTGAAAATACATCACAACATTTCCTGCATTCTTTAGTGAAAGTCGTTTTTAATTTTACTTTTTACTTCGTGTACAGCTGGAATCCCTGGAAAAGGAGGAATCTTCTTTATTCATATCTGACAAGCACGTGAGCCTAAAAGTTAACAAACACCAGGACCATACTTGACTGCACTAAATATGGTACATAGAAGCAGTTGCAGGGACCTTCCTACCAGTTCTTGGATGTGGGATTTTGCATGGAGTTGACATCCTGGAATTGAGCAACACCTGGTCTTGCTGCACCTCTTTTCAGACTTGATCTGTGTTATCAAATGTTGTTCCTTAAATCCAGAGGGGTGGGCTTGCAGTTCATCTGTTTGTAATTTAAAGGATGAGGGGGAATGAGGTCAGGAGACCAAAAGAACATTGGAGTTAGGTACTGATGACAGAATTCCTGCCTTTATCAAGACACTTGCAGATTTAAGCTGGTTGAATGCCCCCACCATGTCATCAGGTTTTCAGAGCCTAAAACCACCTTTCCTCTTGGACAGCAGGAGCTGCACTGCAGAAACTTGCCTTGTGGCCTGGAGTGGCGTGGACTGAGGGGGTCTGGGTGGAGGGAACATCTGCATTTTGGGTGTAGAACTCAAATCTGGAGGAATACCCACATCTAGAGAAGTCTTTGTCTGCAAATAAGTGGTTGCAGAAAAAGAGATGTCTTGCAGTACCTGGAAAAAAGTAAAGGAATTTTGTGTAACGACAAAAGGGTTAGAGCAGAGAGAACAGGCCAAGCTTAAGGAAGTCAGTGTTAGTGAAGACACAGAGCACGGCAGCTACGTGGGAGGAGAAAGGATCCCACTGCACAAAGGGTCACAGAGGATCACTCCACAGGAGTGGAGGCAGAGGAGAGCAGGGAAACAACTAATTGCAGAGTAATGCAGTAGAGCAGACCAGTGTGCCAATTTGCAGAGCTCATACGCACTGATCACTGAAGCATTTTTGTTGTCTTTTTGTAAAGCACATGTGTGAGGTAAATGTGCAGGTGATACTTGTTTTGTTAAAATAAGAAAGCATTGTGTCTAGCAGACACCAAGCAAATATTTGAAAATATTCAAGAGTCTCGGGAATCATGAAGTTAGTAAGAACAATTGTAGATATCAACATGAGGGAAAAAGGCTGTACATTCACTTGGCAAAAGATGGGAACATATTTGTAAAGATGGTTTAAAAGCTTCTGGCATACAACAGAGCATAGACTCAGAGCAAATATATTCCATACATCACTGGAGCCTAACTCACAGGTTGGCAAGTGTCCTGCAGCCTTGAGTCAGAGTTTTAAATTTGGTCTTTCACTTGCATATTACCTGTAGTTGTACAGTTGTCTCACTGCTTTCAAGCATTTCTTGGCTTGTGTGGTCTCAACCTGTCTTCTCTCTACTTGGGGACTATTAACAGATCCTCATGTCTGATGATTTTGGGGGAAAGCTGTGGAGGTCTTCCATTTAGCAAACAGCCTCAAAGGCTGAAAGCCTGGTGAGTGAAGGATATTCAGAGAGAAAACATAGGTGGCTTTCAGATTTTGGTCCTTTATATAAAACAATTCTGAATTCTCATCTATCTAAAATCTGTTGATCACCTGTAATATTTTATATGGAAAATACTAAACCATAGTGGCTACTACTAGGGAAAAAATTACATTGCATATGATCCATGTGTTGTATGTAATTAGTAGAAATTAAAGGTCAGTTGCAACAATTGATGTCTTTGATTTCCTAGTTCTTGCATGTTCCTCTGAAACAGCTGGTGCTGGTCTTTGGCCTTCTCAGTACAGTGGCCCAGGTGGCCACTATGTCCCACCAGAGCTGTGTCACACCAGAGCTGTGACACAGGCTGCAAAGACAGGGGGTGAGAGGTACTTTGGGAAGAAAGGCTGGGGGGAGTTTGTGTGCCTAAAATGGTTTTATGGCCGTGGTTGGGTCAAGTCACTTCTCATTCTTGGAGTAAGAAAAGAAGGTCCACCAAGAGGTACAGGAAAAACTCTGAGGTGATTTGAGGTGACAACGATAACATGCTTTTTTTTTTTTTCCCCTTCCCTCTCTCTTTTTTATAATCTTCTGTGTTTCGTGCGAAATATTAGGTAAGGTTTGAGACACAATGATGTTGAAAATATTCCTTTAGTGGGAGCTAGATGGCGCCGTGGATTAATGCTCCAGCCTTTTACCTGGGATGTTCCGGGTCAAACCCAGTGCAGTGAGGTAAAAACGTGGCAATTATTCTGGGAATATAAATCTAGATCAACGGAAATATCCATATTCTTATATCCTGAAGAGTGCCCAGCCTCTACTGGATATCAGCAAGGACTTTTTTCTTGGAATTGTAACACTACAAATGGATTCATAGTCCATGGTGAACACCAGGAGCTGCTGCAAGATGAGCCCCGTGTTCACTCCAATGGAGGGATCTAAAAACACAGGTGACTGAGACAGCAGAAATCCTGCACTTGTATTAATACACCCAGGTAGAGAAAAGCACAGCTGCTGGTGCTTTGAGATAGTTTACATAAAATAAAGCAAAAGTAAGGAATCTGCAACCTCCAACTCCTCTGGCAACACTGAGATGTATTTCCAATTTTTCAGGCTATTTCTGTGGTGATGTTAAAGGATACTCGCCTGGAATCGTCCAAACTTCCCAGTGAACTACTTGGAAAAAAACCCACCAAAAAATCCCAACAAAACAGTAAAGCACAATAGAATAAACTGGAAAGCACATCTCGGTGCACAAATGTCAGCACAGTGTCGGGCATGGGATTTGTATTCAGACAAAGTCTTGCTCTTTCTTTTAGTGAGGAAAAAAAAGAGTCTTACTTAGAAACAAATGGCTTATAAAACAATGCAAAGAGAGTGGGGAAGACCACTTCATTGTGAACAACTGAAAATTCAAAGAGCACCATGTGAGAACTCCAACAGCAGTCAGCAATGGGAGCAGCCACGGGACAATTTGGAGGATGATCAGTGGGAACTGGAAGTTTAATGGGGATTACATGTCCAGCTCAGGCAAATACACCGAATTGTTCTGTGGCTGGTATGAAGCAAATTTAGAGATAACCAGCTTCAAACTCTCCACCCCCAGCCCTTCCTCATTGTCATTGGCCCCAGCTGTTAGCAGAAGGATGGACAAACAGCTGACCTAGGAAAGGGCTTATCCTTTGGCCTCCAGGAAGGCTGGAACACCGGGATTCTGCCACCGATGTCAGCAGGGTTCAGAGCTGCATGGGGTGTCCAGACCAGAGGGCTTTTCAGCCTTCCTCTGCAGGGTATTTGGTACCATTTATGAGTACAAGTGTCACTGGTGGCACCAGCATAAGTGAGGTGGAGACCCGGGTCCCAGCATCGCCGAGGACAGGCTGCTCTGCCCTCACCATGCTGGTCCCTTCCTGCCCTTTCTCCCCTGCCCATTTTGAATGCTCAGCAGTAACCAAACAGGGCCTCTTCTCCACCCTGTGCTGCCTTCACACGAACAACTGCTTCCAACCTTCTAAAAAATAAAACCCAGACAAAAAAATAATGGAACACAGACAAAATACCTTGGGAAGAAGCTCCCAATACTTGTTCCAGCAAAGACAGGAGATGTGTATGTCTTCTTACTGAGTGTGTGAAGGGCAGACATTCATTAAGGGGCACATTCTTAAAGCTTTACTTCTTCTTTTCTTTTTCCTGACATTTGCTGTTTTATACTCTCTGGCAACCAGCAGAGCTCCACCGATGCTGACTTGCAGAGCCCACGGAGATACTAAGGAAATATTTTTCCTAGCAACAAGCAGGACACGAAAACAGCAAGAATCGCTTCCCCTGCTCGTGTTTCCCTTCGGTTTTTTTTGGTCATCTGGTGCTGAGATAAGAGACACACGGTGAAACCTGCAACTGGCTTGTGTTTCGTGAGGCAATCTGGAGTGGAGGAACACATAAAAGCATTTTGCCTGTGGCGCCAAGTGGGAATGTTGCCTGCTGTGCCACCTGGCTGGTGCTGGGGTACTCTCAGGTGGCTCTTTGGCCAGGGAAGAGGTGCAAGGTACGACCTGGCTGATGGGCAGGTGTCTGCCAGGCACCCTGACTTGGTGTTCCTGGAAATCCTGGCCATAGCAGGTGCCCAGCACCAGGGGTGTGCCATGCAGTGCTCCGTGGCTGTGATCCTGAGGCATTCCTTCCTCCTGGCCTTGGGTAGGCAGGCCTGGAGGAGAGGAGAGGGTTGGCAGAGGACAAGAGAGTCCAGCTGTGTCCCTCTGAACTGGATGTGATGACTGGAAGCAGGCTTGAGTCTTGAGAGCAAACAGGTGAAGTGTGGGGACACCATTCCCTTCCCCTTTATGCCTGTGGAAACCTGAGAGAAAACCTTCAACCAGGACATATTTTCCATTTTCTCCCTGCAAGCAAGACAGGGAAAAAGTGTTAATATTATTTTAAGTGAAGTGCAGTGTTCTGGGATTGAATTATTAGCCATGTGGGGGCAATGACTGGTACTTGTGTGTGCCTGTGAGTGACTGCCCTGTGTTCTCTGTCCTTGCCCAGCCAGGCTGAAACAACATCCACAGCTGCGAGGGCAGTGCCAGAAAGGCTTTGTCAACACCACCAAATCTGTTTCTGCCTCTGCAAGGTCAGGCTGGGAGGGCAACGTGTCCCAAACCACGACTGCAACCAGTGAGGAACACAGAGTCAGGAAGTATTTTAAAATTGCACAGTAAAAGTGGGTAGAATGGAAGTATTCTTATGGTAGAGCCAATCTCTGGGTTTACAGTCAACCTCTCATCCATAGGGTGACTATTTTGTGAGTAACTTCAGTGGGGTCAGGATGAAGCCCAGGAGGTTCTTACTCATCACTTGATGGGTTACTGACAAGAACAACATATGCAGAACACATCAGTGTGTTTCCTGAATTCATCTTCTAGTGTTTTAGAAGACTTTATCCTTTGGAAAAGCTTGATGGAGCAAACTGAAAAGCTTTGTCTGCAGTGAAACACTTCTTTGGTTGTTTAGAAATAGTTTGCATAAAGATAGGAGGAGATTTGTAAAACTGGTTTGAAAGCTACATGTAGGCAACAGAATACACACCTGAGGCAGACATACATGGCCTAAGATAAGAAACTATCCTGCAGGCTGAAACTAGAGATCAAAATCTTATATTTCACCTGAATGTATGTGTATGTTAGAGTATGATTCTTACAAACTCTGCTTAGTTCTTCCATGGTTCCTCTGGAAGGAGCTGGAGGTGGGGTTTTTTCCCAGTGAAACTGCAAATAGTGCCCAATTACGATGATTTTACAAATTTGAAAAGAAAATTGAATCGTGAAGGATAAAGTTTTAAAAATAACCCCTCAGGGTTTTTTTTAACTGAACTTGAACTCTTAACAGGTTTCAGATTTGCCAGTTGCTCATTACATTTTATCCGGGAATTGTATTGCAGTGAACATCCTACCATGTAGGGACCAGATAGAAGACCTAAAGAGTCTATTGTGTGAGGAAGGACAAATTTTCTGGTTCATCCTTCACTTTGGAGAGGAAAACAATGTGAGGAAATGGTGTGTTGATCAGTACATTGTACATGTCATGTTCTATAGAATGGGAGACGCAGGGCAGTCGCCTTCTATCGATTCAAATAATGCACTATGGGTGGGTTGGTAAGATACATACCCTGCTCCATACAGTGTTTAATGGCTTTTTATTATTTATGTCCTAAACTGTTGCTGAAAGGCTCCAAATATAAGTCAGAGTACATTGAAAAGCATCTATTTATTTCATGACAAAAGTGGAAACTTCCCCTCCTCACAGCTAATAATAGGATCAACGTTGTTAAACAATTAAATTGAAAAACGTTAATAATAGGTGCTTTATGCACGTTAAACAAAACTTCAATAAGAGTTCTGTTTTATTGTTTAACTGTATGTATGAGTCATGAGTGTTAATGTCCAGGATCAGATATGAATCATGTATTTATGAACAATCTTCCAAGGCCGGCACTGAAACCCCAAACACATTTATTCTTTGTAGTTAGTCAGCTCTGCACTTGGAAACTGAAAGTGTAATCAAAGTGAGAGTTTGTTTATTAACCAGCGGATGCTCTGCATCTTATTTACACAGATTGATAATGGGGGGGTGAAAAATAAGGAAAAAAGCTGGTAATGCAGAGAGCTCTGTGTCCCTGGGGTACAAATCACAAAAGCAACCTGAGCAGCAGCAGCACCAGCCATTAAATGCTGCAAGCTTTAAAAGGAAATCCCATATTCATGAGAGGAATCCATATGGCACCCTATTTGTGAGGAGAGGTGCCCCATTCTCTTAAAAGCTGACTTGTAACATTTATTGTTTTGACTGCTTTAGCATTAGGGTGAGAGAATTCACTTCAAGAGGAACAAACAAAGCCAGTGAAGTGCACAGGAAAAACTTGGGTGTTATTATATATTGTATTGACTTGCATTACAGATAGAAAACTGGAATTGCTGAACGACAAGCTCATCGGGCTGGCTACGGGAATCAGGTGCTTTGTAGAAAGTAATCTCACCTGGTAATTACCTCCAATTAGTGGGAATAAGTGTGTTTCTAATTACCTCCTCTCTGGAAAGGAAGGCTGACTTCCCTGTTGTGGAGGAGGGATGGAGGTACCTGTCAGAACTCCTGCCCAGTGTTACAGGCTACCAAAAAATTCTCAGTTCTAGCTGTGGTTTAGGGGAGACCTCTGGAGATCTAGTTCAACCTCTGACTCTGAAAGCAACCAGTTTTTCTTGTCTGTTCTCCCAGCTCTGAAATGGATCCTGAAAAGTATTTGGCTAAGTTGCTACAGGGATTGTTCCATGCACAGTCCCTCCTTTACTCAGCAAATTACCACTGAATTTTGGTTGTGCTGGGAGTGAATGGTTGACGTCATTACGGCCCACGGCATGGAACTGCTTTGGAATATGACTGAATCAACATGGCTTTTGCAAAGGTATGTGCTTGTTTGCCTAGTTCTGTGTTGGTATTCTCATAATTCTAAAAGATACTTAACTTTCAGCAATAACACAACTTTTGATATTTCTGTGTATCTGAGGTTAATTTGACACTGCTGTTCAAATCTTACAAGACCATATAAATCTGAGTATTAGTGATACTGTTAAAAAGAGCAAAAAGTAGTTTGAATAGCTTGGCAAGGCTTTGGCAAAGCCTGTATTTGGATGGAGAATTCCTGGCCCTGTACTCCTGCCACCAAACCTCACTTACAGATAAGAAATGACATGTATTCACAAAATGTGTTCATACACAAACTTTCCTTCTTGAGAGCCTGAATAACTGGTTTTGCCACACACTGAAATATGACTGGTGCTCTCGGGTGACAGGATGCTTGGAGTCACAGCTGGCACACTCCTGGCCTTTTTAGGAGGCTACTGCAGCCACCCCCATGTTGCCCCACGGTATGGCTTCAAAAGGTTGTGGATAAAAATATCAGATTTTTTTTTTACTTTTAACTTTAAGGAAAGCACTGATTACCACGCTACTCAAAGGAAATTTAATTCAAGTGAGATTTGGTGGTAGCTGGCCAAGCAAGGACACATCTAAAGTACAAATCAACAGTGATTTTAGAGGTGAACTTCATTCCCCACCAACTTCCATAGTCTATCCATTTCTCAAATATGAATTTGTCTTGTTCGTGTGTTAATATTCACATGTTTAAAGCCAGGCAGATGTACAAGGTTTACAGTAATGGAACCAAATTTGTAAGGAATTAGAAGTAGTTCATTTTGCTCCTTTGGTCACTATTCATGTTGTGACTGAACAGATGTGTCTCTTTTGAGTGGGGCCAGATCTAACTATGACTGAGACTTTTTTCTGTTGCAGAAACATAGATTGACTATGATTTTGAATGCTTCCTCCCTCAGCCTGTGTTGATTTCTTTTTATTGCAAAGTGGTATTCCCCATCTGCTCTGTATAAGTAGGGAACTTCTACTTTTAATACAAAAGCAAATCAGATCCCTTGCACTTTATAAAATCTAGCTTTTTTCATTTTGTGACACCATATAGGTCTCATCATCCTTGAGCAATTTCAGTGGGAGTACCAACACAACTGTACAAACCAGTGGCCTGTTGAGGCTTTATGGCAAAGTACTTTCTGGATGCTGAACTAAAAAATTGTACATTAGAATGTATTAGAATTTCATCATCCTATTGCAGATGCTTGGATTGGTCTGTCTTGCTGTTCTGTCCATATTTATTTGATTGCTTGGTGTCAAAAAGTGTCTCTGAGTGTCCCCAGTGGGGATGTATCTATATTTATTTCTATTTCCAGTTAAGAGATGCAGTTATGTGCTCTATCTCTCATCAGCAAGGTGTGCTCAAAGAGCACTTCCATTGCAGCCTAGTGGGAGCTGATGTCTCTTCCTCTCTCACTTTTTGTTTCTGCTTGAGAACTGCTCCAAATCAAGGAACATCTCTGGAATGCAGAGCTGTCTGACTTATTCTTGGCTTTATACCAATCCCTGTTATTGATGGTGAAGCATACCCCCCAAAAAAGGGCTGAAGCTGGTGCACTATTGCCTGTTGAAAGGAGTTTAAAGATACCTTGCCACCCTTCCTGTTCTCTCTCTGCTGTTCAGTCCCTATCCATAATTTCGGATGTGGTCTGGTGGTTTTCCTTATTTGTGGCTCTAGCAGTAGGTCAGATTTATTGCATTTTTTTTCTCATTAGAAGGTGAAGTGTGTCTGCCATTTTTTGTCTACAAAGAGTCTTTCTGGCTTCTGCCTGCCCTAAGCAGGGTCAGCTTGCAAAGCTTGCTGCCTTCTCAAGGTTGAAAATTTAAGCTTTGCTGCCATACATTGTCTGCAGGTTAAATAATGACTATGCTGAGCTGATTAACAGGGAACATTCAGTTTCCTTATTGCTGATGAAAGGACTGGAAGACGTGTCCAAATCCCATTAGTGGAAATCTGGTCACTGCTGAACTATGTGAGATTTTTCGGAACCCAGGTAGTAAAAAACTGAGGAATGAAAGAGGAAAATCCTAACTTTATGAGCTGTGCTATTGCAGTGTATTTTTTATTTACTTGTTTTTGAAAAGGCCACAATCTGTGCAGGCAGAGGGTCAAATAATTGTTACTTAACGCTTTGTGGCTAGGTACCCAGGAAGAGGAAGAAGGATTGTCTTGTTGAGGATGCTCTGAAGGCTGCTCCAGCCAGTTTATGAAACACTTTAATTGCTGTATCAAGACCTCATGTTTGGGGCCCTAAATTAGAAATGTGTGGGGTTTTGTCCCAAAATACAAGTATTACTGTTAAATGCAATTATTGGGGGATATTTAATACTCGTACAAAGAAACGACTTGAATCTCTTTAGCCTGAGGAAAAAAAATAAAGGACAGAAATAGGTATAAATTAGCATAGCTGAGTTTAAGATTTTGTATGCTATTCTCAATATACAGTAAGGAAAAACTGCACATCAGAGGTATTTATGGTTTGGTTAACTTAAAAACTGTCCCCAGTGTGCTGGTGACAAAGTTCACTTTACCGAATAAGTGGCACTGGTTTGTAGGTATGAAAATAAGTATATTAAAAACTCCATTTTCTGCTCTTTCATAGGAACTTTATTTTGATAGTGTGAGCCACAAAATGTCACTAAATTGTTCAATAATTTTCCTGGAAATAAGAATTTCACTACATTTATGTCACTAACTCACTACTGTGTTCTAATGTGGCAGCTTCAGGAGTTGTGTGTTGAACACCAAGGGCTCTTCCAGAAAGTGTTTTATTCTGCAGCAAGAGATGTGCAATAGGAGAAAACCAAAGGTTCCTGCACTCCCTATCAAATAGAGAATGTGGGGCCAAAAACAGACCAAAAAGGAGATTTTGTACAGCTCCTTTGCTCCATGAGGAGTCTTCCTCAAGAATGGGAATGTTCCAGTCAGCCTCTAAACAGCGACAACATTAAGAAATATGTTCAGGGTGGAAAGTGGATTGCATTTTTTATTCCCCTTCCCCCATGCTCGTTTTTCTAGCAACAAAAAAACCTCCTTAAACTGGCATTCAGCCCAAGTATTTTAAACATTGGAATTAACACCCTGGATTTACATTCCCATAGTCCCCTGCAACTGATACCTTTCACTAGGCTGTTGATAACCATGGGCTTTGTTTGCTTCTTCCACTGTGGCAGCTTTGTGGTTTGAGTGGTTGTTTGTATGGTGTTATTAATAAATATGCCACTAGGCTGTCACTGAGGACAATTATTTCATATTCATGTGTGTTTATTATCAGCTCTTTACAGCTTTTTAGTTAGATTTTAGGCAGGTAACTGTACTGTGTTGAATTGCAGAGAAAGGTACTGATATTATGAAAGAGCTCACGGATTTAATAGCTTATAATAGTTTATAGCAGCAGGTGTAAGAGATAAAGGAATAGTGTCATATTTATTAGTATATGATATTCCAGTGAGGGCCATAAAACCTAACCCAGGGCATCAGAACAGAAAGAAAGTTATTTTATTTTTGTTTGGTTGTTTTTTTTCAGCTTGGTACACCTGTCATTATAATACAGTAACACTTGTCTGCCTTCTGCTTTTATTGTCTTCAGATTAGCCCAGTCATAACATTCTTTCCATTAAATCTAGAAACACAAGCAAACTGCTGATTACTCAGAGTAGGAAGTAGAAAAAAAGAAAAAAACCACCACACAAATATGGTGAGGTCAATTTAAAATGCATTTGAATCCAATGTATTCTTAAGCTCTGAAACATCTCTGGTTAAGGTTGATGATAAATTGAGGGATTCAGAACTATGACAGGGTAGGAAGTTGAATTCCAAATTGGAGAACTGGAAGTCTCTGACAATTGTTTTTATTAGAGCTGTGGAAATCCCATGTGCTCAGAAAAACCTCAGGTATTCAAGTTCAGGATAGCCTTATTGGCTTTGACTGAAATTTGGGCTTGAATTTGGCTTATAATGTTAGATTCAGTTCCTGAACTGGATTTCATTTGTGTGTCTCAAAATGAAAAGGGACTTTTAACAAATACTCTGGGTACGGCTTGTTTCTGTTGGAAAGGGCCCCTTACAAGATCTATTGTCTTTGGGTCATCTCTGGTTGTATTGGAACACATTTACAAACCATAATTCCTCACATTGGTACTTGAAAATACAAAGGCAAGACTTTTACTCTGCAAATAGTGTGTGTCCAGTCCATTCCCCAGGCTGGGTGGATGTTATTTGTCATGACTCTAGAAATGCTTGGGCACCCAGGCCCCTGTTTATCTGATGCCTCTGCTTTCTGTGGCTGTTCCATTCAGGTTATTTCCTCATTGCACCAAGACTCTGCTGGCTCAAACCTCCCATTGTGTCAAACAGAACATGGAATAATCTACTCTAAAATATAACATATTTATTGCTTGTCTCGGATCAAAGGTGCGTGGCTTCAAAGGCTTTAATTGAGTTGTGGTGATGTAGAACACTGGCTTTATCTATACATGTTACACACTGATGGTTGGGTGGTTTCATTTGGGTTTTTTTTTTTTAGACCTGTTGAGTTCAATATGCAGAACTCTTCCAAGATGCTTCTCATCATTGCTGTTGATCAAAGTGTTAAAATAAATTCAGGTTTAAGATTATTTCCTTTTTCTTACCTAGAAAGAGTGTATAAACTCCTTAGCCACGTCATGGTATTACTGTTCTTCCTTGCTGTCTCCGTTTTCCATGTCCCTTGTTTGCTTCCTTTCTCTGACTTAACTGGTGCAATTTGTAAACCCTATTTGAAGATGCCACAGGTGGGAAATATGTCTGTTTCTAGTTCCAGTTTGGATGTGGAATTTAAGCCATACTGAAATGTTTGCAAACCATTTGTGTCAAAATGTTGTTGTGTGCTGGAGTCCATGGGGTGACTACAACATTACCTTGGACTGTGCCTTTTTTAAGGATTTGGACTGAATTTAGACCTGGTTTAATGGTTTGCAAGGCTTCGGTCAGTGATTTTTAGAGATATTTAGGAATGCTTGTGGGACACTAGAAGTGTTTCCAGAAAGTAAGACCCAAGACTTCGGCTCTACAGTCTAATAACTGATAATGATAAACTCAGTATTATGTGCTTATATGGTCAGCAGTCAGAAACAATGTTGAGGATTAAATGAAGATGGAAATGCTAATTTCTGTCAGTAATGTCATTTTTCTGTTTGATTTCGTACTCTGCTGTATTCTCAGAGTTGGTGAGACTCTCCTGAATTTAAAGAGACAAGCACTCTTTCTCCTATTCTTTTTCCCTTGTGACCAGCCAGCACCATCTGTTCCAGTTGTCTGTGATCACCATTTGCTTCTGATTCCATTGTAGAGTGACATACCCATTTAAGTCTTGTCTGTAAAAACTCAAAGGTCCAGTTTTGCAAGCTTGCAAGTAGTCAAGTGAGTGGTCTTGTTTAATTCAGTGGAAATCCTCACATGCATTTTTTGTGAGACCAGGCTCATCAGATGATCAACTGTGTTTTATTACAGTATACTCTGATCTGGCCTGTATAAACCAGTGGTGTTTTGTGCCTTTTTTTTCCTTATTATTATTTATTGGCAAAAAACGTAACTCATATTCAAAAATCTGGAAAACAGATCCTGCATAAATAATTCACTATTTCTGTATAAGGAGGAGGGAGAGAGGAAGCAGATTAATCATAATTTTCCTCGCAACACATTTAAATTTGGTATGTAGAGTCCTGAAAAGAGCACAAGTGAGAGCCAACTGCCTGTAGAGAACTCTTCTTTATTTCAGTCTTTTCTTTCAGTGCAGCCAAGTCATCTCTTGCAGCAAACTGCTGAGTCAATATATTTAAAAAGTCACCAACTGTTTCTTATTTCTATGTAGTTAACTGATAAGAACCTGTTAAGGGTTACACCCTTCCGTATTTACAGTGTGAAGGCAAACATGGTTATGGGAAGCAATTCCACTTAAAATTTGAGGTGTGTATAATGTGGTATCACAGTATTCTTTTGGCACATTCAATTGAATGTGTGTGTGCGTGCAAATGTGGCTGGAGGCTGGAGAGCTGCATTCATGATGATGGGTACAGCTTCCTCACAGGACCTTGTCTCAGCCTTTCCCTTGAACCTAATCCTTGATGCTCCTGGAAATAGTCAAGTCCTTCTGTCCCTTTTGAGAATTCAAACTGTAGCTGCAGCAAGAAGTTGCTGTTTATTGAAATGAAGAGAGAAATCATACCAGACATGGCCCTCCCAGCCATGGGAAATAGTTCCTTTACCCTCTTTATGCATCAGTGTCCCCTTTATCTCTCTGTGGGAATTGAGGAAATTCTCCCATGGCTACAGGGGAATGTGAGGGGGAGTGCTGTGAGTTCCAGGTACAGCACGAGCTCTGTGCAGTCATAAGGGAGTGCTGCCGAAATAACAGGAATGTAAAGCTTATAAAAACTACACCATGGAAATGGTGTTCCTTCCAACAGGTTTTAAAACCTTCAGGGTTTAGTAGATTTCAGGCGTCACGGTCAGCACAAATACATTGGGAGTAAGGTAATTTTTCTTTTTACATTAGAGTTATAAACCCTAATTCAATGCCATATAAAAATGTTTTTGAAGGCTCTGTTTTGGATTCCTAAAATTTGCATGTCAAAGGCGAAGTAACAAATATCTTGTGGTTTGGGTGTTTAGTTGTAAACAGTCAAGAACCTTCACCCCATCATGTCTTTTTGCTTTCTACTCTCATGGATGATGTTTGGCCAAAGCCAAAAGACAGTTCTAAATAGCACTGTTTCCATGCTCCCTGTCTCCTCCTTTCACCTTTTGGATAAGTTAAGAAAAAGCAGCTGTTGTGAAGGGTGACAAAACCCAAGAACTCTCTCTAGGACAGGGGAGGGTTAAACAATGTGGAAACATGTAATTCCAGTTTAGGATGAACTGCTAAAGGGAGAACTGGGACCAGGCCTGTAGTTAGGAAGAAGTGTCACGGTTTTTTATTTCTAATGGGTAAAATAGAAGTTTGGAATTTTTGTCTTGTGTTGTCTTCTATCTTCTTTGTTTGTTTTCTTCTGCGTTTTTACCTTTAACTCTTACAGCAAATAAACGAATTTATAAAATACATCCAGGCCACTGGTACTGCAGTTTCTCTTTTTCTTTTGCACTGGTTACCATTTAGTTTTTAAAAAATTAGCTTTATGAGACATGATCTTGCAGGTCATCTTAGGAAAAATCTGAGGAAACCCACCAAATGGGAGCTTCTCAATCCAGATGGGGAAAAGAAACCCCAAAACCAACATCTGGACTCAGGTTAGGCTTGACCATGACCCCTGAGCTGAATTCTTCACCCCTGTCAAGACAGGTCTTTGTTGGTTATTGGTGCAGAACAGGATTTTGGATGATGGCACATGTTGTATCCACATTGAGGTGTGAGTGACATCCAAGACCCAGCAGTAAGGTGATGGATGAGGGTTTCCAAGATTCCCAGTCTGCTCTCATGAATTCATTCAAGGTCTTCTTGCAGTACTTACCTCTTTCCTGTGTTTGACTCTATTCTTCCCACTGGATTTCACGAGGAGCTGGGTACTCTGATAACCTTTGCACCTTTGCAAATCTCCACCAATAATATTTATTTGATGTACAATCCATTCCAAGGCCATTAGGGAATTTAACTGGACTGTCTTTAGGACTT
>WEIV01012591.1:34819-47856 GCA_013390005.1 Calyptomena viridis
TAAAGTGACTTTCACCTGTGAACAAATATACCAAGTGTCTCAGCACAGTGAATGCTGTGACAGCCAGGAAGGTGTGCAGGGATACCTGGTGCATAGGGCACTTTCTCAGTCCTGCCAAGTTTTGGAGATGTGTGTAAAAAACAAACCCTCACCATACTTCTGCTTGATGACACAGCTCTGCTTCTTTAATATTCGTATATTGTAGCTAAGAGGCAAGTCTGCCTCTAGTAGTGCCTGTGATGCTGGAAGTAGCTTTTTCTGGTACACTAATAAAGATTTATGGGCAAATTTGTTTTATGAAATAACACACGACCGTATTGAAAAAAGACAGTAAAACTCACTGAGTCTGTGATGGGAAAGACTTGACTGATCACCAAAGCTAAACCTACCATGTGCTAGTCACTCAATGAACTCTTCTGTGGGCATAGGTAAAACTAAAAATTCAGTGGAAGTGCTTTGGAAATTTAGCATTTTGTGGCTGGGAAGCACAGGACACCGATATAACTGGCTTGACACCCCACACTGTAAAAATATTTGCAATATTTTAAAAGACCTTTTGGGGAAATATTAGTTGCCTTCTCTTTTACCTTTTATCATCATCCCATTCCCCTGACAGTTTCTCAAAAAGAAAAAAAAAAGTAATTAAAATGATGGTGTGAACCTACTGGTTTAGATAACTGACCTCTCTTTGATTCTCCTGTCATATCATGCACATGGTTAATCATGAGAAGCTTCATCTTGCTTTGAGAGATAATAAGGGCCATTGAACTCTAAAAATGTAATGTCACAAAAAAAGAATGTGTTTGTACTATTTCCTATTAGCTGTGATGCCGGCACTATAAAAGCTTCTGTACATGTCCCACTGTTTTATGTTTTAATTGTGAACACAAGACACTGCTCATTAGAGAAACAGGAATATCAGAACAGCATTTTGAAATATTTTGGTGAAAACATCCACGGAATGTATTATCCATACATAAATAACACTAGTAGCATTATTTATTCATTCTGGCCTTATTTTTTTCAGAAGAAATTCTCTCTTGAACTCTCTAACTAGGCAGGGCTGAAAGGCAATGGGGTGGAAATGGCTGAACTGCAAAAGGAAAAAGAATTCCTTAAAAATAAGGTTGCAGCAGCACTGTGAGAAATGGTAACATAGTTTATGGTGACCCTGAGTGCAATACTTAAATATTGACGACTTGCACGTATAAAATCCTCTGAAGAATTTTATAATGACAGCTACAGCTGTGGGTACCCTTAGCTCTTGACTCAGCCTGGCACCCTTCTAAGACAAGAGGTTGCTGAAGGATCTACAACACTGAGAAATCCTGCTGCTCTTCTGTGTGACAACAAGTGAATTATCCCCTATGATTTTGGTAGTTTGGAGCTGTCTGGGAAGATGCAGCAGGTCAGGCCTTTGGAGTGCACCTCATGGAAATAGGGACCTGATAGCTGGACCTAGTCACTAAATCAGTTTTTTAAGAACTCTTCAGTATGTAGAAAAAAAAGTAGCATTTAGCTGGGGTGGAGGGGATGAAGAAAATGTCATCGGTATGACACAAACACAAGCTGTTAAATTGTGTCTTGAAACTGGAAATAGTGTAATATTATGCATCTGCACAGCTATAGATGTCGATTATGGGTATGGATGCTTTCTGCTTTATCTTTTGTTCCACACAAGGCTTTGGTGTTTGCACATTAAGGCTGTGATTTTTATACTAGAGCACTTTCCTTTTTTTTTTTTTTTCNTGGGGGAAAAAAAAGAGGGAAATTAGCCAAGTTATATATAAGTTACACTCATATAGTAACATATATATATATATGTGACATATATATGTATATATAATTCTCTTAGTTTTAGCTGAGGTTGGTTTGAAAGACTTATGAGTGCTGAAATAGCCAGTGGGGAGGAAACAAAATACCAAAAAGGGTGTTATTTTAGTTCTTCCCTTGCTACATAACTTACAAGTTAATCAATGTTTCAGAGTTCAAAAGAGAGGAAGGTCAACGGATTCTGATAAACTTTATCTCGCATCAGTAAGTTCAGAGGCTGGAGAGGGAAGATCTACAGCAATTCCCCAAAAAGCCACTTAAGGGGATGGAGACCATATGGACCCAAGGAACTGCAGTGTGTTCCTTTGAGAAAATAAGATTTGTACAGGGCTGTAGTAGAGACAGTGCAATTTTATAGTGCCTTGTTTTCCTTTTCAGTGTGATTTCCTCCTTCATTCTCGTGGACAGCCTCCAAAAGGTAAAACATGCGTGGCTGCACACACAGCCCTGTAACAGCAGTGAAAGCAAAGCTTTGGAGTTAAATATTCAAAACTCTTTATTACTTCTGAAGTTAAGTGGCTTGTTTAATTCCAATGAACTAAGCACCATGACAGAAACAAAAACTGGTGAAATCCAAGGCCCATTAAAGCCAGAGGAATTTTCCCAGGCTTTTGCTAAAGGCCTTCTCCACTTGCAAGTAGTCACCTTATTTGATTTATAGTGTTGAGATTCTGTTGCTGATTTGCTCTTGGTTCAGAATGTGGAACTCAGCAGGGCAAAAAGATTCTATCCTAGCAGGGAAGCAAAGTCTCTTTTGGACCAGGGGTGAACATGACTGAGAACAGTTTTTTTAGATGCTGTAGGAAATGGAGCATTTTAGAGGTCTCTTTAAACCTTAATGATTCTATGGTTTTGCAAAGAGATGCATCTGGAGATGCTGCAAGCAAAACCTTCCATTACTTGGAAAAGAAACCTTCAGAAAAATCTGATCTGGTGGAGTTTGGGCATTCAATGCTGCAAGTTGTCTTGACAACAAATGTATTTCCCAAATGAATTTTTTTTTTCAAGCAGAAAATACAGTTGATATGAAAGTCAGAATGATGTCAGAACATGTGGAATGTCTGCTGGTTAACCTAGTGTTCAGAGATTTCCTTAGAAAGATGGATATATAATAGACACCTCCTTGACTGGGGGTGAAGGAAATGAGTCCAGGAGACTCAGTTTTGGGACATAAACAGTTGGTTTTTTTTTTTTTTNTATAAAATCCTCTGAAGCATTTTATAATGACAGCTACAGCTGTGGGTACCCTTAGCTCTTGACTCAGCCTGGCACCCTTCTAAGACAAGAGGTTGCTGAAGGATCTACAACACTGAGAAATCCTGCTGCTCTTCTGTGTGACAACAAGTGAATTATCCCCTATGATTTTGGTAGTTTGGAGCTGTCTGGGAAGATGCAGCAGGTCAGGCCTTTGGAGTGCACCTCATGGAAATAGGGACCTGATAGCTGGACCTAGTCACTAAATCAGTTTTTTAAGAACTCTTCAGTATGTAGAAAAAAAAGTAGCATTTAGCTGGGGTGGAGGGGATGAAGAAAATGTCATCGGTATGACACAAACACAAGCTGTTAAATTGTGTCTTGAAACTGGAAATAGTGTAATATTATGCATCTGCACAGCTATAGATGTTGATTATGGGTATGGATGCTTTCTGCTTTATCTTTTGTTCCACACAAGGCTTTGGTGTTTGCACATTAAGGCTGTGATTTTTATACTAGAGCACTTTCCTTTTTTTTTTTTTTTCTGCGGAAATCTCTAGGATTTCCTCAAAATTTCTGTTTATAATGGCTCCAGCAACCTGCTCACCTTTTGACTGTGTCTAGACCTGTTCAGTAACTTCTTTGTAAGTAGCTGCTAATGGCAATTGTCAAGGAGCAGCTAACAGCTTAAACTGAGAACAGTTTCTGAGAAATGAATCACCTCCTTCTTAATATTCAGGTAAGATTCTCCATTTTCACGAGCTGGGGGAAAAAAAAGAGGGAAATTAGCCAAGTTATATATAAGTTACACTCATATAGTAACATATATATATATATGTGACATATATATGTATATATAATTCTCTTAGTTTTAGCTGAGGTTGGTTNAAGCCAGAGGAATTTTCCCAGGCTTTTGCTAAAGGCCTTCTCCACTTGCAAGTAGTCACCTTATTTGATTTATAGTGTTGAGATTCTGTTGCTGATTTGCTCTTGGTTCAGAATGTGGAACTCAGCAGGGCAAAAAGATTCTATCCTAGCAGGGAAGCAAAGTCTCTTTTGGACCAGGGGTGAACATGACTGAGAACAGTTTTTTTAGATGCTGTAGGAAATGGAGCATTTTAGAGGTCTCTTTAAACCTTAATGATTCTATGGTTTTGCAAAGAGATGCATCTG
Organism: Calyptomena viridis; assembly: GCA_013390005.1. Classification (NCBI taxonomy): domain Eukaryota; kingdom Metazoa; phylum Chordata; class Aves; order Passeriformes; family Eurylaimidae; genus Calyptomena; species Calyptomena viridis. Next base: position 39,020 of record WEIV01012591.1, read on the forward strand.
GAGATGCTGCAAGCAAAACCTTCCATTACTTGGAAAAGAAACCTTCAGAAAAATCTGATCTGGTGGAGTTTGGGCATTCAATGCTGCAAGTTGTCTTGACAACAAATGTATTTCCCAAATGAATTTTTTTTTTCAAGCAGAAAATACAGTTGATATGAAAGTCAGAATGATGTCAGAACATGTGGAATGTCTGCTGGTTAACCTAGTGTTCAGAGATTTCCTTAGAAAGATGGATATATAATAGACACCTCCTTGACTGGGGGTGAAGGAAATGAGTCCAGGAGACTCAGTTTTGGGACATAAACAGTTGGTTTTTTTTTTTTTTCTCCCCACATGTGGAAGAAAATACAGTTCATTAAGAATATTGACATTGGCATGTTCTGTTGGAGGTACTGGCAAGTCTCTCTTCGTAATTATACTGTACATCTCCAGGTTTCCCCTCATATTTTTTCAGAGCTGTATGTTTTCCAGCTAAATGTACATGATCAGCTAGTTGCTGAAATAATTCAAAACAGATTTGGGAAGGCAAAAGCATTATTTTGGATTTTAAATGTACTTACATTTAAAATCCAAATAGTAAATAACTGTCCTATACAAAAATAACAACTTTACTTCAAAATCTAGATATGGGTTTCTTTCAGCTAAGTTGGGTATCTCTATAGTTTAACTTGCTCTTCTGGAGATGTAACGATCAAAAATAGGATTTTTTAATGCTGGGTGGAAAATTTGTTGACTTCTCATTATAATGAAAAAATATGTCCAGCTCTAGTTGAACTCACTGTAGCTCCTTGGAAATTTGTCTAAATATGAAAAACGATTTTCTCGACTATTTATTTCAGCTTGCTGTCAGCATTGTAGATAACATTTGCTCTGAGGCTTGTCTCAATTGTTGTAAATTGGAGTTACTGCATTGCTTTTGTACAAATACCTTGAGAAGATGCTGCTCCATTTGTGTAGCAAAGAGAGGTCGACTTGATTTTTACTCAGAAGTGAGTAAATCTGGTTTAATGCTGATCTCCTTCCATACAGTACTGTGAAATGGATGGGTCTTTGGACAATTTATTGGGCATACATTCCTGCAGGATTCCTGAGCCAGAGGCTGGATGCTCTGTGGATGATCAGGTAGTGGCCTTGCTTCTAACACTACCAGCACCTCTTCTGCATCAGGACAAAGTTCCTTGAGCTGTGGCTCAGGCAGCTGAATTTATCTGTTGTAGCAGTGGGTAAATAAACCTCAGATGGATCTCTCTGATCAGAAAGGCTTCAAAGAGATTTCAAAACAATTTCCTGGCTTTTCCCTTCTATACATTCAGTCATAATCTCCAGAGAAGGCTTTTCTACCTGTGAAATATTTGATGTCTGGCTTTCAAATTCCTTCTACGTTCCTCTTGGCATTCCTAAAGGCAGAAAGTGTATTATCCCCTCTATTTCCTTCTGCAGGCAGAAATCAGGGGCCAGCCCTGCCAGCAGGGGTCAGGGAATGCCTGAGCTAATCGGGCACACCAGGAAAGGTGGTGGTGTAACAAAACTGGGACAACTAAACCTGCAACCGTTTTTGCAGAGAAACAGGCAGTTTTGTTAATGTGTCAGATAATTCGACATTTGTACAGACTGCACACAAAAGTACTCAAATTCCTTTCTGCCTGTAGTACAGGTGCCTCAAAAAAGACAGAGCCCCAGGGTTTATAAGAGATGAACTGCTCTAAGTTTTTAATAAGAATCAATATGAAACAAGACTCTATTTAGACTAATTCCACATGTTGGAGGACACATATGAGATGTGAGTCTGTATCATGTCACTGACCTCAAGGGTCTTTCTGTAAATGTGGAGTTTTCATGTCTCTCCAGTAAAAAACCAGATTTTTGTTTGACCCTTAAATTTTTAAGAGAGAACTTAAATTCTGCAAACACATTCACCTTTCAAAATGAATCTTGAAACTCAAACTATTTCACTGTTTGATGTTGAGAAGTATGTGTAGGACACGAAGTAATTGCATTCCTTGGCTGCCACGTCATCAGCTCATGTTCCCTTTTGGAGTAGGAGCTGTGTCACGTACAGATCCATCCCTTTAGCCTGCACCAGCATCTCAGGTAGAACACAGATTCCCTGTGAGTTATGGTCCCAAACAGAACAGCAATAAATCTTTAAACATCATTAAACTTGACTGCACGTGCACACACATACAAGTTCATACAGAATAACTGTTTATCAATCACCAATTCCTCTTTGCTGGGCTGCTGCTTTTTTTTTTTCCCCCTCTTTCCCTTTTGCTTTTTCCTTTTTCTCTTTTTTTTTTTTATTTTCAGTCTTCCCTTAGGAATTGCTTTTGAAGGTATTTTGATTAGTTATGTAATTAGCCACTTGTACAGTTAAAAGCAAACTTTCAGGTCACATATTGTATGTTTACTCTTTGGCTTTAGGAGAGCTTCATTCAGAAGAAATTGCTATTGTTTCTTTGCCTTCCCATGGGAAAGCTTTAGTTTTGGAAACCATTCAACAAATGTAAGGTATGCAAAGAATACTGTAAAGACAGTTCTGAGTTTGCCAAACATTTTTTTTTTTTCAGTCAGTAGTTACCAATTACTTTCTTCTGTATGAAGGCAGAGGTTTTTTTCTGTACAGGCTGCATGGACTGAGCTTTGATTTCTTGATGACCATAAAATTGATAAGCTGTCAGTGTCCTCTCCTCTCTCTCCTGCCTATTCCTCCATCTCAGACTGCAGGAGTTTTCAAAAAAGATAAAATTACTTATTTAAGCCAATTCTGAGTGATTGCCTCAACCATTCTTGAGAAAAAGTGAACATCCAGAAATACAGTGACATAATTGTCTGAACTGATACATTTTCATGCTCAAATCTGCTCATATCTCTTTTACTTCTGGTGAAATGGGTATATTTCAACAATAGATAACTTTTGGAAGTTCACTGGGGACCTGAAGATGTTCATGAAGGACTTAACATTGTTTTTCATGAGGAAAATGATCTTTAGATGTCTTGCTCACAGTGCTTTTAGTAGTTCAGGAATTGTTTTCCTGAGTATCTCTTATATCATAATGATCCCATTGCTTTTTGATTATAGATTTAACACACAGCTGCACTGATTCCCAAATATATTGGATGTATCCCCATCCTAAAATAAGATCTGGTGCTGAAATCAGTGGCTTCCACAAGAGGATTTGGAAGGGCTGGAGATCTAGTGGTAGATCACTTTCAGAGTCCCAGTTCTTACAGGCTGCTGTCACAGAATGTCATGTGTGAGACAAATTCAACAATGATAATTTTAGAAAACCTGAGGATTATGCTGCGTATCTGACATCCTCTTTTGGTGCATCTGAAATGGAGATATCAGTTTTGGCAAAGAGTTTCATGTAGTCAGTCTTCCTTATGTGATGTCTTTAGTGGTATGGAAGGAATATTCCCTACAAAGACTATAAAACGTACAGAAACAAAAAATCTTTAACAGTGACTAGAGGATTAATCTAGTTTGTGAAACAGATCATTTCAGTTCAAGTGGATATGTGAACTCTCTGCTTTGTTTTGGTTCTAGGGTGAATTTCTCAATTATTTAATCTCATGTTATTATAGTGATAAGTTACTTCCTAATGAAAATTCTGAACAGAGCCTGTGAAGATAATTTTTGAACACTTGAACTATGGGAAGATGCACTTCTCATCTGAACGTGGTGGATTTTTTTTTTAGGCATCTGTTATGTTAGATTTATGGGGAGGACACTTGATTTTTAACTGAGATAAAGCAGAATTCCCTGTAAAATACAAGAAATTATTATACAGTTATATAAAATCAATGAATTGGTGATACCAGCTTATCTTTTTGGTAAATAGCAATCCTGTAAAAGCCAACTGTGTTGTCTTTTAAATGGCACAATGGAAAATGGGCAGAAACTTCCAATTGCTGGGTTGGTTGGTAGACTGAAATTTTCTCAGAATTATACTATTTCAATAATATAAACAGTAAGCTGAAAATAAATTTAGTGTTTGCATCTCCTGTTATAAAACATGAAAAATTCCATCAAATCCTACACCTTATGCCTTGCCTGTTAATATAATTGCAATGTGAATAAAAGAGCCCCTTAAACATGGTAAGTAACGTTTTCTACCCATGATGGTTTGGCTGTGAGAGACTGTCATGAGGAAACACTTGGACACCAGAGTTACATAAACTCTTTTCTATTTAAAGTTTTGAAGCTCTGCATAACTGTCATGCATGTGATGACCTTTCCTTCTATTGCTGTATCCCAGCAGCTGAACTTTGACAGGCTGCATGGGACACTTCTGCTTGCTGGTGATTCACCTCTTCTTCTGTGCACTGAAAAAAACCCCTCTCTGAGCAGAACTGTCCAAATTCTCAGGAAGTGAATTTGTTCCGGGGTGACCACAGTTTGTATCTTCTCTATTTGTGTTGCTGGAGGTGGCTGAAATACAGCACCCAGCTTGTCCCACAAGTCATGATCTCTTTGGTTTTCGTGGACCATCTTACCGTAAATCATTCCTACTGTGTGTTTCAAACCACGAGCACTTTGAAGGGGAAAAACTTCAGCATAATTGAAAGCAAGTGTTCTTGACTTGGGCTAATCTGACCTGGTTTAACTGAGAAGAAAATCTAATAGGTACCGATCTTTGTGATCATTGCATTTGTCATTATGTTGAGTGAAAGGCTTCATAGCACTTTGGCTAACAGGCTTGGAAAGAGCAGGATAGGGCTAGTTGGGGGCAGCTAATCACTGGAGCCTGAGGACCTCCCCAGCCAGGTTATGGTGCCTCTCTAACAAGGCACATACAGCCTGGGAGGAGGTTTGTGGGTAGGGATGAGTTACAGGACTGCCAGGGAGCTGGGTGACTTCCTGATCCAACACCTCTGCTAATGCCTGGGGTTTGCATTGTTCCTGCTCTGAATTGTGTAGTCACACTGAAGCACCTTCTGCCTCGTCCTTATCTCCAGGCCAGAAGGAACTGCAAGCCTTGGAGGGAAATAAAGCTGGAGTATAATGAAGGTGTGGGTGTTTGTATATATAAAGCAGGGACTCCATATCAAATGACCCTGAGGGGAAGCTAACCATTCCCAGGCAAAGGTGTGGTGGGAACTCAGATAAAGGTTTGCACATAGCTTGCAGGATGAATAGCTTAGTGTAAAATCTAGTTTATTTAAGCTCTTCACAGTCTTGCAGCTTGTAGTGCTGTGACAGGTTTTCCATAAGCCAGCACTGAGAGCTGCTTCCAGGTAGATCCCAGTGGAACTATCAGAGAGGGGGTGCTCCCCTATAGTGTTGTGTGAGCACCTTTTCAAGAATGTGCTGATTGTGTTCCTTTCCTTAACTCTTTGTGTCACTGGTCTTTCCCCAGCTTGTGTGTTTCAATGAGACCAAAGGATTTGTGTTTCCTTACCTCGAAAACTCATGCTCTGGGGTTTGCTTGCAATGTATTGCTCTTCCTATGGGAACCTGTGCCCAAAAAGAGAGGAATAGAAAATGGAGCCTTGCAATACATTTTTGTGAGGGTCCATTTTAAGCATTGATTAAGGATGTTCGGTTATTCTGAGGATATTCTTACTCTGAGGTCCTTAGCAGAAAAACCCTCCTCTCACCCACTGTTCTAGTTTTATGGAATGCTTTGCTTTAATCATGACTTAAATAAATAAACAATATATCTGTGAAACACTCCAGATACTGAGAACCACATTGTAATGCAGTAGTTTAGGAGGTGGAGCAATAGCAATTGTTTCTCCTGCTTCCTATTAAACTAATTGTTACCAGCCCTCACAGGATCATATTATCCATAGGTGGGGCAAGGACTGAAGTGTCTGAAAGGACTTCTTTGGCTGTTGCATTTCCATTTTGTCACACAGATCTGACCAGAGTTCTTTAAATCGGTATCTTATCATCAGGCCCCACGTTATCGACCAGTAGGAAGTACAGCAGGATTTTATGAATGGAGCCACATAATGAATTTGGTTGTTTGAGTCTGAGAAATTATGTGAAGCTGCTGAACTGGAATTGCAATAATCCAGAACATGCATTGAGTTTCCTGGTCTCATTAACACTGAGGTTCATTGTATTAGGCTGCACGGAGCTTGGGTCAACAATTTTTATCTCTAACATAGTAGAAGAGATTCAGTGATCCATTTGCCTAACAAAAAAATCATTTATAAATTAAATCAAATACCAACGGTTAGTGTTTGGGAAATGTTTTCTGGCAAATGGGAGGTCATGGTTCAACACACTGGAATCGAGCAGGGAGGGGGAAGTGAGTTTGATTTTTGGCAGTGCAGGTGGCCACCAAGTCAGTGGCATTTGGGGTTAAGGAAAATTTGATTCACTATAAATAACAAATTATCAAGGAAACAGTGTGGGTTTTTAAGAAGAAATATGTATCTTTTTACAATGACACTGTTTAAGGAGTTACAAATGCTAACTTTTGTCCCATAATGTAAGTATTTGAAGTAGGTCAGTATCGACACACTCTCTTCCAGAGTGCTGTAGAGCTGCAGTTCCTAAACTGTTGTCCCAAGAAGAGTCATCATTGTTCTGAAGGTTAGAAGTGAAAATTTGGTTGGGGTTTGCTACAAGACAGATGTAGAGTACCTGCCATAGCTGCTGCTGGTAGAGTTGCAATTCAAAAAAGTAGGAAGTGAAGGCATTTATCTGGCACACAGGTGCCCTAAGTTTAGGACCTGGTGGGCTAGAGGGGAGAATGGAAAGACCTGAGTGAGCATTTTCATAACAGAATTGATGAATGTGCTGAGTAGCTCCGTTGTTTAGTAGCTTTGCCAGTCAAATTTCTTTTTTTTTCTTTTTACAACGGACTGAAATTAGTATCTTTTGTGCAATGTGACATTTGAAGCACGAACATTTTAATCTTTGTTTTACCAGAAGAAAATAACAAATGCAGAATTTGCTTCGTATGGAACCAAATTTATTTATTTATTGGGTCATCAGCTATTCCAAAATACCAACATTTGATGAAGTTCCATTCATTATGTCAGTGTGCTGTAAAAATTCGACTAGTTGTTTATTCACAACACCTTCTAGAAAAACCTTGATGAAACTTACAGGACTTAATGAAACTTCAGGCTTTGCTTTTACTCTATTCAAATGTCCCAATGTGTATATTTAAAGTGTTGAAATTAAAATATCTAAAATTCACAGCTCTAAGACATACAAGTGATGTGCAGAGTTGGAGCAGAAGTGCACCTGAGTACACTGAGACTGATAGTGAAAGAGAAAAAGAACATGGGAAGTGTAATGGTGACACTATTTCAGAATGCTTTCCTTAGCAGAAAAACAAATAATAACAGAAATTGTGTTTCTTAAAGGTTTCCACTTATTTTTTTGAATATGTCAGACTCCTAGCTTCAGTCCTGGGGTAAGGAATTCCCGAGGTTAAACACACTGAAGGAAAAATTGCCTCCTTCTATTCATCTTAAATTTGTCACCTGAAAGTTTAATTTTTTGTTCTTAATTCTTGTATTGGCAGCTACAGGGAGTAATTGTTTGCTGTTCACCTTCTGTATACTGATCATGATTTTAGAGATGTTAACCACATGTCCCTCTTAATTACCTCTTTTCCAGGCTGAGGACTCCTAGGCTACTGTTACCCATTTTGTGAATTTTGGACTGTACCCTTGATGGTGTTTGTTACTTTTCTTTTTCCATTCTACATTTTTTAAGACAGGGAAATTAAAATTGCAGTATTTGACCTGTGGGCACATCATGGACTGTTTAACAAGGAATGTTGTTTCTTCCCTAATATCTGCTGTCTGTTTTCTGACTGATGGAATTCTAGTGCCTGTGTTATGGCTGATGTAGAATGAAGTCACTACCATTGCTGAGTTATTCAGTAGGTTCTTCCTACTGTTTACCCTAAATAACCTTGTTCATCTGTGTTTCCTACTCCAGTTTCCTGTGCTAATAACTCACACTCATGCACTTGGCCAGGTTACTTAGAAAAAGCACGAGTGCCATTGCTGGCTTGGTGTTCCCTGTCTTGAGGTGTTTACCTACAGCTAAAACAAATGCCTAAACCCCTGGGACCAACCTGTCATGTATCAAACATTGTGCTGCTTTCTCAGCTTTCCCTTCCTATGTTCCTTTCCTAGCTCTGCTGTATGTGCAAGTTCCCTCGAGCAGTGATTTTGGCTCTTTCTTTAGACCTGCAGCCACAAAATAATCTAATAAAATGGAAATTAAATGCATAATGAAGATGGGCTAATGTCGTCCTGGTATATGGTACTAAAGAAATAAATTCCTGGTAACTGAAAATGATGACATGAATGCAATGGATGTCCCCTTTGCTTGCCAGGATTAGTTTCTGGACTTGCAGGTGTCATTCAGTCATTGTCACTCTTTGTCCGGGCTGCTACCAAAGGCCACATTCACTCTTAATGTGGGTGACTGCCAATGGGAACTGGCATAAGCCTCCAAACTTGCTTTACATAATTCTCTGAATATCTATGCCAGCTACCAAGATCTCAACATCAGCTTGGAGATTAAAGGATCTACTGTCCATGCAAATCTCATGGTGAAAAATTATTTCTTAATGATCTGGCAATTTCTCCTGCAAACCATACCAGATGTACTTATTTGTTGCTCTTTAAGGAATGTGTCTTGCAAGCATCTTCTCTGCTCTTATGTATGGACTTACAATTCTGCTGTATAATTGCATTCCATTAGTACCTCCATTAGATTTGCATCTCTTTGAGGGCAGATTTAGCTTAGAATTAAGAACTGCAAGAGATTCAAATTGATGCCTTCAGACAGCAAGAACAATTTGAAACCACAAGGAGGGGAGTGAGTGTTACCTTAGCACACAACTGCTCACTTG
>WEIV01012591.1:53553-69342 GCA_013390005.1 Calyptomena viridis
TTTTTCTTTTAGGCAACTGCACAACAGTATGTGAAGCACAAAGACACAAGCCAATAATTAAAGGAAAAGGTTACACCCTTTTAAGTTTTTTTTAACTGCAATTCTTTCCGTACTAAACGTAAGCATTGTAAGGAATGATAATGGTTGCCCCCTTCCCTTTAAGCTCCTTCCTACAGGGAGGAAGGCATGAGTGTCTCACAGTGGCCTCTTCCTTCCCTGCCCCTCTGGGTTACATGACAAAGACGAAATTCATCCTTGTTTGAGAGGATTTAGAAACATGGCCAGTCTTGCTCTGTTAGTGTCCATCAGGGTGAAATCACCTGGGATACCTTCTCTCCTCAGTGTGTGGTGTGAGCTGTGAACGTGGCTGGCCCATGTGACACATGACAATTCCTATATGGAAACAGGAGACCACAGTGGTGAAGTGCTCTGAAACTGCTGTTGAGCTTCACTCTTTCCAATGGATTAAGTGAGTAGCTACCATGAAGTTATTGCAAAACCCTGTGAAATAGTTTTGGTAGCTGGGTGTCTGGCACCAGTGTAGAATTCAGCTCATTTTTTCAAAATTCTGGCTCATGTTTCAGTGGAACTGAGTATAAAATATCTATCTGTCTTTGCTTTTATTTTACAAATCCCTAAACTATTTAGTTTGCCCACGCATTGTGGTCCGAAGCATTGTGTGTTTTGGATTGCCTAAATTTTTATTTTGGCTTTTTTAAAGACACACTATTTATATGATTTAGGATGCTTAGTGGCATGCATACTAATTGTAAAAAAATCCATCAGATATTACCCAGCAGACTAGACAGGCTCCTTCAGGGCTGTTATGATCCATCAGGTAAATACATACTTTGGAACATGTACTAATATTAAAACCCATGAGTTATTTACCCAGGAGATGCTGTTCCTGTATACCAGGCAAATGTGTGTCCAGGGTGGCGTTTCTAACAGCTGATTTTTAATTTTTTCAAACTGAAAAGGCTGTACCAATTTTGAAGAAGCTGCCATGACCATTTATTGGAAAAATATGCACATTTTCAAAACATATGCCAAACTGCTGAACTGTGTGCTGTTATTAATATGCACTTATATAGCACTGTAATGTTGCATATAATGACCTCTGGAAACAGTTCCCTAATAAACCCATATATTACTGTGGTCTTATGTAATGCTGGCTTTGTTTGGCTGGTGATGGAACAGATGGATTGTTGTTGCTCACACCCAAGCACTTTGGGCAGCCAGACCAGTGCCAGATCCCCATGTTAATTCCTCAGTGTTGCCCAAGTCCTTATAAGAGATCAGAAACAATATAAATACATTGAATACTTCATATGAACAGTGTTTTCTATCTGTTAACCACTTCATCTCTGCTGGGGTAGCTGTATCCTCTTCAGTTTGTTTTACAGCTGAGTAATGTCTGGTAATTTGCCCAAGTTACACCAGCAGGTCGTGTTGTGGGGAGGACAACAACTGATTGTTTTCTCAAAGCAAAACTTTCTGGGCTTTCTGCACATTTTGTCTCCTTCTATTTGTCTCCTCCTGTTTTTCTAAATAGTGCAAGCAGGTAAAAGGCAACTTTCTGTTTTGAGACCAGGGTCTCAAAAAATGCTTTCTGAAAGCATCTGAAACACAAGTATATAGACCAATGCATTTGAATACGCCTTTGGAATTTGGATGTCTTCTGTTCGAACGTTTGCACTCTGTCTTTAAAGACCAGATCTGTGGAGATGCACTCGCTGAGAGGTATTCAAATATGTGCACTGTAACCTTTTTCCTCTTCGGTTTTACTGTCATTCCCTCCTCAACAAAATGCCTCCTCACTTGGCACCTTATTTGCCAAGTTCTAGCAGGCAGGTGAATTTCAGTGAAGCTGCAGCACCAGGTGTGGGAAAAGGGTCCACGGTTAGGATGTGGTTGCAGTTTTTTCCGTAGGAGTGCCAAAAGCATGGCTATATTAAATGATACAGCACTAAAGCCAGAAGGCCATTAAAATGGATTGAAAATTCCTCTGTTAGAGTGTTATCTTTATGACTTAGTCCTATCTAGAGAAGGTGGAACCATGGCTTTCATTCACGTGCCGACCGCGTACTCCAATAATTACAATCCTACACTCATAAACCCCAATTGCTGCGTGCACGGACGGCTCACCCAAAGCTCAGCAGGTGAGACTGTGCTCATAGTCCCAGCTGCAAAAGGCAAAAAACCCTGTGATACCTAGAGTCCAAAACTGGGGCTGATGGTGGTGTTGTGCCCCATGTTCAAAGTGTCATTACTAGCTGGTGATTTACGTTTTGCACGTTAACTGAGAGGCCTTTCTCGTGTGTGTCAGCCTGAACCACAATGCATTTTTTTCATATGGGAGGAAGCAACAAAATAATAGAGAGAAATGAACCAATCAAAATCACGGTAAATAAAAGTCTCCCTCTCTCTTTCTTTCTTTTTTGAGGCTCAAGAGGCAGCTGGCACTCTCAGGCTTTGTTATATTGAGGAAAGAGAACAGCAAACTGCATGCAGTATAGAGTCAGTGTCATTGAAACTAATGGCATGAATGATCTCACACTATTGTAGTGAGACGGAGATTTACTGTGCTTAGTAGAGAACCCATATTATGGAGAAAAGCATCGATCTACTTCCACATTTTATTCACATGAACGACAAACAAGTTATTCACTGCTATGCAGTCACATTCAATCCCTTAGTGTCTAAGTCACAATGCCTTCCAAGTCCCTCACACTTTACAGCTGTGCAGAGCACCTACCCAATAACTACTTGTCTCCACTTTACAACCAACAGAAAAGGGTTATTAGCCCCTCTTACTTGACCAGTTTACAGTTTAGACTTGTGGTTGCTAGATAATTTTAGCCACAGTGTTTGATTCCTACAATAACATATCCATTAACGCAATGCCCTTTCTCTCCGCCTCTTTTTCATGTTAGGCATTAGGCAGGTGGACAGAGGAGCTGTGACTATGTTGCCAGTTTCACTTTTTGGATCAAATTTTGGCATTTCCATGGCCTAGATATTCTGCTTTCAAATACTCAGCACCCATTTCCTATGCAAACAGGGATAGGCTAAAATAAATGAAGATAGGAAAGGCAAGGAGAGATATTCAGTGCAGTATGGATGCTTTGTTCTTGGTCTTTCTGTATTTATTGACTAACACCACCTGATACAGGTTTTTTTTCATCTGCTTTTAACTCTCCCTTTGGTATTGTAATGGAGGTATAATGGTATCAACCACTGCAAAAGAAGGAAAATGCTGGCAAATTATTTTACTTCTGTTTGTATTTCCTTATCAGTGGGAAGAGACTAAACAATGGTCAAGAATAGTCAAAAAGTGCATGGATAAAGTACAAATTTACTCGATGTGTGAGTTAATTCCTTGATTCTTTTCTTTGCATTACAGCCCCCATGCAGGTCCTCCTTAACCAAGAGGATGCTCTTGGTACCTGAAGTTTGGATGATTCAGAGTCCTTGCTACCATCGTCCTCATCACTTTCAGGGTAGACTTTGGGGCAGATAAAGGATCTGACTGAGAAATCTGTGCACACCGTTCTTGACTATTTTAATGGCCTTTGGGGAAACATGATGCTGACCTCATTTCCTTGAAATTGAGGAAAGCTCAAAGTCACTTTGGAGCCCTTCTTCAGTATCTTTGTAGCCCCAAATTTATAAGACCCTGCATAGTCGTCTTGTCTTCATAAGCTTTGTTGCACACTCCTTAATTGCCTACGTTTTCTCTAGTCTCAAAGATCAGAGAAAACCATTATTTTCTAAAATTACGTCACATCAAATCTATAGCGTTATCATATAGTTTATATTTATTCTTCACTCTTCTCTTTCAGGTCAGTTATACTTCTTAGGGAATATAAATCCAACAGTTTTCAAAATGTTAATGTTTCATAACATTAAGTGATTTGTCCCAAAGGAACTGGTGGCCAAGTCAGGAAAGAAATCTGTCTTCTGAACTCCTGCTTTCATTCTTAAACAACATTCCCTTGAGCTTCTGCATTCCCTTGGTACAAACCGAATATAGTACGCAGTTAATGGAAAAAATATCTTAGTATCCCCATTGCTCTAAAGAAACACTATAGTCTACATTTCTGAATTTGTCTTTTTAATGCATATTTTTGGATGGCTCTTATAACCCACCTTCTCAAAATAGCATCGAATAACTGCAAGATCTTGATTATAAGAATAAGAAACTTTTTGTTTTAAGGATGTCTTTTTGCTGGGAGCTTAGTGCGATAATCTCAGCATAAGGAAGGCAGGCTGTTGAATTTCTTACTCTTAACATTTGCCTTCAGTTCCACAACAGCTTTTTGAATTCTGGTTTCCCTTGCGTTTTTATCTTTCCCCTGTCTCAGGGGGAAATAATCTGTACTATTGTCTATTACTAATTCTAATCCAAATGTAACATGGAAGTTGCAATCAGTTAATGATTTGGTCTCAACTATATAATTACTTTTCATTCAGTTGAATTGTTGTTCAGATGTCTCCTGTGATTCTTTTTTTTTTTTTTTTCACCATATCCACACCTTGTAACTCAAGAAAAATTGGATTGGAAGGAACCTCGAAAGATCTTCTAACCAGTCCTCTGCCCCAAGGTGGGATCAATTATATCTCCATCCTTCCTGGCAGATGTTCGTCTCTCTTAAAAATCTGCCATTGGTGGTTATTGCACCTTTGTTCCAAAGAAGAATTAGCTCTTTAAGTTGAAATGAAAAGTTCTTGGTGTCTGGTTTAATTTTAAATCAGCCCTGCAAAGGACTGGTTGTAAATGTGCCGTGGAATATGACTTAAATAGGACATAAATTGTCTGTAACCTTTGGGCACATAACTGAAATTAACTTTGCAGGGGGCTTTATGTAGGACTTAAATTCATTTTTAATGAACTCGGCTATCATGAATCTTTCACAGCTTTTGCTATTCTTTTAAACATGATAGTTCTTGCCATTTGATTACAGAAATTAGTTTAATTATAGATTGATGCCAAATGCATGACAGAACACAAATATACATTCAGAAAATTTAAATAAAAGTTCTTACCCACTCAACAGAAACAGATTCCTATTTGATAAATGCTTGTTTATAGGAACTGCCAATTTTATAATTCTAGTCTTAATGAGAAAACTAGCATAACTGTGTGCCAAGGGTGGAATATTCCTAGCTTCTGCATACTTTGTATGTTTTCCATTTATATGGAATCTGCTATTAGATACGTGCCTTTGTTGCTGGACTTAAAATATGGCCACTGTGACATGAAAAAAGCAACAGTTTTAGAATTTTAAGACCTGTCCATCTTCTGCAGCCAAATATACGATATTTCTGGTGTTGGGGATTCTTTAATTTCTGAAAATACTGAAACCTTTTTGATGAAAGTGTATTAAAATTGTAGCAGATCAGAAATCAGCCATCCTTTAAATGAGAAGTTCCTAGGGTTTCTTGGTACCAAAGAATTAAAGAAAATCCACATTCTGTGTAAACTTCAGATATGGTAAGGAAGATAACTAGAATTTAGGGCTTTATTTGCAACTTAATGTTATCCCTATAATGAGGTGCTCGAATGTCTAAGATTTGGACGTGTTTGTAAAATTTTACAAAGACACTGATTGTCTTCGTTGCAAAAACTGGATAATTAAAAATGAACGTGCATATTTGATTATAGGTTCTTTTTTGCAGGTTACTACCGTCTGAGATGGTTCCACATTTCCCATACCCATTCCTCCTCCTTTTGCTTTCATTTAGGGAGCGTTTTCTGCTTTCCTAAATTTATGTTCCTGATTCTTGTTTTATTTTTGGAAACAAAAAGTGCTCGTTCAGTCCTTGGCATACGTGTGTGTCCCAGGGCTGCCTTCCATTCCCTACCTTGCTAGTACTGGAGTTACCAGGCCGGGCAGAGGGTAGAAAGTCTCCTTTGGAGAATCAGGTGGGACATCCATAAGCTGGGGCAGCCAGTGGCTGTGAAGCTGCTCTTGGATAAGAAGGTAGATTTGCTCTGGTGCCTGCTAATCCTCAGCTGGCAAAGTTCAGGGGGTCACCTGGAATCCATGCACTCCTTTGGTGTTGTTCTCCCTCTAAGAGCTCTGAGTGTGTTAATGGTTTCTCAGCAGTAGAGGAAAGGAGGAGGAGAGATAAGACCAGAGTATGGGTTTTATCCAGCATGGCAGTACACGTGTGACTTGTTTTCTCAGGCTATCACTTAGCACTCATGCTGTGATACTATGCAGGAGGGTTCTTTGGATGGGCTGAAATCAAGCAGCACCAGCTTGGGAAGCAGTGGGAAGCCTCCTGCATTTTTTGGGTTCATGAACCAGAACAGGTTCCTTTGGGGAATGGACCCTCCTAGTGTGACTCTCCAGTCATTCTTCTCTCTGACACAGTGCTGTGTCTAACACCACTTCCAGCCAACCTCCGGAAAAACCTATCTATTCTTGCAGAGGAGTAGGAAGAATAGATTTTACTAAGAGGTAAAATGTATTTGATGTGCTAAAAGAGTGAAAAACTCTACAAGCAAAGAGTGTTGACATATCTTATCTCGGTTGTCAGAAGTGGCTTGTGAAATGCAGTGAGATGAAATCCATGCTCTACATATGGACAGCACAGGCATTTCTTGAACTTATTCTAACTTCATCAGGCAGCTTTCATGCTCACAAAAGGTGCCTGCCATGACAAATGTAAGTAGGCTCTTCCTTGTCTTTTTTACTTTGTTATTCCTTTCCTGACACCCTCCTTATTCTCTGCCTCCTGTCTGACAGCCTGATTTTTGTTTCCTTTCTGTACCTGTAATGGTTGTAAGCTAACAGGGAAATGAAGTGGCTTTTTGTGACATCCATGTTTTGTTGGTCTTGTCTGACTTCTGCCCTTGGAGAGTTAGGGAGTATCTGAACAGAGAACACAATATCCTTTCCAAATAATATCTAACAAAAAAGTGTTAGGCACACAAGTGTAAAGCTGATGTTACACCAGTGCCAGTTAATGAGTTTGTAATAGAGTATGCAGATGGTATCCAGGAGGGCCGTGCCTGCAGGGAGTGTAAGTCCTAATATGCATCAGCAGCATAAAAGAAGATGCAGAAACATTTTTGTGACAAACGGATTGTTAAACCTGGTGCCACTGGTCAAGAAAGAGCTCCTTTCCCTTCATCATTCAGTTGGAAGTGTTCTGCTTGAGTAGTTTGCTCTATATAGGAAGTTTGTTCTACATAGGTAGTTTGTGCCGTGGGATTTAAGATGTGAGATATTGGCCTCGGTGCATGTGATAACATTGCATCAACAACGAGCCTGTTCTCCAGTGTGCCCAGGCAGATCTTTCATTCAGGACAAAGGAAGTGTGGTTTGTGTTAAAGATATAGTTCGACTTTCATAATGAAGCAAGTTGTGAATGATGAATGAAAGCACTTATTGAGCTGAAAGTACACACAGCAGATTGAGCAATGTTGATCTTTGTGCAACAATCAGCTGAGTAAGAGAAAGCAGGGTCTGAATTTTTGACTGCCTCAGTTTGACCTTCATTTTGTACTTTTTTTAGAGGCAAATTAGCGCATCTGATTGTCAGGCAAATGACTGATGAAGCTTTTGCCTGTTACTCGATGGTGCAAAAAAGGTAGATATGCAAATTGCACTCACAAAAGGGTAGGCCAGTCTCTGACAAAATAAGCAATAAAGTCCAGTTGTATAAATTGTTATGCAATCAACATACACAGTTATTCAAATTGCTAATTTAGAGGGAAAGATTCCACACTCCCTGGCCCATTCTGAGCCATTTCCCCTCCCTCTTCCACCCTCCCCTCCTCTTTAATTTTGTTTTTTCCTACAAAATCAAACAGTGTCTTTTTAGTAGATTATTCGCCATGAAGAAATACCTTGATTGGAACTCAAGCTAAATCAGATTTTAATTTACAAGTAGTGTTTGAAACAGATTTTCAAATTGCATAGCAACACAAAGGTAATTCACAGAGGCGTGTGTTTAAAATAAGGGGCTAGTTTATAGGAAAATCCGGAATGTGGGCTGGAACGTGTTCCAGAATTCCACCCTCTTGTCCTGGCTACACAAACAATGTGACCGAGGCCTGCCAAGAGTTGTCGTGTTTAAATAGAGAGAGAGAAGGAAAGTGGCAAGAATTCCCTCAGCACCATAATCCCTGCAGCCCTGCTACTTAGCACTTTTAAGAGAAAGGCGGATACAGGAAGCAAGAATAAGACATAGCACACTCCATCTCTTCTCTCCAATAAACACTGCTTAGAATTCCATCTAATCTGGGAGAATAAACATTTCTAAGGCTTTTCTCTGAACATTTGATCTCGGTGACTAGAGCACTTAATTTTAATTTTTTTTAGGCCTTGCTATTTTTTGAACTGAATGCTCGCAGCCTCAGCTTTACACATTGTGCACTCCAAGGCATAACTGGAAAACTAAATCCTGTGGTTCCTACTCAGATGAAATCCTATGGACTTTAACAGGATATTGGCTTCAGAAAAACTACAGGGCTCAGCATTGTAACTGCTGCTGAATTGACAATTAGAAAGAGTTAAAGAACATATCAGCAAAGTGATGACTTTTGCATAAGGGGATCTTAACCTATGTTGAGGTAAATTGCTCAAAAGACAATTTGAATTGATGGGCTTTTATAACCACTCAGTCAGAAATGAATGCATAATGCACTGGCACAAAAATATCTATCCCTCCTGGAGGTTGGCAGGTATCCCTGCATTTTGAGTTAACCAATTTTTTATTAATTATCTTCCTCATTTCCAGTTGAAATGAAAATAATGATTTTATGGTCCACTTTAAGAGTTTTTGTAAGTTGATTTGCTGCCCTTCAGTGTTAGGAAAACTGTGCTTGGGGGATGTAATTGGATTTGTTTTTATGGGCTGTAGCAGTGCATGGCTGAAGGTTTAGAAGGCTTGATGTTTTCCTTTTCATGCTCCCAAAAAGACACACACCACAACTGCCCCATTTTCCCACTTAATGGTGGGTTTGCCACCCACTACATCCTTCACAAGACTTTCCTTTAAGTTCTTCAGACAGGGATACACTGAAAAGTCAGAATAATCACATAGACAGGAGTTATTAATACAGAGTCTCTCTTGAGAATGAGCAAAGAGCTTCAAATTCATGTTAGGAATGGCAGATCTTTCATCTATATGTGCCTCTATTACATAGGTCTTCAGGAGACTGCAGAAATCTGAGCTTGTGGCAGCCTCTAGTCTAGACTTATTGTTAGAACAGGTACTTGTGCATTTGTTTTATCCATGAGGTGAGGAGACTCATAGTCAGCATCCCAAAAGCTATTACTACACTCAAGCAACCAGTACTGTAAGTTATGAGAGACACTTGTGTAAAAGGCAATTGTTGTGCTCAGCACTGCAAAGCTAATGATCTCCAGGCCAGGTTTTTCAGGGAGCTGAGCACTCAGCAGTTATTGTCAACTTCCAATTCAACTCCTAAAGGAAATGCCAAAATAATCAAAACTTCTGCTGGAGGCCTAGTGCTTCAGGAAATCTAGTCATCTGATTTGGAAATGCACGTGGGCAATTGAGTTCTTTGGAATATCTGGGCCCTAACAGATATATTTAAGGCTGGCAGGTCCTCCTTAGACAACTGGCATATGAAATATTTTGAAAGGCTCTGCTTTCATTTTATTCTGGAGAAAATGTTTTAAATACAAGCCTTGAAATACATTTCCTTTTCGTTCCGCTCTCTGTGAGAGCAAAGCCACTTATTTATGAATTAACCAGGCAATCACAGCCTGCCATTCCCCACCCAGCTCTGCCAATACCCTGTATCCTGACCCCGGGGGTAGGAAGTAGTTTGTTCTTTATGCCCAATCAGTCTTTGGCCTCCCTCCCCAGCTATCAAGAAGCAGTTTTCTCATGCAGTATACTGCCAACTAGTAACCAAATTGAAGCAATTAAAAGCTTTGCAGATGTATAACATGGTAACGACTTTGGATTGTGGAGTGAAAATCGCCAGAACCCCTTAACAACATTTGGAACTGGTTGATAACCCTCAAAATAAATTTAGTCTTTGTCGATTGATTTTGTCTTAGTCTTTCCTTTTTAAAGCCAAAGCACAAAACAGTGTTGTATGATCACTGTCACAAGCTTTTGAAAATTAGTTGCCATGAATAACTTTCTCTCTGTTATATTTATTACAAATGTTGTTTTAAAGGATCAGATTTTTTTTTTTCTTCTCAGTTTTGCTGTTGTAAATGGAACAACCCAGATGAATATCTAACGTGGAACTGAAACCACTAATAGACTATTGCCTGTGTTAGCTTTGAAATTATTTGTTTTGTCTTGATAAAAATGTACATTTCAAACGCTCAAACCCTCATATATTTGTTAGGAAGGGTCTATGCTATGCCTGTCCTGAGTTGTGAAAGCACTTCACGCTTTCACAAAAATGATATTTAAGAATGAACTATGAAAGCTATGACTGATGCTGAGAAAGGAGAACAAGTTAAACTTGTTCTTAAAACCTCCCCTATTCTTCTGGGAAATTAGGACCATTGCCTAACATATGGGAAAGCATATAGTAGTGTATATTCTGCTGAATTACCTAGATACAATGGAATGAAAGGATCTCCTATCCCTTCTTTCTTATAACTTCTTGTATTCTAACACATACTTTTTTCTTAGAGATTTATATGGACAATATCAACTTGCCATTCCGTTGGCAAGAGAGTTTATTCCTATATTTAATCTTCCTTAAAAACTGCCCAAATTGTTATATTAGGCATGCCTGTTACACTCATTTTGAATGCAGAGAAAAGGGCAGCTGCTTTAACAGTTGTCTTTTCTGTTACAGCCTTATCAGAGAAGCCATAAAAATATGGATGTCTTTTCCTGTATGCATGATTTTATAATCATGAATAAGCTTTGTGCTGCCCTGATTCCTGAGAAAACGAATATTGCCACCCTAGGGCTCAGCGTTGTCAAAAGCATCTGTGAGTACATGCGCACACAGGGGCGGGGACTGCAGAGAAATGCATCCCAAAACCCATCCTATATACACCCTATGTCCTTTAGGTGGTGCCATTGTGTTTTTTTAAGGTGAGATTGGCTCAGGAAAGCGTAGGAGCCTGTAACAGAAGGGATGTGGTGCACAATGCATCCTTACACCCCGAGTGACTCGGAAACATCTGAGCGCGCAGAGCCAGGCAGCGGAGCTGGAGTAAATACACAGCGGCTGGTGTCGACAAGAGAGGAAAGCAGAAGCTGCTGGAATGGCAACTTGAAACGCCCCTTTATTTATTTGTTTTTAAGCTCTGAGATACAGTTTGGCTTTTTAATGTAAATATCAGCGAGGAAGGAAAAGTGGGAAAGCAGAGGGAAATATATTTATTTATTTATTTATTAGCGGCGGGTGGGGTCCGCAGAGGCTGGATTTGAACTGCCAGACAAGGCTGAACCCATCCAAAAATTGAAGGGTTTGGATATGTCAGTTTGGGTTCACATGGCTCTCGGTTGATGATGAATCATGAAGAGTCTTAGAAATATGCACAGAGAAATGTCCAGGGTGAGTCTCAAGGCAAAAGTGAGCTCTATTTTGTTGCTAAATGGGCAGGCAATGTTGCCTGGACCAGGGGAAGGAGGAGCTCAAATACCTGCTTTTGTGGCCCTGGTGCTCACTGTGCTGTTTTTAACACATATCCTAAACTTCGATTTGAAGCAGTGCTCTTGGACTTAATGCTTTAGTGTATTTTAGGTGCTTTGAGAATGTTGAATTAGTGGGCTCACATACATGCAAAGCATTGCTGTTGTTTGCATATTGCTTAGATGATGTTTTCTTAAAAATCCAGGCACCCTCTGTCCCATGTTTTCTCACTACCTACGGGTCAGAAAAGCACAAAAGTACTGTATGTCTGAAACATTTCCAGCAGCTTCCCTGGACCTGCTTCCAAAGCTCATTGAAATCTTGTTAACAGAACACTCTACCTCCCTCTGATACCTCACACTGCAAAACAGCTTTGAAGGCCGAGACTGAATAATGAAGGAAACAAGGGCATCTGGGGTCCATTATTTACCCCATTTCATAAGGCGCTTCTACAAAGTCTGCTGCCTGCCTTTTCAGATCCATGACAGAAATAAATACAAAGCCTGGAAAGAGCGAGCAAGTCAGAGTTGTCTGCTGCCCTCTCCACTGCCCCCCTCCCCTTTTCTTCCTGTTTCACAGGACACATTTGTTTCATCTCTGCTACATGGAGTTTTCTTTCTGCCCAAGACACTTGTTCTTTCCCCTTCACAGATTGTTTATTCCAAGGAACTCCTTTTTGGTTGGGAAGACGTCTCGAACACCTTTGGGTGTTTCTGAAGGAGACCAGCATGAAGCCACTCAGAGATTTTTATTTTTACTCTTTTTATTTTCTTCTTAAGTCTTCTTAAGGCTTGAATTGTGGCTAGGGCTGCTTTAGGAAAACACGTATGAAATGTCAGTAAAGCTGATTCCCATCTCAGTGTGCTAATTCACAGGAGGGTGTTTCAAAGTAATGGGAGTAATCTGAAATGGTAATGCATCCCCAAGGCTGGAGCTGTCACAGAGGGAGCAAGTTGTGGACATTCTTGTAAATTCTGGAGTGTCTGAGCATTTCTAAGAGGGTTGGCCCAAAGTGCCTCTACATTTCTTGGGAAAATAAACCCTCTGCAAAGCTGGCTTTCCAGTGAAAACCTTTTGGAATGCTCAGTCAACATTAGAGCACTTTCTCTAGGCACTTAGCACTGCTGCTATAGGTAAAGTATTTGGGTGGCCAGAGTATTTGGGTTCCACTGTCACAGAGGAACTGTAAGTTGCAAACAATTAATTTTACACTTTTTCCCCCTACGATTTATTTTCTGACTAGAGGAGAATTTATACTAATTTCTTAGCTGCCACAGTTTGTAGTTGTCTGTTTGAATATTTGCACCTGTGGCTTCTATCCACAAACTTTCAAAGGGTTATTGAGAGGGGGCAATTATTTGTGGGCTAAGCCCTGCCCTTGTTAAAGTCCTTTGTGAAAGCTATTCCTAAAGCCCCATAGATTTTTTAAAAATTATTTATTTTAATCTACCCCGATAGGGCATTGCCTTTTTACGTTGCTTCCATTCTGATTTAGTTGAACCGATAGTTCCAAATTAAGTTAATTTCTTAAGTAAATGAATGTCTGCAAACCATTTGCAATGGACATTCCTTTTGCAACAGGTCAAAAAAGCAACACTGTTATTAATGCATCAAAAGAAGGCTAGAATAGGATGAAAAAATTAGGAGACCTTTAGATAAGTAGTTATTTAAGAGGGTCCTAAAACTAGTTCTGGTAGTTATTTATCCTAAACCAAAGGTTAAGGTCCCAAGGGAAGGGTAGACAGTGCATACCCTGAATTTTAGGGCTTCTTCAGCCCCTGCTGTTTAGTTGCAACCCTCCAAGCCATTTTCAAAATGAGGTAAGATTTGTGTTTCAGTCTCCCTGCCTATTGTTCAAGGAGTAAATGATCTTGTGTTCTTTAGGTTGGGATCAACTTTACTGGACATTATGTGCTTGAAACACCACCCAGAATCAATCTCTGAGATGCACTCTTTTAAGTGCACAAAGCTGCTTCCTGGTTATATTTATAAAACTAATGGCTGACTTTTTTCCCCTCTCAGAGAAAATTATAAATCCCAGCGTTTCACCAGCATGTGTTTCACGGGCAGTTGCCAACCTGTGATCACGTGCACATCATCTAAATAAGACACAGAAAAATCTCCCAGAGACAGCATGAGCACCATTTATCTTTCTACCATAGCAATCTTAGATTTAGCCAACAAAGTATCTCACAGGATATTTATATATCAGGATATATCTGACAGCCCACACCACCAGCCTCTGCTGAATCATCATCGTCATATTACATGTGCCATTCTTTCCTTTTTTTTTTTTTTGAGTTTTAGAGAGAATGTTTTGCCACTGAAGTAACTGCCAGACAAAATAATGAGCAATTAAAAATAATGAGCAAAAAGTGAAGCAAACTGAAAATTTATGTTTAATTCAACCATAACATCTCTTAGTTGGCACTAAAGCCTCTGAATTGCTCCATAAAGAGCCTGTTTTCAGTGACGTGCTGCCCACCAGTCTCTGCTTCTTTATTGCAACAAGCCTCAAGGAGAACCCCCAAAAATGTAACACTCTCCATTCTGGTGCCTAGAATTTCTTGAACAGATGAGGAGTCTAAGATTTACTGAATACCTGTTCTTGATTTAAAGTTTCTTGTTGTATCTTTGCTATATTTTGGAGGTGTTCGTGTGAGCAATGTGGGGTGGATTTAAGACACTTAGCTCATTTCTTGCCACAGAAGTTAGAAAGCTGCCACAGAGGCACAGCCAAAAAATGAGCACTTACAAGTCATCAAGGTTGACTTGGACAGAGTACAGGGACTACAATATTCCACACTCTGACTGCAACCTCCTTTCATATTTGCAGGCAAATTTGTCTCATTTTCACCATACTTGTTATGGAGTAAGAAAGATACATGAAAACCAGGAAAATCTTGTGGAGATGCCAGGCATGATCTGCTTGATCAAAACCTGGTGTGGATAGCACAATGAAATCAGGGAGATGGGTGCAGTCTTGCTGTAATCATGTACTTCTTGCTTCTGTGACTTCTCTGTTTCCTTCCTTGGGGCCAGCATTTCTTTGTTAGGCTCAAACTATGTGGTGGTGAGTCCTTATGCTCTTCTGTGCTTTGCAGACGTCATTGCCTGGCAACTGCAGTTGCTAGACTTTGAAACCAGTGGGTGAACTAACTCACCATGTACCCTTAGCTCCCTGGAATCCTGCTGTCTCACAGCCTTGGAGTTATTAGGTGTTCATGTGCTGCATTCTGTATTAATTTGGATTTCCCTGAAGCTCACAGCCCTGGTTTGCTCTTTGTTGAGTGTCTTCTCTTACATTCATTCCCTACACTTCCTGTGCGTTTCAATCTCAGTTTCTGAAATGTTTTTTCTCACTGGATTTCAGTATGAGCCTTGCTTCTTTCTTCATATTTCCTATTGTCCTTCTGGCCTGCTCTATTAATTTTAAATACTTTTTAAATAAAGTAGTTTTTGCAGTTTGAGCTTGCTTTTCAGAAAAAAAGAGCACTGGGCTACTGATTAGGGCCCTGAGAATTGTACAAATCTCAGTTATGTCAATAATTAATTCTGATTGACCATGGGTGTAAAACGAATGATGAATAGGTACAGCCTTAAAGTCTTATGATGGTCATTTGTCTTGCTTTGGGGAGCTCAGGTAGGAACAGCAATACTATCAATTACTATGGTCAGAAGACAGTGTTAAGAACTCATCTACATCCCTGCTTTGGGAATTAACTTTCCTTGTGGTGTAGTTAAATTGTTCAATTTATTAGTCTTAATTTTCTGCCTTGTTATATGGAGGTAATACCTAAGCAATTAGTATCTCATAGTGTGTTGTGAGGACTAATTAGTGCTTGGAAATGAGAAGATGTTTCCTAAACACCCCAGGGACCAAGAGAGGAAACAGTGAAATTGGCTGGACCCAAAGCAATGGGTCCATCACATTTACCTACCTGGTTTGCTGTGTCCTTTCATCTTGGGAAACACTTGTCAGTTTGCTTAGAAATTTTGGTGCAAACCAGTACAGGTGGATGGGCGAGGGACGTGGAGAACTGGGAGGGAACTTGGTGTTGTGGGCAGAGGAAGAAAGGAAGAGTTGTCCGTCAAATTACTAACATCCAGTGTGGTCTGAACTGCTGCATATTCTCCTCCTTTCACAGCACACCTGATTTGGTCCTGCCAAAAAAAAAAAAAAAAAA
>WEIV01012591.1:69349-133354 GCA_013390005.1 Calyptomena viridis
AAAAAAAAAAAAAAAAAAGCTGCAGCAATGACACACTGTTACTGGAGCTATTTTTAAACTTTCCCTTGTCCTTCTCCTTCATGATGTGCCTGCTCCTTTGCTTTTATCTCAGCCCTTCTGCATCTTTACTAACCACACACACCTTAACCACATTACAGTTTTCCTACCCTCTTGCCCACATTCCTGTTCTTCATCCTCCTGACTCAAGTCACCCTATATGTCCTTATGCCTTCCTTTCCTGTTTTCCTTGCTGAGTTATGCAGTGTGGTGCATTCATCATGCACCCCTAATCTGCTGTTGGTCCAGTGGCTCAGGCTTGCCAAGGCCTGACTCTTGCAGACTTTGAGATATTGGTTGCAGGATTAGCTAGATGACTGAATGATTAATGAACCACGCTCACAACCACATCTTTTTAAGACTGGGTTTATCAAATCCATAAGGGAGTTGCTCAAATCCACTATTGTGAATCATTTTTCCTTAGAAAAGATGCCCTCCCTCTTTGTCGCAAAAATACTTATTACCTGATCATGTCCTACCTGGTCTCCTGTATCTTGGTCTGCTTCAATGACCAATTTCGTCATCATGGCTGTGTCTCTCTTGAATTATTGTGATTTTTTTGCTCATCTTTACCACAGAAAGACCTACGATATCCTTGATCTAGTCATGGTAATTTCTAGTTCTTTTTCAAATCTTCTCAGGCCTATTTCTTTGCTTTTCCTTGTGCAAGTCTCCCTCTCCTCACATCATAATACCTGTCATGGCTCAGAGCTGCTTTGTCCCTTCTCTGCAAAATTTCTCATTTTCTTAGTATTGCTTTGGAACCAGCACCTTTTCCAGTATTTTCATTGCTCACCAGTAATCCCCACAAGCTTCTTTCTCAGAATTCTTGTGGTATGATCTTTCATTCTGCAATAAACTCTTGCTCACATAAGTGGTTCTAGTAAATGTCATCCCCACAGGCTGCAAAATCTTGATGCAAAGAACCGATTTTGCAATCTGTGTGCACGTATAGAGTGACTGTGTACATTGTTTGCAGGTTCTGGCCTGCATAATATTGTTTAAAATATTAAATACATGGGCCTAAGCATAGCCTGACCTCTGCCCGTCAGCTACGATTCTTGTAAGCGTTTAGTAACGATTTGAATTCACCACATGTGAAAACGCCCTTTAGTTCCAAGGTCTTCATCCTGGCTGGTCTATGCTTAAGGTAACATACTCCCACGTGTGTGAAAAGAACCATAAACTCAACTGTGTTGCCATCATAAACCTTTTATCTTCCTCGCTGTATTTATATAGAGACGGTGTGCACAATCAAGAGAGGAGATAGGATAATTATGGAGCAGAAATAACGAGGGCACCGACTCACTCGGGTCAGAGTCCCTGGAAAACCACGGGGTGATTACGTAGATGCTCAGCAGGATGAGGCAGGTTGTGCAAAGTAACCAAATGCCATAATGTGAAACGATCCCCGTGTGTGCAAGCTGTGAAGTGTTACAAATAATTGCATTACAGCTCACAGCAGTTACCTGCAATGAGCAGGAATCTCGTGTCCATTGTGAGTTTAAGCAGGTATGTGGAGTAAACAGGTGTTCTCCTATAGGCACATCTCACATGCAAGCATGTGTTACTAGATGTACCACAGATCTGACATTTTTCTTAGTGAACTTGGGAGAAGAATGAGGTGGAAAAGGGAAGGGGGAGCAGAAACCAATCAAAGAAAGCAATACTTTTTATCAATCATATTTGATGCTATTCTTTCTCTCTCTTTCATCACTTTGATCTCTCAAATAAAACTGATACTTTGGCCACTTTCCAAACTCTTAGCTTTGCAGTCTGAGAGGGCTCTGGGTTAGCTGCTGAGGGTATGTGTTTGCAATTATGCATTTGAAAGTATTTTCCCCTCCGCTGAGATAACATTCTTTTTGTGTTACCACACACTTCTGCTGTCTCGTTTTTCTTCTCCCATGGCACTGAAGGCTGAAAGGCCTCATTGCGTTCCCCCTCCTCCCCCGATCTTTGCAACTGATATCTGAATAAAATACTTTACTCTGCTGGTATTTAACCTGCTGAGCCTTTCACTTTCTAGCTGTGAAACAGACAAAAAGGGTATCGGGCAGAAACATCCCAGCAGTTTCATTTCTTAATATGCCTCCAAGGTAAGGCAAGAATGAACAGGGGTGGGAAAATTTATACCGATGTTAGGGATCCTCAGTGCTTTAGTTATAGATTAACATTCACTGAGAACAGCTTTACATTTGCTTTTCCAGCCAATAGTTTATCCGTAAAAGAGAACAAATTTGAAAATTCTTCTTTATTGTGCATCTGGCCGTAATTCAGTGGGTAAAGTTTGTATGGATAATTATTTGTCTCTTATAGGATAGATATATTTTATTCTTTTTTTTTTGACCTGATAAATTTTGTCTTTACAGTAATGAATATATGGAATTACATCAATAAGATGATAGGCTTTGTATTCCCTGACAAACAGCCAAGTTTCTTGAGTTGAATAGCAAAATTCTGGGTGAGCCTATGAGCCCTTTACTCTGCAACCTGTTCTACCACATGTGATTTGTCTGACCTTGGACTTGCTCATTGTGGTCCAAGAAGGAAATAATATTTCTTCAGAAAACTTGTTGCATTCAGAATCAACAAGAAACATTCTCCAAGTGTAATTTAAAACTTCTATATGGAGTAGAACATTCAATAGGCTTAGAGTGATTGGGGTCAATAAGAATTTGAACACTACTATCTTAGGTCTCATGTAGCATATTTCATGTTAAGTCTGTGTGAAAATTAAACATGTGGGGTCCAATCCTATGGTAATCCTTCCCTCCCACTGACCTCGAAAGTTGGTTATACAGACTCTCTCTTTCACATACATGTGTGTGCTTGCAGCCACACACAGGGTTTTAAAACAGTAGCTGCTGCAGTGAGAGATGTGTCCTGTTTGTTTCTGTCTCACAAAAAGGAATCCTGTAGGATGGTGCTCAAAGAGTGGAACAGTCCCAGGTGTTTTGCACTGAAACACCTGAGCATTCCCTGGTTAGGCTAAAGCTGAAACCTTTTGAAAAATCTCTCTAGTTTTTAACATCAGTCAAGGAAGGCTTTTGCAGGCCTACAGATACCTGAGACAGGATATAGATTTCTCCATTCTTGCACCTTGTGTAGGAACTGTCTGGGGAGCTTAAAGTACTGGGTGAAATAAAGTTACTACTCCAAATGAAGTTCCCAACTAAATATCCCTCATGATGATGGCAATGTGTATCCTAAGTGAGGCCAGGATTCTATAAAACTAAGTCCTAATGTGGAAACTTTGTGCTAATGATTTCCAAGTTTGTTTTTTCGCTCATGATCAACTCAGTGTTTTTCAAAGCTCCACATATAACCTTGCATCAAACTTTATGCTGAAACGTTATAAAGAAAAAGTCAATCTTGTTGGTTTCATGCAGGTCTGCGGATCAGCTTGGCATAAGGATTGTTCACACAATGACCTTCATGACTTGGACCCAAACCCAGCAGTTTAGGGCAGAAAAACCCAACAGTAAAATTCTACATAGATGGCAAAATTAACTCCAAAATATTTGTAGGACATGAAAATGGTGGTAAAGCGTAAGGTGAAGATGACCAAGGGTCACCTTTGTTCTGCTATTCTCACACAAGTTGTGATGAGCTCCATTACCAACATCTTATAATTCTTATCTAGCCGAGTAGGATGTAGGATGAACCTCTCTCTAGTCAAAAAGGCTGTTCAGAGGACTAAAGATGGGCTGACTGGGGCTGTGCTGCCCGATCTTTGTGAGGTGGGGAATGCGTTCAGCAGCCACTGACACTCACAGGAATGTATCCTGCTTCTACTGAAGTCCAATGTTGAAGGTATAAATAGTAAGGAAAGCACAAGAGGCTGAAAGGGAATCAAGAGTGCTGAGTACTTGGCAGCACCCGATCTTAAAAAGTAAGGGTTTTGTGGATGCCTATCTCTTGTTTTCTATCACTCAGTCTTGGGTGAAAGTGTAACACTGGATGAATAAATAGCTTTACAATTACCAGCCATTTTGAATTCATATTTCACAGGGCTGGTTCTGCTAGAAGGCCTAGACTTGCTTTGCTGTAAATTGCTGTAGTCGCCGGCTGAGGGGAATGAAGGATTTGTCCACTTCCATGAACCCCCAGCCCATTTCCTCTTCGTCTCGGCAATGCTGCAGTAGCATTTACAATGTGCCACACGATAAAGGACGCGATGCTGGGTATCACTGAGCCTCCCCTCCCCCTGTTTCTGACTAATGTCTTTTCAGTGTGGGAGCAGAATCCTGATACGCGTGACACAAGTAGAGTACGTGGGAATTAGTTCCATTAAAGCCATGCCATATGGCTCGCAGGGTGCTCTGTGATACCACTATGCTGCTTGACAGTCTTTCCCTATGGATGGGATCAGCGCATATTCCCTGATTTGCACTTTTTTTTAGCGTATCAAACAGGGACAGACTTTTAATTAAAAATGACATCATCACGCTGCTGCTAGCTCGTTGCAGGCAGTCCACATATTAATGCTGCTTGTTTCAGTTTTCAATGATCCTATTATGAATTGTAACCTCATTACACAAACCTTGCTATACAGTGGAATTTCAAATGGGGTTTTGTGGTTTTTAGAACTTAAACAGCTAGAATAAGCACAAAGGCAGTTGCGGTCAGGCAGCTTCCTCTCTTACCGCAGCAGTTGTGGAGATGCCATTCCAGTGACCACTGTTTCTACAATGAGTCAGTTTCATTTTTAACAATCTGACTCAGTTCTCTTCAAAGGGGGCAGCATGTTATTTCTGCCTGATTTTTGTGTGCATGACTCTGTACAAAGGGGTCAGTGCCAACTTAACCCGTTGGGATCCGGCCTCCTGAAGCGGCCTGGGTTCTCCTGGTTGCAGGAGGTGTGCTCCTTGAATGCTTCAGAATCTGGGCTCCTGGCCGTGTGTCTGTTCTGCCAAACATGCCCTGTGTTGTCAGCCACCAGAAAACATGATGTTAAGCACAGCTACTTTCACCAGTGAGCCAACCCTCTGGGTGAGCCACACTGCACCCTGCAGCCTTTACAAAAGCTCTTGCAAGGGCACTTAAATGGCTTGCCTTTCTGAAACGAAAGCATGAAATGAAAGTGCATAAATCCTTCAAAAAGGAGGAAAAATTGGGGGGGGAAGGTATAAATAGGTTAGCCAGTGGCAAGAAGGAGTCTCCCGTTGTTTCTGTGCATGGTGTGTTATGAATCTCCAAACCCCACGAATGACTGTCAGTCATCTTCTCAAACCAATGGTTAAGAAAAGAGGAGTTTATGAAAGTTCAAGCTGCAAGCCCTTAAAGCTCATTCATGCAAATTTTGCAAACAAGCAATGCAGCAGTTTTGAACCTTAATGAAATATAAGAATGTCTTTTTCATTCAGTGTGACTCACAGTTTTGTTTTGAAGTTTGTGAGCTTCTCTTAAGGTTATGGAGTGGTCAAGCGAAGCGGAACAGGGTTTTTCAAATCAGGAAGCCTGGGTGCTGTTTCATTCAGAAAAAAAAAGGGAGAGAGCAAGAGAGGGAGGGAGGAAAAAAAGCCTTATTCCTGTGTTTGATTGAAAAATAAAACTGCTGCTCTCAGTGAACCTTTGAAGTCCCCCAGCCCAGTAATTGTTTCACGACATTTGCAGCTTGAGGCAGCAAGAATGTTTGTGGTTGTTTTAAAGGCATCTGAGTGTGGATTCCATATGGTTTATTTTTATTTTGGTTTTTTTCCTGATTTTTTTTCCTTCCCCACTTGGAGCCTCAAGTTTTTGCACACTGCCTGATACCAGGTCCCAGCCTACTCTGTTTCTGCATGAACTGTCTGTGAAAGAACTGAGTGAGTGCATTGTAGCCCAAAGATTCAAGCGTGCTTAATTCAGACAAAATCTGTGAATGCTTGTTGGGGCAATAGTTGATTTTAGCCGTGTTTTATCGATACTATATTTGGAGTGTGGCTTGCTAAAGCGTGTACAGTTTGCTTTCCTGAACAAAAGACCTCTTCATATGGCCTATACTTAGAGCATGATACTCCAAATGCTTACTATAGAGCACAGTGCTCGCTGTCATGCTTTCAATAGGTAGTTTGCAGTAGGCCTGATAGGAATCAGATAAAGGGCCTGATTCACCACTGTGTTCCTTCGGTCTTAGAGCAGTGAAACTGTTTTGTTCAACAGAACAAGCTGAATCGGATCCAAAAATTCTGAAAATACGTAGCGCAGAAACAGAAAAAATCTAAAGTCGATTTAAGACATATAAACTTGGAAGTGTCGCACGTGCTTGCAGCTCTCCCTCACGTCCCCTGGGCAGAAGACTGCCTGTTATATACAAGATAATATGGAACACCATATGCATTGATTATATGAATTGTTAGGGTCCAGTCCCAACCTTATTTATAAATGACCACTTTACAAAACAAAGTGCAGGAGTAAGTTATCATCAGCCAAGTGCAGAGTTTGCAGCTGGGGTTGCATTTGTCTCTGATGACTGTGAAACTCCTTCATTTACAGTCAGAGGAAGTCCTACTGAAGACCATCATTAACCTTTCAGTTTAGCGTGGAACCACTTGTAGCGACAGAGGAATTGAGCCTAGTCAGTTCTGAAGAAGAAGTCAGACTAGAGGGCACTGCAGGCTTCGTCCAAAGTAGTCCTTCACTTCCTTGAAGAGACGAAATGACTTCCAGCTCTTAGAGTCTGGTATGCTTATCTGTGCAGTCACAGTGCTGTCACTGGGGTAATACCAGCCCACAGGGCCTGAGTGTAATTAATCACAGGTTTAATGGGAGAGTTCTGCAAATAGAGGCTTTGTCTATGTTAGTGTGTAGTGCAATGTGATAGGAACAGGTCTACGGAATAAAACAGCTGGTGATGGGCACCAACCTGTCTGAGTTGCAGGCATTGGACTTTGGACTGGTTATGGGTGGGATCTCATTTACGGACTCGGCGTCCACTATTGTTTGGAGAGCGTTAGTGTCCTTCCAGTTTTGTTTTGGCTGAAAGGGAGTGAGTCCCTGCTCTTGGTCTGATGTGTGATGGGAATTGAGATGTGGTAACTGGGGATGTTTGAAGCAGGAGATTCCATCACAAGCAACGTGAACTTGAGCACTAATGCACATACCCCTGAAAAAGCAGATGCAAGTAATTTTTACTAGCAACTTTTTAACTGTATATTTTCTTTAATGGAGCAACTTGGGTGAATAAAGCCTATGCATTTTCTAAGGGGGGTAAGGTGCCACAGAGCTCACATTTACCAGGAAATAGCACAGTGCCGATCCATATTCCTGTTTTTCTGTGGTGTTACGTTATTGGAATGGGCCCCGGCATGGTTTGGGTCAACTTGTGCTCTACACAATTCCTGAGCAAGCCAGAGAGATAAGAAGAGTTGTAGGCTATTCCTAGTAGGCAATTGGAAGTGGCCAGTTTATTTTCAGAGGAAAAAGATGTAATAGCATGGGAGTGACCAAGCTGTGCTGGATGATGTAAAGGCCAGGAAGGGAGCCTACATGAAACTGTAGATGTAGCCTAAGCGACCATAAATACAGTAAGAACAATTGCCTACCATAATGAATATCAGATGAATAAAGTAGTCAGATATGTGTTAACCAAAGAGACACAAACATGAAATTTCCTCAAACAAAAATGCTATAAAAGCAAATTGATGGTTAATATGATTAATGTCCTTTATTATTATAATTACAGTGCCCTATCTGTTCAAGGGAACTCTGCAATTGCTTTATGCTTTCACAATACATATGCTGTGTATTACCTCTGTTCTAGTCATGTTGTCCCATTTAGTGAGGCCTGGAAAATTTAATTATGAAATAGTGGAGGAGTCTCTTAGAGGGAATCAGATGATCCTCAGAATCAATAGCAGTGGCTGGTCTCCAGTGACAAGCCTTCACTGCAGTAAATGGTGCTTGCATGACTTTGGTCAGTGAGCTAATTTTTAAGTGCGTTTTTAACTATGGCAGCTGCAGACCTAAACTGAAAAGAAAAGAAACTTTTAGAGGACAGCTTAAAAAAACCCCACAAACCAAAAAGGAACAAAATATCAGTCTTTATCAGTTCATAATATTAAAAGGAAGGCCATCTGCATCAAAGAACTTGGTCTGTGAGAACTGGAAACCAAAAATACTTGTCTGCTGTTTTTTATGTACCAAATCTACAATTCGCTGAACCTCTCCAGTCCTGTCCTCTGAAACTACAACCAAATCTAGGCTAAATTGTTGAATTTCTGTGAGCCCAGGTCAGAAATTACACTGAATCTAATTTCAAGTCCAAGCTACAGTGACTGAAGCATGTGGAACACAACAGCAACTCAAAATCCTTCCTGAGAAATAGGAATATATGGAGGGGTAGCCTGAGCTGAGCTTCAGCCCACACTGCTAAACAGTGGCTGAGGGAGCTCAGTCAGACCTTGTCCTTCCAACAGTTGTCATTGCAAGGCTGCAGTTGGACAGACACACGGGGTAAGAAATAGATGAACATAACAGCAACTCTGATCCAAGGCACAGTTATTGGGACTAAATCATCATCATCGCAAGGCGAGCACTAAATTTATAACCCAAATTACAAAAAATGTTTGTCCCAATGGAAATAGAATATTTGTAATATTATTGCTTGCTGAATGTGGCACATTCTAGGAAAGAATGGATCCCGTTTCAAGGGTTCTCATTCTATTGCTGCCAATCAGACACTTGTTACAAATTGTGAATTGCAGTAGCATTTGTGAGGTGGGTATCCTCCTACTAATTCAGTGGGTGGATGAAGTCTTGAAAAGTAGGTTAATTTGCTGAAGATTGCTGCCAATTATAAGGCAACAGGCTCATCATTGTAAGTCTGACCTTATGTCCAGAGGAAAAACACATCATAGAATGATTTGGGTTGGAAGGGGCCTTAAAGATCATCTGGTTCTGTCCCCCACGCCCCCTGCCACTATACCAAATTGCTGAAAGACCCGTCCAACTTAGCCTTGAACACTTCCAGGAATGGATGGAATCCACAACTTCTCCTGGGCAACCTGTTCCAATGCCTCCACTACCGTCACAGTAAAGAATTTCTTCCTAATATCCAGTCTAAACCTACCTTCTCTCAGTTTAAAGCTATTCAGCTTTTCCGTACCACTCCAGGCCCTTGCAAGAAGCATGGGCCCACCTGTCAGGCCCGTCAAGGTCCCTTGGGATGACATCCCTTCTCTCAAGTGTGGAGACTGCACTGCACAGCTTAGTGCTGTTGGCAAATGTGCCGAGGGTGCGCTCAGCTCCACTGTCCATGTTGCCAAGCAAAGATGTCCTATCTGTGAGGGTTTGGCAGTAGAATGGTCTTTGAGATACAATCTCATCTTAAATCCTCTCCCGCTTTTTTTCTTTTTGGAGGTATTGTTACTTTTAAGTTCTGCGTGGCTTGGGAAGAGTCAGTTGATAGAGAGCAATGCTTTAAAAAAGAGACCTTTAAGTCACATCCATTTTAATTGGTGTGGTTTAATTACTGTGCTGTATTCTAGGGTAATCTGCGTACCCAGTAGAGGAGATCTGAAGAAGATGTGGGGGCTCCATTGTGTTTGGGCAAGCTAGGAAATGTCCTATAAAAGGAATACTACATCTGACAAGACTAGACTACATTTGGTTGGCATTTTAAATTTTACTAATTTTTGCATGCCTTTGAATTAATTATTCTTCTTTCAACATCAAAGGAAAATAGAGGACATTTTTACTTTTAACAGTTGTGTGCTATAATAATTATCCTACCTCTCCAATGACAAGATCACATTTCTTAGGGTTTTGAAATTACAGAAGGAAATGGGGCTAAGTATTGTTTTATGGCTTTGGTTCTTTGTTTTTTCAAGGTGGGTCAAATTCTACAAGATGCTTTCTAACACCCATTGACTGCATGTGAAACTGATGGGGGGTTGAAGACACCTTGCAGAATCTGTCTTTGGTAATGCTTATTGATGTTTGTCATGTGAGTGTAAATGTGTAGCCACAGAAATGGGTTTCAGTGAAGGCCTTGGGTTAGAGAAGCCCTGACTCAAGAATTTTGGTGTTACATCCAAATGTTGTAGCTGACTTCTTTCTCTGCAACTGGTCAGGCAGGATGTAAGCGCTTGCTTCAGCGTGGGAAAGTTCATTTCAGTTCCAGTTCACCCTTCACAGTTCAAACCCAGTTCTACTGAATGGCTTTTCATTTTTTGCATTTTTCACCCTTCAGAAGCCATGATGGTTCATTTACTCAAAACATTTTGATGAGCAAATAGATTTAAGATGACTGTCTTGAGCTTCACGGAGCTCTCCATGATTCAGTTTCTCTGCAGTGAGCACAGCTATGCTATCCTTTTTCTCCAAATCCATTCCCCAAATTTCGCTTTCAGTCAGCATTTCAGTATCAGCTTCTCCTAGTCTTATTATGAGGGGGCTCCAAAACTGAAATTGTAAAAGCTTGAGGAAAAACAATACGATTTTTTTTCTCATGTGAACGTTGACAGAACTAGCGAGAACTCACGTAATTTTGTCTTTATGTTGTGACACTTTTATACATTCTCTGGTTCTCTATTCCAAATTAAAGCAAAATTGATTGAGAAAAAAAAAAATCTAGTTTCTAACCAAGTATATATCTGCAAGTCCTTGGAAATTAGGCGTGCTGAACAGGTTGTATATTTAATATAGATAAGTTACTTATCTAATCTCATTTTTAATTAATTATTTGAAATAACATTGCAACTGCAATATTCAGGCATATCCATTTTATGCCTTGAAGCTTTCTTAGGTGAGAAAGCTCACCACCACGAGTATCCACTGCAGTTTTTATGTGCTTGGGGTGGTCACCTGAGTTTCCCCTGCCCATTTCTCAGCCTTCTGCCGTCTCTGGGAGAGCCATAACCTGATGTCCTTGTCTGAGATGAGTTTTGTCTTACTACACCAACTGCTTCATCTGTTTCTGCATTTGAAAGCTCCCCAGGGTTTCTGGGGACTCATTTGTTTTGATGTGAAGGGTTTTAGAGGGTGGGAGGCAGCAGGTACTGGCTACCCTTTTCCTGACCTGGATCAATCTGTATGAGCAGCAGAGCCTGGGGCTTCCTGCCCTGGACAGCTGCACCCTGGACAGTAGCAAAAAGAATGATAGAGCTGGAGAAGTCCAGGGAAGGAAGTTTATGCAGCATGGAAGAGTCATATCCTGAGGAAATTGAGTGGAATATGTATATAACTATATAGACAAATATAAACTTTTATATTTAAGGAATTAAGAGCGTCAAGTAGGAACAAGAATAGGTCTGAAGAAGGGGAAGATGTAAGCAATAATGGCAGCAGGCCCAGGGTCACAGTTTCTGAAGGCAAGGAGATTATTGTTAAAGGAACAGGGAATTGTGAAGAAGCACATTTTCTATGAAGCTGGGGTTTTTTAATCTTAAACAAGTTTGCAGCCATAAAGTTAAGCATAACACTGATAACACCGATCTCTATTAACACTGAGTTTAACCACTTTTGTTTCTTTTCTCCCACACCACTAACCTATGACCCTCCTTCCTTCATGGAGCATGATTTGTGCTTCCCTCTATCAGCATCATGTGCCTGAACTCTTTTACATCCTCCTTCCAAAGCTGTCTTTGGTGCTCCTTCCTAAATACACACTACACACCTGCATCTTGCATTCTGCAGCCCAGAAAAGTAATGGCATAACCATTTTTCTGGCACAGTGTTCAAAACGTGTGTTGAGTCGATGTAGGAGGTCACTAGGCCAAATCTGGGCCTCGGGCAATCACAGGAGACATCAGACAGAAAATCACCTCAGTGTTGTGTATAAAGTTAAGTCAGATGAATCCATGAGAAAGAGTGGGGTGGAGGCTCTCAGATGGAAAACATGGGTCCAGACTGTGAAAAAAGGGAAAATCTGGTTTGGCCATAATTATTGCTATGGGAACTTGCTGTTTCTTCTGTTGCCTGCAAATTTTTGAGTGTCTTGCTTAGGCCCAGGTGCTCTTGGAAGCTTTTGCACAAAGAATCCCCAAGATACTCAAGCCTGTGCTGGTCTGGAGTCAGCATTAGGTGGGTTTGTACGTTTACACTCTTTTAGCAGTCCTGAGAGATAAAGGACAAAGCTCAGATCACTGTAATTTGGAGTTAGAGATAGTTAGGAGTAGGGTTTTATCCCTAATGTGAAGGAAACTTGTTACTCTTGCTGGTTTAGAGAGGTTTTTTGTGATGCTTGATCTGGGGGTGTTGTCATGTGTGCTGTTGTTTCAGGATTGTATCACTCTGACTGATTAGGTTTTCACTGCTCTTCCTAAATAACTAGGTGCAGGAGGTTGCATTCAGAACTTTTCTGTGGGGAAGCCAAAGAAAATTCCTCAGTGTAAGTAGACAGGGAACAATCTTTTCGGTGATAAGTTTAAGCCTGAACTGGTGTAAATCACAAATAAATGTACTGAAGCCGTCAGAGTTCACCCAAAGTAAAGTCACAAGGTAGGGTCATCATCTCTGAGTGGCTGTGTACGTGCCAAAAGACAGTGTGATCTGAGTGTCTCTTGAATTTTTTCAAAAAACATTTGAAACTGTAAAAGTTCTCAGAGAAAACTGCTGAATGAAAATAATTTGAGGAAGGAAATCGGCAGTTATAAATTACAGAGCAATTTACTCCTCATGGTTCCTTCTCAATTATAAACACTTTTGACTATCTGGGGTATTCATTTCCAAGGATGCATTTTTCTCTGTTTGATAGATGGTTCTGAAATTTTAACAGTGAAATACTACAAGTGGGAAGGCGTGGGAAGACAGCAAAATGGTTTTTAAGTGTGGAGGAACTGAAAAGGATTTCAATCATTTTATGTAATTTCAGCAGCGTTCTCTCTCTCAGGATGTCTAGGAATTAAAGAAAGGAAATATTTGCATTATAATTATATTTCTGTTTATTTAATTAAGTTATTAAGCAGATCTGGCACACAGAAGCAGCTCCCTTTATTCCTAATTGTTTCTCCTAATGTTGCAATTACAGCATTATTGAAAGAATTTGGTGAAGAAAGGCCTGCCATCCCTGTCAGGATGCAGCAGGAGGGCTGGGGGGGCTTTGTTCCACGGGAAAGAGAGGCAGTGAAACGGATTGCTCAGCTGCCCCCTCTGAAATAACACAGCAAAGCAGTTTTACAAAAGGAGACACAAGTCTGCAAAAGGGGGTGGGGAAAGACGACTTCAATCCCAAAACTCTCTCCCTAGTTACTAAACAGCTTACATAGGTCTACATTTGAGGAGATTTTTTCCAATCCTTCCACAAAGCCTTCTAGAATAGTAATTTTGATGTCAGGATATTTATATTAAGAAGCCCACAAAGCCACAGTCTACTTTCTGTACATGTCACTTGCATGGATCCATATAGAAAGTTTCCATGAAAAAAAAAAGCACCCAGTATTGTATATACTCTTTGGGTTTTAATTTCTATTTAGTCATTTATTTGTTTATTTAGTTTTTTTTTCTGAAGACCTTCTTCTCATTCAGGAAATCCCAGTAAAGATTACTGTAAGGATAAAGGGCAAAAGGAAAATGCAATCACAGGTGCCAAGTATCTACACAAGTGGGTTTGTGCAGTATTTCACTTTGAAAATCAAAGTTTTATTGCTTAAATGAATATATATAGATAGATAGATAGATCTTTAGATATGGACTTTTCATTGTTTTTGTGAATTCTGGACTGTAAAATCAGATATATGGGCTGTCCCACTCTTCTTAGCAGCTTAAAGTCTCTTAAATATAATGATGCATTCCTACTTGTCTGCCTGCCTATCTATGTATCCTATTAGATAAATCATTTAGTTATTTTTGTGCTGATACTAGAGCTTCCCATTGATAACTCAAAGTTATTAAAGGCTACTGGTTTAATGTTCTTCCCAACTTTTCCCAAGGCACTGAAGAATTTCTTTGTTTTTGTGAAAATACTCAGTTGATGCTATTTACCAAGTAGAAAAGATGCCTTTGAAAGGTCCTTATTTAGGAGGAAGGTTAAAAAGGTTAAAGATCTCAAGAAAGTCTGTATGTAAAGGGTAAGACTTACAAACCCTTTTGAAAATTCTCTCTCAGTGGTTGACGTGAGGGATGAGGGAGGGGAGAGATTGGCACTGAGATATCTCCAGAGGAGTCCATGAAGATTAAGAAATAGGGAAACTGCAAACAGGATGGATTGGCATATAGACATTTCCCAATAGGCAGCTATGTTACTTTAGAGAAGAAATAAAAAGTTTCTGGTAACTTTTAAAGGATCACTGAAGATGTGATGTCATATAAAATATTTGCCACTATTTCTTATGTCTTTTGAATCAAATGAGATCAAACCTCACAACTAAGTAAGTAAATAAATAAATAAATGTCTTCAGTGCCATGAGGGACTTCCTCAGAAATTAGCTTCTGGAGTTGTTTTCAGTGGTTCTAAGGAGACTCCACTTAAAGGGGTGGACAACCTCCTTCACTGTCATGTTTATCCTCTTTGCCAAGATGGACGAGTGGGAAAAAGCAGAGTGGCACTGTGTGAGGAAACAGCACCTCTGTGCTGCACCTCACCAGTCAAGATTTGATTCCTTCCCTCAGTGAAGAGCAGTGAGCCATGATGTGCCATGGGTTATAAACCAGGAATCCTTCGGGAAGCCCCAGATGGAATCTGTGGAGACTCATTAACGGCACGGATTTTTTTTCATACTCTTTTTTCTTATTCACATACTGAGCCATGGGTAGGTGAAGCAGGGATCCACAAGGAGGTTGTTAAATAGTTTTCCTGATAGTCAGGCAGGTGGCCAACAGCCATAGCCTGGGTAAAGTCTGGGTGGCACATAGCAGAGCCACATCATGGAGTAATTGTGGAGCACAGAGGAGTAGCCCCACCTCTGCTGAATGTGAATGCCTGTTTCAGTTCTCTGAAATCCACTCTGCAGGAACAGCACACAGTGTTGGATGTATCCAGTTATTCCCTGATGTTATGTAGAGTCTCAAGGTGGGGGGAGATGCCTTAGGAGACCCCTCGGGAAGCAGAGTGAGCCTCTGGCTCAGCTTTCCTTCACTTTCTGCTGGCATGGGGAGGCTGGGCTGGAGCAGGCTATTTTCTGCCAACACCCCACATTGGGAGATGATCCGTGTTCTCCCTTTGACACATCCAGGCTGAGAATGGTGGAACCAACCACTCTGCCCATTCCCTCATCTCCCAGTTTAGTGCCTCACATCTGTTTAGTAAAACACCTTGGGCACTGTGATCGTATGCAGGTTGAAACTCATGCAAGATTTAAAACCAGCAGTGAAAATCATCATAAAATCATCATAAAATCATGTATTAACTTTGTTGAAGTGCCAAACACTGCTCAGACTTGAGGACACCTTCAGCTTCTCTTAGATCCAAAGAGGGGCCCACATAGCTCTTTGGCCCAAACACTCTTCAGATCCTGTGGTCCATGAGGGATCCAATAATACGGAGAGGGAATTTGAAACTCAGAGACAAGTGCAACTGCATTCTTCTGGGACTGAGCTTTGCTCTCTTTTCCTGTTGTGGGGCTGTTCAATTGCTTTAGGGTGAGCAGAAGGGACTGGATCTGAGGGTTTCCCATTTATGCAGCTTTGCCGCCACCCAAGCTGACAGCTGCCCGCTTGGCTGAGAGTGTGGCATCTCGTAGTAGGAGAAACTTCTTGTTCCAGCTGGCACTTTCTTATCTAACAGTCAGAGCTTTGTAAGTGTGGACAGCTGCAGTTTCAGAAATTGGCTCTATCTGTATCAATTGGATTTGTGAAGTCAGTGAAAGGGCATGAGGCAGATTCATGGGATTTCCTGTTAGTATTAGTAAATGGAATCTATTGCAGAATTTTAAAAGAATAGGAGACTCAGTTGATGATGCTTCAACGAGGCCTGTGGTTAGGGAAGGCTACCAAAAAGAGAAATCACTGGTCAGTGAACATGCTGGGCGTGATGGGCGTGATTTCCAGAAATCTCAAGTCATCTCGAAACAAAGGCAAGAAATAGCTACAGTGTGTGTCTGTGCACCGTGGATGGCGGAGGGATCATTAGGAGGCAGGTGGTGTGTTGGGTTGGATGGTCAGCCTGTGATGCAGCAGCATTTCAGGTTTTGAAAAGTATGTGCAAAGAATGGCAGGAATGTGGAGCCTTGTAGGGGTTCGGCGGTGGCTCTGTCGGGACCTGTAGGTTCTCCTCCCACCCACCTCTGCCATTGGTTCGCTGTGTAGCCCTGAGCAAGTCACATACCTTTTCCCTGTCTCAGTTTCCCAGCCTCCAAGTGGGTTTGATCGTGCTGAAAGCAGGAGGAATTCTGCAAAGGCGCAGTGCAGTTATGTAACAGCACAGGAATAAAAGTCCGTGCTGAACTTCCCCTCCCTTTTCTGCTCCTGTGGGATGGGGGAGGGAAGAAAGCACTCAAACGTTCCTGTTTATTCCTTAAATATTTCTGTGGGTGCTGTAGAGGACTTCCCCAGGCAGTACCAGATGGGCTACAAGGGAAATCATTGTCAATGCTTTAACCTCGCTGGGGGTTTTCTAAGTTGCAAAATTAGCAGTTTGCAACAGATTCTAATCATATTTGCTTGGCTGGGACTAAACTGCTGTAAACCCAGTACCGAAACACCAGACGTTATTCATACCAGGACAGACATTTTCCTGGTAATGAAGGTGGGGGGGTAGGGGCAACAAACTTTTGCGTTTGTTATTTAAATGTCTGTCTAGTTGTTTCATCTCCCTTGAGATATGTGAAAATTTGCACAAAAAAAGAGCACAATTTCCTGTGCCAAGAAAGCCCTGTGTTAATTCTACTGGGTGTTAATTCTACTGGGTTTGAGGTGTTGGTTTTTCCCACCTTCCAATACATTTAAACCCTGGCAGAGGTTCAGCATCTCTATCCAGGGCAGCAGATCAGAGGTCCATCTGCACCTGCACACCTGAGCAACAGTTTGGGTTGGGGGGCACAGCTGTGATCAGCACTGGCTGAAGTGCTGGTGGAAGTTTAGTTATCCTGGCTCTGCCCAGAGAGTGGGAACATGGTTCAGGTGAAGAGCCAACAGCAGGGGGGAATAGTGTCTTCAGACTATGGAGAGAGGCTTCTTTTTATAGCTGACAATCTGTCGGAGCCCTTGCTTCCTAAATCAGAGGTGAGGGCAATCATTTGAGGGAGGGAAGATATCAGGTCTGGTCCCACAGCTCCTTCTGACTTTTATCCCCCGATTCTGCCCTTTTTTTTAAGATTTGAAAGTTAGTAAAGGCAAAAACCTCTTGTATCTGCAAGGCTGCTGCCAACAGCGTTCACAGAGGGATTTGAAATGTGACTGATGTAGTTCTGCTTCTTTTTGTCTATTGTCTGATCAATTTTACAATTTTGGCACTATTTGTAAAACCACATTACATAGCATGTGATTCTGCCTGACTTGTTACTTCCTAACAAGATAATACAACTGTTTCCATAGGAAGTCACAATCCGTGGTGGATCCTGGCAGGACCCTGGCAGGCACCCAGCGTGGCCCCTGCATCACCTGAGCAACACTGATTTTTTTTTCCTAAATGCAGTGATGTGATTTTTTTATGCATTGGTATTTAGAAAAGCCATCCCCTCCCATCAATGCCACAGAGCTGAAAGGCAAGTTGGCCTTTTGGTCTTTACCCAGCAACAGGAACGGTACTTTTTAATCACGTGATTAAATCGTGCTGAGAGTTTGAAAGAACATTAATCAGCAAAGAGGAAGTTACTATCATCATCTGCTTTATTTTTTAAGAACTGGATAGTTTCAGAGGACTGTGTGTTCCTCTTGCACCAGGCTGGAGTGTGCAACTTTAGGATCTGCAAAATACCGGCTTAGAAAATTGCTGCACAGCACTCCCAGGGCTGTAAAACTCGTGGGGTGCAGAACCCTGAGCTTCTGCTGTCTGCATGATTAAGATGATTTTTGTGAAGGATACAAACCTTTTCTCCCAAAAACTACGGTGAGAAGGTGTCAGCACACACCTTAAAGCTGGACTGAAACCTTTCAATCAACAACTGAAGCACAAATCCTTATCAATATCAGCTGGACTTTCTCCTTATGGGAGGCCACTGACACATTTATATTTAGCACCAGTGACATACATGTGATTGCCATTTGCATTGCATTTCTTGTGATAATCTAATCATATGTAGTATTTTCCTGACCAACATCATCTGTACCACTGTACACCACCATTTTTCTCCTAAAACTTTCTTTGGCACAATACCAAGTAGGAGGTTTCCCACTGTTTGGGCTTTCTAGGTTGTGTTTGGATGAAGAGAATATACTTTTCTTGCAGCACAGTAGAATCAGGGCTGCAATACAGTGGGAAGGCTCTATAAAAAGGGCAGCCACTCGCTGTCACACAGAGAGATCTTTATTTTGGAATCATTAAGGCCAGAAAGCAGAAAGAGCAAAAGTCTGTGTTTGGGGGAGGGGAAGAGGTAATCCACAGTCTTTGTCTTTCCACTTCTGTGCCTCAAAAAAAATGACAGCTGTTTGTGTGGATATTAGACAGAAATTTAAATATGCAGCATATGGACAAGAAAATAAGTGTTTTATAGCTGCATCCATGATGGGCAGTTGGCTAGGAAGGGTTGCTTTATATGCCACATGTGCTATATACAGCCTAGCACTGCAAAAACCTGTATTCTGAGCATACTGATGTTTGGGGCAGGTTGTTTACCACCTTATATTTCTTATTTTGACGATGTCTTAATCTACATTTAAAAGCTGACCATATAGCTTCCGATCAGCAGGGACCTCAGCACTCTTGGTTCCAGTCAGACTCAAGAGTTAAAGGCGTGATTAAATTTTAGATCAATCAAGTTGCTCATAAACTTGAATTTCAGAGCATGTGTAATTGTTCTGTCAGCTCCAGGGCAGGAGGCTGAGCACCCATTACAACTCAGTTCCTAAAACCTTAAGATCCAATTGCTTTCCGTGGGAAAGCACTTACTCTCCAGAAGATGTTACAAGACCAGCCCCAACTGTTCCTCCTATCCCAGGAAACAGCTCTAAGGATTACATGGAATCCATCCTTGCTTAAAACTCCATATTGAGCCCTGCTATTGTGATCTTAGCTTGAATTATTCTTATGCTCAAAGTTTTCCCTCTAATAGGTAGGTTTTCCTTTTTATGTTGCTTGAAATTTAACCAAAAAGAAAATTGGCATTAGTTTGGAGGTAAATACATAGATGACCTCTAAAAATGAAATTTTTAGAGGCTGAAATTTTACTTGTAACAAAATTCAGAGCACAATACTTTTCATATTTTGGAGAGACCTGGAGTGAACATCTTGCATAGATCTAGCATCAAATCTAGCTGCTGCTAAGACAGAGTTTGTGCTATTTATTCCTCCACATGGTAGAATACTGACAGTGATGCTGTGAGCCTGTGCTGGCCTGGCAGGCAGCCAAGTGACAGTTAAGCATCTCATGTTCTTTTATCCAGTAAAGGGTGTTTTGGGGGGCTGTTGGTTTTATTTTAATTTTTTTTTTTTGTTTTAAATAAATGAGATTAGGGAAGCTCCTCTTTGCTCTTCGCTTCCTCTGACTGAGTGCAGCCCTTGGCTGTCTCCTGAGCTAAAAGCTGCAGCTAACCAGACTTTTTTTCCCCTGCTGAATAGCATGTCTCAACGTTTTCCTCTCAACCATCATGTAGGTCTAGTTGCATTGTTGATTCCCATT
Source organism: Calyptomena viridis (assembly GCA_013390005.1). NCBI lineage: Eukaryota > Metazoa > Chordata > Aves > Passeriformes > Eurylaimidae > Calyptomena > Calyptomena viridis. Next base: position 89,047 of record WEIV01012591.1, read on the forward strand.
ACATGTCTGCTGGTATGTAAATTATTTCAATTCCCCCCACACCCCGCCCTTCTGTTCTTGTACTTTCAAGGAGTTTAATCCGTGAAGGGGACTACTTCAAAGCTCTCCCAAGAAACTAATTTCTTGATGGATAGAAGGGCCAATAAAATGAAATTAGAGTTTTATCTCATTGTCTCTATAGGAATGAAGTATAATAATTATTTCAGGAAAATACATGTTGGAGACAATAATTAAGATCACTATCGTGTCTTTAAGGACAAGCAGATTCTAAAATAAGCATTAGTAATGGGATTAAACATTATTGCAGTGCCCTGGATCTCAGCATTGCCAAAGTGCCTAACACATCTGAGTGTGTGAAGCCTTCCTCACAGGAGGAAAAAGGAACCAAAAAATAATTCTGCATCTTAGAGAAACTTTTTGGCCTGTGTCCCACTAAAGAGCTGAGGCTCCAATCTGCAAAAGAAAATATCTTGGGTGCCTGAAGGAAGTGGAAATGAGGTGGAATTTAGTATCTGTGTCATCAGTGCAGTCCAGAAAGTCTGCTGCCTAATAGGTTAGGTGTCAGCACTTTTGCCAGCACAGTTCCCAGGGAATACTGCTCTGGAGTAAACTATCAGCTCCCTAGCAGTTTTCCAATTAAGTTCATTTGGGATCCACAGATTAGGTGTCCCTGTCTCTGAGTCTCCTCACAGGAGGTTGAGTTCAGTGTAAGCATTGTGAAAAAATGTCACCTCTAAAATATTTATTCCGACCATTTGGACTGACTTTGTGACAAGCTGACCCTCAGTGCAGCAGTAAACTTTGAAGATGGACAGTTTCTCTTCTCCAAAGATTTGTTTTCTTTCTTTCTTTCTTTCTTTCTTTCTCTTAATCTGCTTCTCAGTTGTCTGTGTCTGTACTTTTCCCTTATACAATTTCCTCCTGCATGTCCTCAGTGCCATTACTGCTCTAGACAGGCTTTTGGCCTGTGTCTGCATACATTCAATTTGTTTTTGGTGTGGAAAAATGTTCAGATTGGCCCTCATTAATTTTAGACTAATTAGCTGCTCAAAACTGAGAACCCTCCCATGGAAAGACAACAGGCTGTTGTGTTCTGTTAGTGCCTAACACTCAGTACACAAATTTGAACCATCTGGCTCATGGTATTAGCTTTGATTTATGGTAATATATCTTCACCATACCCAACACCTAGGGTTTTAACTTGAAATAAGGGAGGATCCTGCAGGCTTGTTTTTCAGCTCTTACTGTAATTTTCTTTCTTTCTGATGGAAGCCAGTCCAGAGCTATGAGAGCAGATATCACCTGTAATCTTAAAATCTGGCTTTAATTTCAGTTTAGTGTTGTTTTATTTTGATTTTTGCTTTAAATAGGAAATTTTCTTGATTATCAACAACCAAATTGTCAACAACTTTCCCGGCATGCTGTAAAATATAAAACTCCCAGGGCTGAACAATAGTTTGGGACAAAATAGGTGGAAGCAGCAAATACAACTCAGTTGCCCGTATCAGCCAACTGGTCCCTACTGTGAGTTCCTTGTTCAGCCAGACCTTCCCAGAGGACAGAAATAAGGAAATACTGCTAACCAACCTGACCTTCTATCCAAATGTATTTTCTGTAAAACAAATACAAGTGGTATTGCAAGCAAAGCTCTAATTTCAACACTCACATCAGTCAGCAGAGCCTCCTACCACGTCTGATATCTGGCAGGGCCTAGGGGAAGAGCACAGACTGAACTGACTTGTTACAAAACATAACATTCATTCAGTCCTGCATAGACCTTTGGAATTAAATGTTAAAAAGGAGGGAAATTCATTTGGCAGGTAGGAGAAGCCAGTGCACAGTAGCAGCTGGAGCAGCCCTGCAAGCCACAAAGCTGGACTTCCCAGTCTTCAGTTCCTTCAATTTCCCACACAGTTCTTAGACTCTGTTCTCTCTCCAAGGTGGTATTTGTTTTGGTTTCTCCTTTTAGTGCTCCTTTCGTAGCAGCCTGAGGACAACCAGGGCTTAGAGTTTCAACAATCCAATTAATTGCCAAACAGGGCTCCTTGGGACTTGGGCCCAAGAGCAATAATAACAGAAATATTTAGTGCTTGCAGTTTGTAACTCTGTCCCTCCTCAAAGCACGGTGCGAAAGGTGAGTGTGCCAAATGTTGTGTTGTTTCAGCAGGACCACTGTGGTATTTCTGGAGGGGATTCCTCCATTTCTTTCCATTAGTGAAGAGAGACAGAGTGAAACGAAAAGGAGTGAAGTTCTAGGAACATGGGATCAGCCATGGATGCTATGGGAAGTGTCAGAGGACAATGTTTGATACATAAATAAATGAGAAAATAGCATTTGGCTTTAAACTCCTTTTACATCCATAGGTACTGATGCTCTGGCAGTATTCCTTATAGCAAGACCCATCTTTGTCTTGTTGGAGCTGCTCACCTGTCCTACTGAAATCGGCTTCCCTCCACTATGCATGGAAATCATGGCTAATAAGCTACAGGACAAGGCTGTGTCTGATGGCACAGGAGTTTCACCACCACCAGCAGCCACCAAGCAGGAGCTGACTTGGTTTAACAAGCTGACCTGGCACGTGTAGAACAAACATTGTCAGGGTCCCAAAGTAGATGTTTGGTGGTGCATGTTGTTCTCTCTAACTACCAAATATTGTTTTCTTTCAGTCTGTTTGCCTAACTTGGATAAAAAGCTCGAGTGAAGCTATAGAAGAGTTAAAGTTTTTCTGCGATGATTTGTGGTGATGTCAAATTGTATCCCTGTAAGATAAGTACCTAATACAGGAATTGTATAAAGAAGTCCCCTTTTACGTCCTATGAAAAAGGGCAGGCAGCTTAAAATTATTTTTGGATAAATTGGAGAGACTCTTCTTCAAGAGAAGCCCAGAAATACCTTTTTGTTTGTTAGATGATTATTCGTAGAAGTATGATAACTTCTCTTTGGCTGCTCTTTAAACTAACCTAAAGGGTAGAGAAGCAAAAGGACTGGTGTATTCAGCTCTTGGAGTGGACAAACTGCAAACAGAGATGAAGATGTGACACTTGAGAGTCACAGTTCAGAAGCTGGGCTGCTTCAGAGCCAGCACTGTGCTGGATTTTATCTGCTGTAATTTACAGATTGCTAATCCTGGCTCAGTTTGAATGAATGAATGAATGGGGGAGGACTGGCAGAGCTCAGGGGGCTTTATGTGCTGGTGATTAGCGGCAGGAAAAGATCCCTTCCTATAGGAACAGGAGTAATATTCTGTTTCTCTTTGCCATTAGTGCTTGTATCTACCTGTGGCTGAGTTGTTAGTACTGAAAAACTGTGTCCATATGCCATGTGCCAGCCTAGGTGAAATGAGGGTTTCATTCCAGCTCCTGACAAACACATTTTTACTGGCTGGAACCCACAACCTCTGATTTGTCCTTGTTACCTGTCATGTTATGAGGGCCAGTGGCTGAATGAATCCTCTCTTCCTTTAAGTGGGAAGTGCTGCTCCTCAGTTTGGTGAAAAGCTGTTCCATTTTAGAAATTACTGTACACACCATTCCGTCTGCTCTTCAGTATTTGCTCACATTTACAAGCCACTGAAAAGGAGGAAAAGCTCCTGTCAGAAAACGCAATCAAGGAGTAGTTGGAAGTTCCGGAAAGGGGATTGACAAATTCAATCAACTCATCACATTGAACACAATGGGGTGGTTTTTTGAAAACATACCTAAAAGTGCATACAAAAATTATAGGATATACAATGACATTAGATCAACTAGTTTGAGCTTATATACAAAATATCATAACATATCAGTCAGTCCTTGAGGATAACTGAAGCACACCTGAACAAACACCTTGTCTTGAGCTGAAGGGTGGCAACATACAGGGACTTCTGTGTTTCCTTTGGAAACTTGTTTCATTAGTTGATTCATTGTTAAAAAAGCAAAAACATAACTTATTTCTGCTTTTGCTTTATCTGGATGTAATTTTCAGTCATTCTGAAGAGCCTCCTTAGTATCCAGTTTCTTTTCTGTGTAAATATAATTATGCATCATAATCAAAGCATCCATGCTATTTTTTTCTGTGACACAGTACAATGCAGATTGAACTGCACAACACCCCTCCACCAAAGGACTTTTTTTGAAGCTTGCTGGGGTTTTAGGGACTTCCCACTGGCATCAGTGGGTTTTGGACGAGAAAATGGCATAAATGGGGCTATATGTGAATAAATTCTGTAGAGTCAGGTCCCTGATAAAAGCAGCTGGCACCCTAATCTCTTGGTTTGGTATCAGATCTAAGGGAGCTGTTTCATCAATATAGGCTGACAAGAACTGAAAAGATTTGGTCGTGCCTTTGAACATACTGAGGATTTTGAGAGGACAAAGTGGGAGAAAATAGGGACAGCTGGAATTAGTTTCGTTGTTTTTTGGGGGGGGAGTTTAATACAATTTAAGGTTTTTGTTTATTTTTTTAATAGTGTGAATGTAACGCTCATGAAAACGCTCACTATACACTGAAATCTTCTATGAATCAACAAAACATGTACCAGCAGCACAAACTTCACCTTGCCTAAACAATGTACGTCTCAATTCCGACTTGAAAAGACCACCTGTAGGGGAAAAATGTTAGTTCGGTATCCAGGGGCCATTCATTCCTTTGCCACTTTGCTGAGACTGCCAATTAGTGCCAACTTGTGGTGGCAGATTTTGTGATGTAGACACATGTTCTCTGGAAAGTGGGCTGAGATATTCGACTCATTTCACATAGGGCACAAAGAATTATTTGCTCTGTGCTATACAAATGAGAATTGTCCAAAGCTTTGCTCTGTGTTAGCCTCTGTACGCTTACTGAGTGTAAATACAGGGGAAATTGGTGTTATTGCAAGGACAAATTAGCACCAGAACTGAGCTGTATTTTTTAAAATGTGCTGCTAATTGTGCCCAATTTGTGCTGGAGTACTCACTCAAATGCAAAAGCACAAAACCAACTGAACACATTTCAGGGTGCCAAAGAGAGCTTGCACTTTTCTCTTAGCAAATTATCCTTCCAGTTTCACACTGCAGCAAGCGCCAATTGGTCCCACTAAGACCTTTATCTGGAGTAATCAAATTAGCACTGCATGTTAGCAAATTAGGTTGCATTTACAAAGGTTTATATTTGAGCACTAAAAGAAAGCATTTTCTAAGTTTTACTTGAAAATTTCGTATATGACTGACATTGATTCTGTCTGAGACTTTTAAAAAGAGTGAGGTGTTGAAAGGGAAGAAATGGGGTAAAATTGTTGTTTGTATTTCACTTCCAGAGAAACGTGAATTAGGAATTGCAGAAGTTTCTAAACTTTAAGGTAGAACTGAGAGAGCTGGAAGAGGTTTATTCTTGCTTTCCCAGTAGGTTCATTCTTCTCCTGGGTTTACAGTGGGCCAAATATGTGGCACTTGTTTTACCCAGGAAGTCACTGGGGCTACGTGGCTGTTATGGAGGGCAGAATTTGGCTCAGTGCAGCCACCAGGCACATCAAGGAATTTACTTCTGCCTAAAGGTGGGAAATACAAAACCCTCCCAGGATTGTTGGGAGGAGAGATGAAAAAAATTGTAGGCCAAATTTTTCTCTGGCAAATATCCACAAAAGTCATCAGAGTTTTATTGGGGCGTATTTCAGGTACAGAGATTAATTAATTAATGTCTGTTCTATATGAAGATTAACAGTGTAATTATTAAGTGCTATTGAGGTTTCTGCTTCCAATATTGTCTTTTGCTCGAAGTTTGTGGAACTTGCTCAAAGCTGGATTTATTCTCTTTTTTTATGAGACTGACTGGGAGAAGGCTAACATGCAGAAGTGCCTCTGACATTACGCACTATCACCCTCCTGCTTTGAGCTGATCATGGGGACTAACTTTAGGAAATCCTGTGCTCCAAGAAGGCAAAGGAGTTCCCCAACCAGTTACAAATAAGGCTATGCCAGAGGCACTGGCTGTGCTGTGGAAACAAGAAATAGATGACTTCAGGACACAGAGTCATTATACATCACTGCTGTCAGGTGCAAGAATTTATTTAGGCAGAAAATTCTGTAGGATCTGTAAAGTGCACATGGAGAGACTGTAGAACCTGGAGTTTGCTCCTAATTTTGAGGTCTTGGCCCAGATTGCTCCTTTCCTGTTTCAGTGCCTTAAGAAGTGTGTGCATGTGTAATTTCTAGCCGATGCTACGGAAGAACGAATCACTTGTAATGGGTTTCTGCAAATAACTTTATAACAATTGTGCTGTTGATCTGCTCCTCACAGATCAATATCTCTGAAGAATGTTGTTTTATGGCATCAGATGCCAATATGTGACTCAAGAAACAGGCTAGAGGTGGTAAAGAGGGCATGGCCAACGAGGCTGCACAGAACACCGAATAAGCATCAGTCAGAGCCTTAATTATCAGCAACACAATGCCACGAAACAGCTCTTGAGCACAGTAATCCAGAGTAGCATCTAATTCAGGAAGTCTCTGCATCATTAATTTCCAAAAATTGAGAGGAAACCAGAGGGAAACAAACAAACAACCACCCCACTTTCTACGCGCCCTGGTTTTGATACTCCTTGGCTGAGCATTCCCCAGTGACAACTGCCAGGGATGAGATGTGGTATTTATGTTCTCAGATGATACCTTTGCTGTCCTCCTCTGATTACATCCACAGGAACCCAAACGTATCTATAAAAACATTGTACAATTAAATACGACTGCAGACTTTGAGGAAGAGACTCTGTTTGCTGAGCTGGATTTGGGATGAAAAACCATTTTTTCAAACAGTCTCTGAAGTCGAGCCCCCTCCCTGAAGTTTATTGCATGAGCCAAGAGAGAGAGCCCATTCTTTCTAACAATGCCCTTTCAGCTACTTTGATGCTAAAAATAAAAAATGTTTGATAGCTATCTAAGCAAAGAAGGTGAAAACAGCAATTTCCAGCTTTTCTAAGGCTCTTTGGCTCTACACATTTGACAAAAACCCAGTCACCAGCAGATGAAGTCAGATTGTTTCTTCCTGCATTGTATGCCTATGAACTCCCTTTCTCTTCTCCAGAGCCTGGACAGTCAGAAATAGTAAATCTACTGGAAAATTTATTGAAAATGTCTGCTCGTTAATAAACTTGCAGAGCCACACCACGTTTTCAGTAGAGATAATGCATATTCCTTATAGTTACTGGAGTCGATGGTTTGGCTATATTTATTTTGTAGCTGCCAGAACAGTGCCTGCCTGAGGACAATAACTAGAATTCTTTTCTTAGTGCTGCCAGTCACATGTTGCCCATTTAAGATAAGGTTGGGCAAAAAAATCTCATGAAAGCATTTAGTCATTGATTTTTAAAAGTATTTCTCCTTGGGATCTGATTTTGCAGCACCAGTGACAGGGTTGAAAAGGAACTGACAAGGAGAGTTGCTGAAGCAATTAAACCAAACTGATTTGTTGTTGTTGTTGGAACTGTTTCTTTGGTTAGGCTTTGGGAAAAGGAATTATTTCAAATAGAGATGCATTTTCAATTTTTTTTTGAAGAACAGAATTGTGAAAATGAAAGCATTGGATGCCCTGCATTCAATCACTGTAGTGCTGTAAAAGGGTTAAAAGTTCTGCTGAGCCCCTTTGCCCCCTCATGGGTGAGGCTTCCCAGGAGGTGTCATTTCTAAAGACACAGTAATCCTTAGATCCCTCCCTGCATTATCTCCCCTGGCCAGGCATGGAGATGGGAGTGTGTGGAAGACAAAGTTCTGTCCCAGTGTCTGAAATGTCAACTTTTCTTTGTGGGGAAAAACGTGCTATTATTTTCTGTAGCATAAAAAACCCCCAAACAACTCAATCATCCTATTTTCCACGCAGCTGTATTTTCATAATTTCAACTTCTACCAGTTTCTTTCATAGGCTTAGTTTTATTAATATCACCAATGACACTGATGCTCTGAAAAATAAACCATACTGGTATAAAAGGCAGTGGATATGATTCTCCTGCTGACAGGCAGGTCTGCAGTTACTCTGGACTAAGGCTTTTCCTGCCAGATAAGTGCTGGCTGCTGCACTCAATTTTTGATGGGTGCGTGATGATAAATAACTTGTGCTGCCTAGGATGGAGGCTATCACATTTGATTTTCCTTGTTATTGAGTAAGAACTTCAACCTGAGTCTCTGGGAGCAAACTGCTGTGTATTTACACTGCTACTAACATCTCTTTTTTCAAACTCCAGTGTCAATAACAGGAATTGCAGCCAACACACTGACTCGTGAACACATTTCTCATCTCGACAAGGTTGTGTAGGCTCTCATCCTCTCTATAGAAAATAACTGCACCTTGGAATGAGCACTAATTTGGGAAAATAATACTGCATTCCAGAAATATATAACTGTTGCTGATAAATGATATTTGCCATTTGTGTGCATTAAATTTGGAGACAACTGAAGTCTGTACAAGCCTAATACAAAGCTTTGAGTGTTTTGCTTCACACATTTGTTGCTGGATGTTGAAGACCTAAAGAAGATGAGCAAAGTGTAAATATAAAGGGGTATTTTACTCATGCAGGAGGAAGGTTGGGATGATTTAGTGGATATTTTTAAGAGGTTTAGGTTTTAAAGTGAAAAAGAAGTAGTTTTCAAAAATACAAACAAGAATTGGTCTTTCAACCACCTCACCAAGGTGCCCTGAGTTGATCTCGGGAACAGTCAGCATCTCTGCATTGACTCTAAAGGAAATATGGGAAAATCAGTTATAAATAAGGCTATGCCATAGGCACTGGCTGTGGGTGTGTCTACCTGAACTCCAGCAAAACCTTTGACACCATCTCCCAGAGCAAACTCCTGCAAAAGCTGCAGCCCATGGCTTGGACAGGAGCACTCTGGGCTGGGTTTGGAACTGGCTGGATGGCTGGGGAATGGTGCCACATCCAGTTGGGATCAGTCACTAGTGGTGTCCCCAGGGATCAGTGTTGGACCCAGTCCTATTTAATATCATTATTGATGATCTGGACGAGGGAATTGAGTCTGCCATCAGTAAGTTTGCAGATGACACCAGGATGGGAGCAAGTGGTGATCTGTTAGAGGGTAGGAGGGCTCTGCAGAGGGACCTGGACAGGCTGGATAGAGGGGCAGAATCCAATGGCATGAGATTAACAAGTCTTGTTAAATCTTGTTAAAAGTGTCGGGTTCTNGGCTGGATGTTAGGAAAAAATTCTTCGCAGAAAGAGTGATTGGCCATTGGAATGTGCTGCCCAGGAAAGTTGTGAAGTTACCATCCCTGGAAGTGTTTAAAAAAAGACTGGATGTGGCACTGAGTGCCATGGTTTAGCTGATGAGATGGTGTTAGGTACTAAGTTGGACTTGATGATCTCAAAGGTCTTTTCAAACCTAGTTGATTCTGTGACATGAGGTAACACCAGGTACGTGGAGTGCACTTGCCTGGTGCCAGCTATTGGAGCACTCAGCAGGAAACAAAGAAAGAATTAATATGGATTCTGCTTGTTGGTTGTTTCTGGAAGGTTACTCACCTCTTGTTACAGCATGGACAGGCTGCAGAAATACCAAAAGAGGGACTGATTAGTGAGAGGATGGTGTCACTTCCCAAATTCAGATGAGGAGTTTGAACCCTTCAGTGGTATTGTGGTTTGCTCTGCCCTGGATATGTGAAAGTGGCTCATATAATTTGGGATGTTCAAGTGGGAAGTGTGGGATCAAACCCTCACACAGATGAGGGGCCTGAATACATGTTTGCCAGCTGCTGAATGAATAATGTAATTTTGATAATCTCCAAAATCTTTTATCATACACAGACACTTGAGGAAAGAGTACAAATATGTTATTTTTATTGTCAAACAGTTTTAAATTTTTTTATGGGTAGGGTGGGGAGATCCTTTTTCATTTCAATAGCTGGAACGGGAAGAAAATGTGATTCCGATGAGGTTGATTTTGAGCTGACTTTTTTTTGTCCCTTCAGATTTCGCTGCCAAAATACCCAAACCTTATAAAGAAAAGCTTTTCCCAGTCCTACACGAGAAAAGTTACTAGTGTTCCCTGCAATAGGCATCAGAGGAGCCTTCTGCTGTAGTGTTGTATTTGTGAGGTTAGTTTTTACCAAAAAAAAAATCAAAACAAAACAAAAAGCCCCAACAAGAATAAAATTAAAGCTGTTCTGAATCTGGTTTAAAGACTCACATATAAACTGACCCTCATAATGGAGAAATTCTATGGATGGAGATATGCTCCAGAGCTCCTCTGCTAACTCATGTATGCCTGGGAGGCCTGTTCCTCAGAAGCAGTCTCAGCTTGTGATAACAAACAAGCCTCACAAAGAAAATCTTAAAAAAATCACACCATTATCTGATGACAAACGCAAAATCTTGTAGTTTTGGGGTTAAGCAGAGATAGTGAGGCTTTGGAGAATGTTCAAGGAAAGAATATCATCTCATAATCCAGTTTATAGCAAGTGTTGTAACAGAAAGCAAGACTTGGATGGTTTCCATGATCAGCTCCAAGCACTGTCACAGGTCATGACAGGACTGATCAGTTGATCTACATGTCTAACATGACAGCATCCACAACTTTTATAAAGTAACAATTTTTGTCAATCTGTACATATTTTTCAACTTCTTTCTGAAATCCTGATAGTAAATCTGCTTTAAATCTTCCCTCTCACCCCCCTGACCCAGCCTACTCTGCTTTTTCAGGAAATGATCTCTAAGGCTTGAACACTATTTACATTATCAAGATTTACTTATCTTTTCTTTTTTTCCACTGAAACACTAAGCAGCTCTTACATCAATGTAGGTGTGTTTGAGAATTATGAGAGCCTTCAATTCTCATACCAAACTACACCCACACAAGTCAATTCCAGTTCCAATGACTAAAGGTCATGTGAATGGCAAAAAGTAACAGGTAAGAACTTAATTTTGCTATTAAGAGTAACTGAATTTGCAGTTATGGTTTATTAGTGAAAGAATTAATGCCACGAGCAGTAAATCCTTTCCCTGCCTTACTTTTGTTGGTGTTTGTTCCCACTATACCTGTTACTATTTTTGAAGCCAATTCTAATGGAAAAATAGAAGCATGGTGGGTGAGAATGAAGACTTGCCTTAAAACACACCAGTGGGAGAGAGACAGTGGTGGGTTGTCTCTTTGCCAGGGGACAGGCAGCAAGCTAAAAGCAAGTGTTGGAGTGCTGGGAATTGTCAGGTTCCCTGAGGCTGATGGCCTCCTGTTTTCCCAGGAAGATGTATTCATATTTCTTAGGTATAACTGAATTGTCACGTTCATTTAGTGGTTCTAGTTCTCAGCACTGCTCTTTGTCTTCTTTCCACCAGATATTCCCCAGGATAGTGGTTGCTTGGATTTGTTCTTCTCCCATACCTGTTTTCAACAGTGTTTAATTTAGGCTGAGTGATTTGTTAATCTGTAGACTCTGAAGACCAAAGTAGTGAAGACTCAACAGAGACCACATGGTGGAAAGGTGGTCTCACAAAGATGTTGCCACTCTTAGAGACTTCTGCCACTCTTAGAGACTTTCACTGAGGATGCAAACCCCTCAAGTGGCAGGTGATTTTCCCCATTTCAGTCACGTGTGGGCCATCAGCCTTCAGTATTCCCCTCAAAGATACTTTTGTCAGGGTACAAAATGTTGGGAAGTCTAGTTATAGTTGCTAGGGGCAGCATCAAAATATCTTCCAGGGATTCAGGAGTAAAATCAGTGTTTATGGGTCTTGCAAATTACTACTAACAGTGTCTGAAGAATAGGAAGAAAATCCCATGTGTGGACATCCTTCTGTAATAAAACCCTCTCTTCTCCTTGGAATGACATCTTGAGAAGAGAAAACCTTTGAGGCAGATAATGAAAGACTTTTAAGCACTTGAGAAATTATCCTCAGGACATCAACAGCCTTGCTCTCTTTGGTCCCTCTCTCTTTCTCCTGCTTTCAGTTGTACACTGAAGGGGGGAGTCAGTGGCATTAGGGATGTTGTGTTTCTGTATTTCCAGCAAAGTGGTATCAGGAACTCCCAGTCTTTGGTGCTTCATTTCCCTTTAAATTACAGCTACCAGAATTTTCCTTTCTAGAATAAGGTGGGACTTGCTGTGAAGAGGACCATATGTAACTATCTGGACAAAATGAAGTTATTCTGTAGCTCATCCTTATTATTTGTGACAGCTACAAAGCTCAAAGATCGGGTTGTTTTTTGTTTGCTTTCCTGTCGTGAACTTGCGTTAGATTAAGCTGCGTATTTAGGGTAATTGTGAGCAGGTCAGTGTCCTCTAACCAGACAGACTGAGCTTGTTTCACAAAGCATGTGGTTTTCTCAGTTGCTTGCCTGAATTATATGTCCATCCTTTTCAATTTCTGCTGTTGAGACATATTTAAGTATATTGACACAATGAATGCGTTTAATGCTGTTACAGAAATTGGTGGAATTTTTGTATAAATCCATTTCCAATTCTATTAAATGCAAAAGGTTATTATGGCATCCTTAAGGCTAACCATCCTGGGTGGTAACATCAGGGAGAAACACAAAGGGCATACAGGGTGAACAGGGATGGCAGAGAGAAACTGGGAAAGAAGGAGGGGAAATGGGAAAGAATTCTTCTACCATAATTTGGCTGGAGCACATTTTATAGTGCATGTTGCAGACAATGGTGGTTTTAGCAAAGGAACAAACCAAAAAGTGAGCAGCTGTGAGGGCAAGGTTACATAAAGCCATATAACCTCACAGTGAGGTCTGCAGTTAGTGTTACATCTGAGTTTGCACCATGGTTTATTTGCTAGGATCCATGGGATCTCTTTCTGTGTTTAATGAATTTTGGCATGTTTCAGTAGAAGAAAGGGTTCAGATCCTGCCTGCAACTGTTGTAATGTGTGTTTTCTGTGTATGACTGAGCTTTTTTATACCTAAACAACATCTAACTTGGAGCACTTGGATGCTCAGCTCAGTCCTAGCTTCCAGCACAGTTCTCAGCCTCCTACCATGTTTATCTACACTTCCTTGGTGGCCTTGTCTGTGCTGGAGGCATGGAAAGTGATAGCTCCCCAGTGGCTGCCAAATCCACTGCCCTCATCTCAAGTGGTGTGGTGCTACCAGTAATTACAGATCTGTCCTAAGGCCCCGGTGCTCCAGTGACATGAAGGTGAAGTTGTTGTTTTGAAAGAAAATAAAATGCACTGAATTTTGGGTTAGTACAGACGTACAAAGCTGCCTTCAGTTGGCTGATCAGTAAATAATAATATGATTATTATTAACACAAGGCCTGATAATACTTTCCCAGGGAAAAGCAATTCTTTGCACTTCAAAATTAAGTGGGTTGAGCTCTATAATTTTCCTTATATAGGACATCAGGATGAAGGATCACAGTGCTCCCTTCTGATCTGTTTTTCAGTGTTTTACCCTTCGTCGATCTGACTTGTTCTGTAGCTCATGCTTTCAGAATATAGGTGAGGCAGGATGTGTGTAGCTAAAGGAGCAGTAGGAACACCATGCTGACAATTCTGTTTTCCAATGCCCTGGCAAAAAAATTAGATGGCAGACAACCTGATTGCAATTGCAGTTGAAGGACTAATTGATCACCACGCTAGGACTTTTCCTTCTATGCAAAGTTTCAAGATATTAACTCCTCTGGCAAAATTGCCTGATACCTTCCACCCATACTCCAGAAATGAGTCCAGAAATGAGAAGGCGGCCTTTCTTTGGAGTCTTTAGATATCTCAGGAAATGCAGTGATTCAGAAACTCTCTTTACTTAATAATTTCCAGGGCTTCTTACTTTTTTCTGATAAACAGTGGGAAGAACCATGGCAAAATAATTAACACAGAAGGCATGGTTTCCTCTTCAGATGAAAGTAATATTCACTTTGAAATACTTGGTGGTGATTTTGATTCATGTCTTAGATGGACCTGTGTCTGCCAGAAGCTGCTACCTTTGCACAGCTCTAGAGAAATTGTTGGAATACGGTAAGGAGACAGGAAAAGAGAAGAGTTCAAGCGTGGACCAAAAGAAAGTGATAAATCTAAAATAAAGCCACTGGTCCAGGCAGACTTCCATGTAAGACAGATTTAAATGCTGTTTGCTGGTATCACTTTTCAGAGCCTCAGTTAAAAGCAAAACAAATCACAGATATGGTGGAATTTTACTGCGTGGGTCAGACAGTTTTCAATAAGCAGTGGTAAAGCCCCTGCTGCAGCTTAAGCATGGCTAAAAGTCCCATTTTTACTGTTCCTAGTGATCAAAAAAAATAGCACTTTTGATATGCTTTTGAGTCATGTGAGTGCTTCTGTTTTAAATAATGAATGAGAAAATTGTTAACAATAGGTTAATTTTTTGTTTGCTGTTCAGATGGGATGTTTTAGTCCCTAAAATTGAGTACTAGTATAACTCACTGTCTCTGCAGTGTTGGCAAGTTTGCTTTCAGATGGGTTTATGGAAAGGTTTGATTTTTTTTCTTTAATCTTACATTGGTTTATAATGGAGCCCACACCAGAGTCTTCCAGTTAACCAGGCAAGTATTGCTGTCTTCTAGCTCATGCCTCAGCAGCTGCGAGGTACTGGCACACAGCAGAGCAGCTTTGTGTCTCAGGTTTTTGGATTTCATTCAATTGGTTCCACTTTGCATATTTATTCATAGTAAAGCAGCACTAGTTCAAGACTAATAATTGGAATGGCGTGAGGAAAGCTGTGTAAAAGATGCAGTCCACTTGGCTCTCCTTAGACCTGACTTGGTGAAGATTTGACTGATTCTTTAGGTCAGGAACTGTGTGAAGCCTCTAAATAACATATTAATGTATGTTGTTGCTTTGCTCATCCTCTGGTTTAACATAACAAATTTATAAGTGTTTCAGTGAGTTCTGTAGAATGTTTCTTAAATTATACTCATATATCTTAATACCTATCCCACGAACTAGACAGGAACCTTGTTATCTTTTTAAAAAATAATCAGAAGAAATAAACATTTATAAGTGCTGGTAAAAAGCAAATTGAATGTCTTCATCAATGCCACACAATTTGAGCTGGCAGTTTTATACCTGCTATACTTTTATTTGTAAATGAAAACTGAATATACAGGTAGCACAGTACAAATAGGTTTCCTTTTACAAGAATGTCCATTCAAGCTGTTTTGAGTTGGTAGGAGCCTTTTGTCATCCTCATAGATGAATCACTGCAAGAGCTGATCCTTCAAAGTTCCTTATTGAAACAATCTTATCTGTCTTCCTACCAAGCCCTTTGAGCCTTTTGCCTGGAGAGCATGCTGCGACAGGAATCTTAAAAAGAAAGGAAAAGATCCTGGTTTAGGGTTTTTTATTTGTTAGTGTTTCTGGCACCTTGGAAGTATTGAGCTACCAGAAGCTGATTAAATTTTTTGCATTAAGAAAGTCATGACTGAAACATCCCAGCAAGGGCCAACACTGTAGCACTAAAAGCTAATTACCCCTAGTTCTGGAGAGATGTTAGGATGTGGATTAGTTTTTACCAATTACTGTGATCCTGCGAATATTTGCATCTGGATATGGAGTTGTTAGACCTTGGTTCATTCACTCTCTACCTGAATGGCAGAAAACAGTAGCAAAAGAAACCATTTCAGGAGCCAATTTTATTCCAGGGGACATCAGTAAGGGGTACAAAGTATTTAAGAATTTATTTAAGAATCTGGCTCATATTCTCTGCCTGCTGAAGCCCAGAAGCCTGGTGGTTTTATCATATGTTGTGACAGCAGAGACCCAGCTGTAGAACAACATTAAACCCATTGCAGGTCAGAAGATGAAAGAAATGTTGTGAGAGTCACTGACTGATTAAGCAGCCTGTCATCAATAATTGATTTTGATGAAGGGGGAGAGTAAATATATGTAGGAGAAGGGAAAAATAAGTCAGAACTGAACCTATACTTCAGACTGAGGAACAGTTATAAAGCAAAACAATACTATGCTGCACTTCTGGTGTTTTAATTTATGTATGTTGATAGGAAGAAGTTGCCTCTATTTCCACTTAGAAAATGAACATTAGACTCTTAATGCACTTTCTGAGTCGAAGTCAAATAAGTGAAGAGGACCAACCTAGTAACAGTATAAGCAAACAGACCTCTATTACATCAATCAAGTTGTGGCTATTTATTTTAGAGCTGATTTTGGCTGGTGTGTTGTGCTCAATATATTGCATTATGAAACAGTTTGACTGTGCTTCAGATTATTCCTCTGGAATATGTGGTGAAACTATTAATGTAAAGTATAAAGCCGAGTGTGGTTCAGTTGTATCCCAGGAAGGCTCCACACTGCAGTACTCCATGGAAAGCTGAATGGGCCTCCCTGCAGCACAGCCAGAGATTTCCAACACATACTAAGGTCTCACAATCAAAGCGTGGTTTATACTGTTGGAAAACCCTTTTAAAAGGTGTGGCTTTGCATCACGTCTGTCAGTGAAATAAGCTGCTTCATCAAAAATGGTTTTGTGTGAGTATAATCATGTTTAGGGCTTTTGTCCTCATGGAAAAACTAAACTAAAAAGCAATACCACTAAATGATTAGTAAAATATCTGCAAAGGTTTCTTACATTTAACCCAGTCTCTGCCAAATCTGCAGTGATATTATAATCATAGGTGGATGAACCTGTGGGTACCTTTCAGCAGTTTGTTGGGCTGAGAGATGAGTGAAGCAAAAGATTTCTCACCCAGCCTCATTCATAGCATGTGGGATATCAGTATCCATATGGGATGCTTCACAATTAATCATTGTGGAGATTTGTCTCTGTGGAAGATGTTTCATTTAGCCCAGGACTAAAAAACAAAGGATATATTGCTGCCACACTAATGAAAAACACAGACAATCTGCTGTTCATATGTGCCAATTGTTGCTGGAGTCTTAATATAAATGCACTTAAAGATGAGAAAAAATAATTACAGGCAACCATTCTGCAGAAAGCTTATAGGAATATGGGCTCTTTAGGGGGATGCTTTCAAGCATTTTCACAAACTGAATTATGGCTACTGAGTTCTTCTTTGTGCTTGCTGTTGGTGAGTTCATCAGACAGTAACACCTGAATCAAAAAACTGCCAAGCAAAACTTAAAACTGTAGGCAGAGGATGAGAAAGCATGGTGGAAATCTAGAATTTTAGGTGGTTTTGTTTGTTGGACACAAACATAAAACCTGACCTGAATCCCGGAGAACCACGTTTATTTACGAGGATGACCATGACAGGTACAGAGATGCACATATTGGCCATCCAGTCCGATTTCGAGTAACTAAAAAGTGTAAGCACTGCCACTGCAAAGTATCTATAGAGAAATGGCCACTTCTATGTGCTGAATAATGTGTTACCTGTGTGTAGATGATACCTTTGAGTAGATCTGGTTTTGTTTACCGAAGTTGCAAAATGTGTTTTGTAATATTATTTGTTAATATTCAGGCTGTTGCTCAATTGAGCTTCAGATCATTACGGTATGAATAGATTCTTCTGTAGCCACAATTACCATAGGAATTGTACTGTTCCCTTTCTCCTGCAGTTTTAGGAGGTTCTTCTCTCTCTTTGTCCCAAACAAGAAGTGGCCCTGGAGCACTGGAGAATTGCCACTATGGCATTCTGCAAGCCCATAATTCACATGTGTGCAGTGTTGGCACCTCTACTGCAAAAGAAAGAAACACCCCAAAACTACAAAAGGCCCCGAAAAGAACAGAAAGAAAGACCAAAGGTCTGAGCAAAGAGTGACTGAACCGCCTGGGACTCTTCAGTTCAGAAACTGAGTGACCAAGGAGGGATTTGATAGAAGTCTCCAAATCACTAGTGGTGTGGGCGAATGAACACTGGTTGCCACCTCTTAGAGTACAAGAAGTAAGGCCTGTCAGGTGAAGGTGGCAGCAATGATGTTCAAAACAAAGAAAATAACTTCTAGAAGTAGACTTCCTGCCAACAGATGCTTTGGATGCAAAAAACTTCTGCATAGCTTTAAGGAGAGACAAGGCAAATACCTGGAAGGGACAGCACTGTTGAAGGCTGCTAGATGGCCACACCAAGCTCAGGAAACATTTGAGCTTAAAATAATTACAGAACTGGGAAAGTGCTCAAAGCAAGTATCATATATGTTTGCCCCTGTTCTTAGACATGAGTTTTGCTTATGGCTATTGTTGAAGACAGGATGCTGAACCAGGTGGCCATTCTGCAGCTCTTATAGACCTAAATGCTAAGGGTTTGCCAAGATGTTTTAACACTCCGTATCTGAGATGTTGATGGCTTTTTCTCTTGCTTGGTCAGTCTTCCAGGTCCCAAATTCGGTGCTGATATTTCCAGACGTTGTCCAGATCATCTTGCTAGTGATATCTGGAGAATTAATAATACAGGATTTTAGTGTAATCGAAACAGGGCTTTTGAAACTAAAATTCAGAGGGCTTCAGTTTTTTTTCCACCCTCAAAGTATTAATGTAAAAATGACTGCATATCCCTTTGTTTCCATCTGTTATTTCTGTGGCAGAAAGTTCCCAAATATGCTGAAAAGAACTGTGGACTTGCTGTATTGGCTATTATCCATACATTGCTTTTATACTCATCCCTAAACATCTCTCTTAAACTGTCTTTCTCTGAAAGTATAAGCCTCATTTTCCAAGTTAAATTTAATCTAGTTATTTTATCCCAACTACTAACCACCAGTTTTGGTTGTCAGTTCTTCTGGCACATGTTAGCCTTCCACAAAGGCCAGAGAACACCACCATTGGCGAACCTTGCTGGCAAACTTTGGATCCATGATATGTGTGATACAAGAACAGTGCAAGTCTCTCATCTTTGTCTTTGGTAGAATGCAAAGCAAGTACATAAAATACTTCCTTATTATAATGCTTAGTAGTAAGTGTTGCTATTAAGTCATCAGCTAATTTCTGATTCGGTGAAAGAAGCATGTTTTGGGCAGAAATTTTCCAGGCCTAGGTTTGTTACAAAGTAAATTGTTTGCTGAATAAAAAGCTTTTAAGCAGATAGACAGCTGAAAGGCCTGAAATTCAACAGTTGCAGTTTGCATGGAAATTGTCTTTATTGTGGAGTTGTCTATAGGTTTTTTGTTTTGGCCTTCATTTTCAGTTGTCTCCTTTGCTCTGCTGCAGCCATCTTGTTTAGTCTTTGCCATTAGAAAACAATCAGAAAACCAATGTTGCCAAGTACAAATGCATCTCATTTTTAAAGTTCAGCTGGTTTGTGGGTTTTTTTCCCTTCTATGATGAGTTTTACGGCAAGGCTGCTCTGATACCTTTCAAATATGGCCAACTCTGCCAAATCTGACGAAAGGAGCATTTTGGCCGGACGTTATTGTTGCTGCCATTATGAGTTCCACCATTGCCAGACATTCTGGGCTAAAATAGCCCCATTTTCTGCCTTCGTATATAAGGGGCTGACTGGCATAAAAGAGAAGCCTTGCATTTGTCTAGGTGAACAGCAGAAAGAGGCAGGTGCACGTACAACAATGCAGGGACACAGTAGGACGGATGCAGTATCTCTGGGATTTTCAATATTGTCTAAATAACCCTCCAAGCAGAGCTGCAAAATAGCTGCAAACTAGACTGTGATAAAGGAGAGAAGAGATTTAGCAGATTATCAGAGACCAGAAAAGAGAAGCCAACTCTGTGTGAGAAGCCAGAGGAAGGTGGAGGTGAGTATAGAGGTGGACAGACCTGGTTGAGAAGGTATCAGTGTGAGGTTGAAGGCCAAACATTTGGCAGGTGAAAATTGGTAACATTTTTAAGTATTTTACTTCCCTATCAAGACATGATGCTGAGGCTTAGTTGAACATGCTTAGTTGAAATAACACCTGTCTTAAGCCATCCTATAAAACAGGCTCATGGAAGGGCTTCTGAAGTTGATTAACTTTGTTCCCCCACCTAGTTTGCTTTTCATGCATGTTCTGGTTTCACTCAGGGCTGGAAATGAGAGTTGTCAGGAAGGGTAGTTTTGTGATGCATGAGGAAATGCAAGAACTTGCCAATGGCAACCTTTGTCTGGTGAGATTTTGTTAAAAGCGCGTTCACACAAATACAGGTGATGAGCCAAGTGAGTCAAATTCTTCACTCATTTTGTGATACATCAGTGAAGCTTTATGTGACATGACAACCTGGGCATGAGACACAGTAAGATTACAATCAAACTGCATTGTCACGAGCTGGCTGGAAGATAGGCATTGCTTCCAACATTTGTATCCCTGCTCTGACAACAAACTGTAGCTTTCACTTGGCAAGATAGACCAAAACATGGCAGATCATGTTTTTAACTCTGTGTGTGTGTTTTTGAGGGAGCTTCATTCCCTTTTCCTACCTCCTCTCTGCAACTGGTTTCAGAGAGCCAATATTTCTTAAGCTGGCAAAGACATGCTTTTTCTTTATTGCCAAACTGGTGAAATGACTTCCAAGAGCAAAGATATGGAGGGTTATTTTGGTTTTCAAAGCTTCCGCTAGCATTATTTTTCCCTCTCTACACATCCTTAGCACTCAACAAAGAAAATTAGTGGATTCAAAAGAAAATGTACTCAGAAGTCAGAGCCCTTTTTGCAGCATTTGTAAGTGAAAGTGCAATCCAGCTGTTGGCAAATCATAACCTCATTGTTTTGGCAACGCTGTTTCATTTACTTTTTCTCTTTCATACTGACTTGTTTGCTCAGGTATTGGAATCCAGAGTTTTTCCTTCTTTTTAGAAATTCACACCCCTTTCTGGCAAGGCCTGAGCTGTTTTTATTGCTTGCAATTATACCTACAGGTAAAATAAATACTTTCCCACGGATGCGCTGGAATCCGGTATGGTTATAAGCTGATGTAGCTGGAAGAACTGAGTTGTACAACGAGTATTTCTGCTGTTCTGTCTCTTCCTTCTGACACTTCTTAAAGACACAGGTCCTGAATCTATTCTTGCTCTTCAGTAACCAAAGCAGTCCTTTATAAAGGTTGCAGGAGCTCCTCCATGCAAAGCTGATGTGAGTGAGAAAAGATCCAAACGACTTGTAGAGAAAATACACCCTGATGTGACTTTGCTACACAGATATTGCCATGGCCTTTAATGCACAACTGAGCAGAGCTCTACACTGTGCACACAAAAAAATGGCATTGAAAGAACATTTGGATGTCACAAAGAAAAGCATGGAAAAGTTAGGAAATGCCCCTAATTAAGGCTGCCTGCGTAATTCATTATGATTCATTTTTTAATTACCTGATCACATACTATTTTTTCCGCAGAGCTCTCTACCTCTGTGCACAGGATGTTCAGAGCCCTCTTAATGAGCAGCTATTCAGTAGTTCGTTTTATCTGCATTGTTCCATGTGTGGCCCAAGGCCTTATTTACTGCGTGCTATTAAATCCTGTTTTGAGGGCTAAATCCATAAAAAGGCTTTGGCCTGGTGACCTTGTGTGCTGAAGTATCTAAGTTTTCAGCCCCCTGCTGCCTAGTGTTGAGAGGTAGAGTTTATGACCCAGGTGTGCTGTTGCAGCTGTATCACCATCAGAGCAGGGCCAGTTCTGCAGCCTGGTGTGTTGTGTGGACATGCCATTCCCAGACATTCCTGGGAAGCTCAGGTAACTTCAATGAGCATTTGCCATTCTGTGGCTCCAACCTACTGTTACTCAAAATCCAAGTAAGCATCTCCTTTCATTACACAGTTAACCAGGAGTGTAGGTTTTGTGACTCATGCATCCTGTTTTCAGCAGTGCCATTTATGTGCTGAAAAGCCTTGGAAAAGTATTTCATCAGTTGCGACCCAATTTTCCTCCCTGTAGAAAGGGAATAATGACATGGGCCAAACCATGTCACAGAGGTGTTCTCTGGTTCCAGTATTTACAAGTCCTTGGGAGTCTTAGTTATGGGAAAGACAATGTATTGCTTCTTAAGCCAAAACTGAAGGTCAGAATTCTGGAAATATCCCCTTGTCTCACTGCCCGAATTAGATATGCAGTATGACTCCTTGTGATTCATTTTTTACACAGGAAAATGGGCTACTTCTGTGTTCTTCAAACTGGGATCTTCCAGATCACCCTAGAAGTCCCACTGAAACATTTGAGAGAAATGAGGGATTTCTGGAGAGATAGTGAAGCATGAAATTTTCTTCTCAATCCAAACTGTCAGGATCGTGTCTGTAGCCTGACACAATGAGCCATGGACAATTCTTTGGCCTGGAGATCAAAGAAGACATGACTCAGCCTTATGGCTGAGCTCACCCTCCTCCCCTCCCAAAAAGCCAAGATACCTTGGCCATGAAACCTGGTGGAAAGAGTTGACCTTTGCTATCTCTCCAGTCAGGCTCAAGCAAAGCTGAGAGAACAGTAGCTGCCAAGAGCCAACCCCATGTTTGTGAGCAGGCTGACAATGGTGTGGGCATCATGGACCAGGCTTGTGCCCGTGCTCTGCTCCTATTTATTTGTCAATAGGGACAGAGCCTGTGCAGGGTGCTCAGCTTTTCCTGGGAATTTGTCACAGGGAATGTGGGCAAATCTTTATGAGCTGGTATGTCTCATTGTTCTAACTCTGTGTAGTTTAGAAAGGTCTGGATCATATACTTCTAAACCACTTGTCATCAGAGCTTACTAGAAATCCTGTGACATAATGAGAGCAAACCCAGTACTCTTTGGTAGAGTTGTGGCAATGTTCCAATTCTAATGTTTGATTCAGCAGAAATTTTGCAACATAGAAATGTAATTTTTTATAGGTAGATAATTCTCTTTCCAGAATACTGCTGGGTTTTATATTTCAGAGAGGGAGGAAGGGTCAAGAAGTAGCTATTTGAATCTGAATCTCTTACAGTTTATGATGATACCCAACCTTGGAATCACTTGCTATATTGCTTTTTTTCTGTTCTCCTGTTGTTGATGTGACAGAGATGGTCATCTTCTGTTTCTCGGGGAAAAACACACTAAGAGATTACTGGGGTTTTTCCTTAATGGGGTTTTGATGATGTTTTCAAGGGCAGAGAAACAATTTGCTGCTTATTTCTACCCCGAGGCCCTGCCAGTGTGACCTCATGTTCATTTTCAGCCAAAAGCTGCATTGATTTTCTGCATTGATTTTCTTTCATTTCTATTTAATCCAAATTCAAAAGCGTGTAAATGATACTTGAATTGTTCCTTCTGTGTTAACATATTGGAAATTTTCAGTGCATTGACTGAGAATGTGCTTCCAAGCATATGCATTCACATAGCAAGTCAAATAGACCACAGCTAATATGTGTAATAAGAACAGAGCCATTAGAGGCAGGCTTGCTTGTCCAAAATGAGCAGACATTTCTGGAAATAAAACTTTCTTTTGCCACTAAGGGCCTGATTGATCTTTAATTTAATCTCTGGTGGGAAATAAGCTTTGTAGTGAGGAACAATCTATATAACTCTTCAAATGTAGCTTGGCAATCTTGCCTATTGTACAATTGATATCTACAGTAGGATGGATTTTTTTTTAAATCTAGCAAAGAAAAAAAAATCCAAAAATCTGTCCTATATACATTTTCCAGAAAGTGGGATTCAGACCTGAATTAAATTGTATTCAGCTTGTGCCACTTCTCCCTGAAATCTCCAGTGCTTTGCCTCTGATGCCTTCCTTCAGGAATCCAGGGATCCAGGAATTGGATTTCAGTGTTTTTAGTCTTGATCATGTCTCTGTTGTGCTCGTAGCTTGGTGGGTCTGATCTGGGGGCCTGTGATCAGTGCTCACATACTTTCCTGATCCCTGTCCAAAGCTTTCTGAAGCTCTTTGATTTCTATAAACGTGGTGATTCAGCCTGACTGGATCCTTGCTGAAGGTTATGACACAACTTGGGTTAACTTCAGAATCAGCCCTGCTGGCAGGACAGACTTTCTTGGGAGATTTATGGTGCTTCCTGCTCCTTGCTGGGCTGTGAATAGAACAAGAATAGCCTTTCTCGCAGTGTCTTGGCACTGCTGCTTCTAGAGGGAACCCAGTGCAAGCAGGATACAATGAAAAATACCAAACTTTCACAAAATCCTTTAAGAAACCCAAATGTCTTGGCTCGCTGTTGGGTTTGGTGGACTTTTCTTGGGGTGTCTTAGTTGTGCCAGTTCACTCACCATTAGCTTTAATGAAAGTATGTATAGTGAAGACATGAAGTAATGACTCTGTGGACTAGATACAATTCAAGTTGACTTCAAAAGGTGATGTTTTGGCTCATCAAACTCTTGATGTTAGCAACGATTTTGCTTTTCTTGTTGTTTAATTTGCACTGTCATTCTTTGCATCCTTTTACCATTAAGTTAAAACCCCTAAATCAGGCAGTCCCTGTACATCTGCCTGAGACAGATTAATGGCAATGAACATTAAAGTGTAGCTTTAAACATTAAATGAACATCAAAGTGTTGCAAAAAGGGGGGAGATAAAGGACCAGAAAGTCAAGGACTCCCCAAACCTTCTGTCAGGTTTAAAAAACAGAATGCAAAATCCTTTGAAAGGAATAGACGTTTTTATTATTAACTTCACTAACCTTCATGTTGAATTCTGAATACATGCATGACTTTTCTCCTGTGAAACATCACTTTCATGGGTTTGAATACGGACAACAAGGATTTTAAAACTTGAGCTGGGATGATATGCGTCGTAAATAGTTGCAAAGTTGTAATACATTAAAAATATGGTTATCTTAGCTAATCTGAACTTGTTTTAAAATTATGCACAAAATATGCACAAAAATCAGTAGCTAAACAGGCTAATAAAAATCACCTAAGTCCCAAAGTACTCAGGCCTAAAACCTTCTGACACTAAAAATACTCCCTTCAGTTCTTCACCTGATGGAGGAGCCCATGTAAACAAGCAGCCATTGTCTATTAATGGATTCAGATGTCCAAAAATAGTGTTTATATTTACAGTCATGAGCCCTGCATTTCTATTCACAAGTCACGTACTTTCTTTTCTGGTGCTTTGCTAAATATATAGATTTTTAAAAGAAAGAATCTTTCAGAAGTTTCTGTGACTCAGGCAGAACTCCAGCTCATTTGAATATAACCCAGGTGATACCCATCCTCCTTCTAAGATCCTTAGAGCTGCAGGTCCATGATTAATGAACTGGGCTCCTTCCTTTGCTTCCTGTAAATGTGGACAATTCCATGTATGTATATAAGTTTTTCCTTCCCACCAAGAAGAACGACAGTAAATCGCAGAGGCTTTTTTGTCTGATTGACAAGAATTCTTTTATCCTCCTTTTCTTCTCACCGTTGCATGGGATTCTTTAACACCAGTGAATAAAAAAGTTAGAGATGATCAGGTAGATGAAGCTGAGGACAGTGATGGAAGGTTAAAATGAGGGATCAGGATTTTAATTGCCTCGTTCCCAGAGCTGTTTAGTAGGCATGGTGCATATGGGCAGATTCTGCTTGAAATGAAAATACCCATCCACCTCCTATACAGAAGAGTCCATATTGGTTATTTTTTTCTGTAAGAAACACATCCTGCATATTCTTCAATTATAAGTTTTTTAGTCGCCTTTATTTTATATTATAACTTTGCCTACCTGGAGAGGTCCTAAAGCTCTGTCTCAATCCATGTCTTTTTTGCCCTCCTCTAAAATCAGTAGAAATATTTACATGTGAAATAAACCCCATTTAAACAATTTAAGGGGGGAGGAACCCTAAATCTCAAATGAGAGGAAATATTCAGTAGAAGTTGAGTGCAAGAATAAATATTTGGTTCTATTGTATTTTTCCTTCAAAATACCCACTTGCAAACAAATATTTGTCAGTGGTGGCTCCTTGACATACAGTTTCCTGTGTGAATAAACTGTTTCCTGTAGCCCTCCTTTCAGTTTGAACACTGGTCCTCAAGTATCTTTTTACTCATCCTAGTTACTCACAACGTAATATCAAAAGGTATGAATTTGCTACAAATTATAGGCCTAGTATTTACTTTATGTTGTGTTTGTAAGTGGGTGACAAATGGACACATTACAGAGGAACTGATATAAATGGGCTGCTTTGTGATTGTTATTAAAAATATAAATAGATGTGTTTTATTTGTTTAAAATTTAATGTAATATAATTGTGGTGGGAAGATAATGATTAAGAGTAACATGCTCCTAAAACCCCATGTTTTTTTTTTCTTAAAGGAATAGGAGTAGAATCAAAGCCTGTAACAGCTATTTGGATGTAACAATAACATTCAGCTCTTCTTTGTGACTGCTACTGGATTTCTTCTCCAATATGCCTTGGAGGAAATTATCTTCCTCACTTTAGTGAGATGAGAAGGGACTCAGAAAGGCTGGGAAAATCTGTTTGTTTTTTCTCTTAGCATGGTATAAATCAGCCAGACCAGCCTCCAAGCCAGCGGAGTTTAAGGCAGGTTTAAATTGTTGCTCACGAAATATGAGGTTTCACAGACAGTTCTACAGCTGCTCTGGAGGGTCTTCATCATTTCTTGGTACAAAGCAGGGTGAAGAGTCTTTACAGCAGCTGTGTGGCAGCCGGAGAAACCCTTAGCAAGACTCTTGGTATAAAGCAGGGGTTTCCAAACTGTGATGCACATTCCACTGGTGGTACACAAACCACTTCCAGATGGTGGATGAAGGCAGCCTCTCCATTCCTGTGTGAAGCTACAGGGTAAGTGTTTCCACACACTTACTGGAAGTCATTCTGAGCCTTTGTGCAGACACCCCGTGGCACAAATCAGGTCCTGCCTGTACCCTTAACTCCACTAAACAGCAGGGTGGAGGTGCCAGCCCGAGCTGTGAGGAGGTGTTTGCACAAGCTGTGACCACCTGGGAGCTGGTGAGGACAGGCTTGGGAGCTGGGTGAATGTGGGATGGGCTGGAGATGAAGGTTCCTCAGGTGTGGGCATGACAAGGTCGTGAAACTGGGAACTGCGGTGTCCGTACCTCTGCTGACACCTGTGCCTGCTGGTGGCAGGGACATTCAAATCGAGTTAGTAAATCCTCAGCAGAGTAACTTAGTAAGACTTAGCACACGGGCTGAGAGGCCTTGGCCGGTGAGACCTTTGTTTTGTGGTCTGCAGGGGCAGGATGGATTTTTTTTCCAGTTGTCAGCTGGTTATCACTGCACTACTCACCTCAGCCAGGGCTCTTCCTGGGATTTCCTGCTGATCCCTCTGCTTCCTCTCTGTTAATCCATGTGGTTCCCCTTTTCTTCTTGAGGAAAGTTTTGTTTGTCAGCTCAGTTTTAAATACATTTCAGTGCTACCACAATGTACTTCAATTGAGAAGAGACTGCTTAAAATAGTTTTCTGGATAAACCTTTGTAGATTTTTCAGTAGTGTTGTAGACTATTTGCTTTTCCCTCATTTTTTTTCACTCTTCATGATACCAGTTCCATTTTCAGATCTTGTGTTCATTTAATGATAATTAATTATTGCGGTGGTGCTATTCTTTCAGCAGTGAAATGGACCACACAGTTTTAACCTTTAAGAACCACAGACATTCAGGTATTTCAAATATAATAATTTTCAGCAGTGATCTGACAGGGAAGTGATCTATTACTGAAATGCATTTGTCTCTGTAGTAGTGTAGTGGATTTGATTGGCATGTGGTAGTCAAGGTATGCATGATAAAATGCAGAATGTAGTTGGGTTTTACTCTCAACAAGTGTTTCTTTACCAAAAATATCTCTGGACCTTTGGTGATCATCAGGATCTTTTTTTTACATCTTGTTGGTACATTGTACCTGAATGACTTAGATCTTCCACATCACTGGCTTTTGGCCAGGTCTGTGAAATCTTACTGTTATTAACTATAAAAAACAGGTTCTTTTTTCTTAGAAAGCCTCCAGCAAAATTTTAAACGGAGGCAGTTTGCATATTTTCACACCTGCTGATTCTCAATTTTTACAAAATCTCATCAATTTTTTTTTCCCGCCTACTCTCCCTTTAGTGTCCCATCAAAGCTTTGGGTCTAAATCAAGAACCTCTTCTATTGTGCTGACTCAGCTCGAAGCACTTCTCATCCCCTCTTTTGTGCTGTAGGACCAACGTGTAGTGAGTTAAGCAACGTGACTCACATCTGTCGTGTGTGGTTTGTTCTCTGTCATTCTGCCTCTAGGGAGTCTTTCCATTGACTTCAATGGGCTTTAGGTCAGGTTCTAAACTAGGCTGAAGGCTTTAGGATGAGGGTCTTTTGGGGTTTTGGTGTGTTTTTGTTTTTTTGTAAATTTTTCTTATTGTCTGCTGACTTTGCCAATAGCCAGCAAGTGGTAAAAGCAATTAGAAAGGAAAAAGAAAAAGGAGGAATTATTGCTAGGATGGAGACTAATAGATTTTTTTTTGTAACTTCTTGCAGCTACAGCAGTTATTACTGATGCTCTAGTACTGCCCATTCCCTGCTTTTCTGTCTGTTTTAGGCAGAAGAAAAAGCAGACTGTCTGCTGGAACCTCTTCCCCACAGGAATAACAGTAATCATATATTTTTCATAATAGAAGACAGTTTGTGGTCATTAATTTCTGTTAGTTCAACTGTGCCTTTCCATTAGCACACTGGTTGGACTCATCTTCGTTAAATGACTTATCTACATAACTGATTTCTTTCTTTTACATTCATTTGAGCTTCCTTTATGGACATAACCTCTGCGTGTGTTTTTTTAACAACATTCACTGGAGCAGAAGAAATGGTTTATAGGTGATCCTTTGAAATGCACACTGAGGTGAGTGCAGGGACAATGCTGATGTTTGTCTCCCACTTGCATAAATTGCAGCAAATTGCATATATTGCAGCAGAGAAACTTTTTTTTTTGCTGCCTTCCATAGGCCTTGGGGTCACTATAAAACCGATCTCTTCTGAGTATTGACTTTACACACTGTACAGGGTGTTGTGGGCCCTAAGCTGCTTCTCACTGAGAACTGTTGCAAGGTTTGGAGCACCAGTTACTGATCAACTTGAGCTGGCTGTCACTTTAAAAACAACTGACATTTTTGTTGAAGAATGAAAGCAATTCTTGCCACAGTCTCTGACTTGTTCGCAGCTTATGTAAAGTAGCCCTGGCGACAGCTGTGAACTCCCAAGCTGTCAGAGAATCCTTAAAATATGGAAAAACATACATATTTTTCCCATGCTGTTATGAACACTGTGAGAATCATGGTTTTCTTTGTTCATCTTTGCACTACAAGCAATGCGATACAACAAAAATTTGAGAGTTTACAGTTTCACATAATGGCATGTTTCACCCCAGAAAGCTTCTCCCTACAGATAATAACTTCCATACACTGAGGCTACAGAAATTCAATGTTCTGCCCCAACCTACACATTGGTAGGTGTCTGAAGCATAGCTTAGTAACATCAGCAATTGTACGACATGTGGCTTTTGGCCCTGTTGAAGGAGTGATCAGTTTTCACAGTCAGTAGTGGTTATTTGTGTAATTGTACAAGGATGAACTACTTGTCCTTCATAGGACAGTAAATTTGTCCCAAAGGGATCTTCATTTCATCATTGTAAAGTCCTCCGAGTCAGCAGGTACACAGGAGAGAAGGAAAATATGCAGCTGAAAATCAGGCTGGCTCTAGGAGTAAGACTGAATTATTTCACACTCAGGCAGGGGCAAACAGAGCAGAACTTGTGCAGGCCTTCTCCCTCCACAGAGACACCTCGGTTCTCTGTCCCATTCTTCAGGCAATCACCACTTGGTTGTGAGTTACGAATGATAAATGTGGGTTATGAAAGATAAAAGCCTGATCCTGCCCTCCTGGGTGAATGTGAATCAGGAGCGGCTCTGCCAAAGCCAAGAAGACTATTGTGGGAGACAGAAGCCCCTCAGGAGGTCACTCAAAAGCTGGATTAGTAACAACTCCGAGGTGAGATCAGCCTGGCAAGGTTTGGACAACCCCATCTGACTCATCCCCTTTCCCTGTGTTGACTGTGGTTGCCAGAGTGGAAGTCAATGACCTGCATTGTTTGCTGATCTGTGTGGACCTGCAGCACATTTCTGTTTTGAAATGCTGTTGCATTAGTAACATCATCTGTGCAGGGAGGAATGTTAACATCCAGTGCAACATCTGGGCAGCTTTTGGTACCTGGGCTGACTGTACAGAGAGTTTCACTGTTGCATGTGGTATGTTATTAACAGAGTTCTTGTTGGGGCACTTCAGCCTGTGGAAACAATTTTCCCATCCTACAACTTCTCAAGGTTATTTTTTCTATTTTTTCTGGAATAATTGATAAATCAAATATGCGTCGACACAACCTGTAAACAAGGTCTAATTTCTGGAAGTAGTCTGGCTCAAAGTCTTGAGTTTCTGCAGAAGTGCCTCTGTATATATTTGATACACCCAATTTGTTACACTTTTGCCTCTCAAGGAGGTGTTCCTGGAGTTTTATTTTGCATTGCTTTCTTTTTGGAGAGGTAGCCTAGTCCAGCAGGCAGAGCCCAGGAATCCAAGGCTTCTCCCTAGTGCTGCTGAGTTTCTCCGCAACCTTGGAGTTTTGTCTCCTATCTCTCTCTCTCAGCAATGCTATTTTGATTTGGTGAGTTGTAGTCTTTACGTTTAAGACTGGCCACTCAGAGTTCATGTCAGTGTTCAGCAGTTAATGCTGTTTGATTGTTTGGCAGATGTGAAATCCCATGTTCTCAGATGCACAGATTATGAAGCCAAGAGGGACCGTAGCTCATCAAGGCTGACCTATTTCTTGGAGGTGGGCCCAAATCTAGAGATTGGATCAAACATACCCAGACCTTGGGGAAGCTCAGTTCAGAATTCAGATCTGGGTGTGAGTCCCGTGGCTCTTTCCCATCTCTGTAAACACCAGACAGGGATACAAATGAACAATTTCGAATATAGGAAATTTTGGATCCTGAACTGAGCCTTGTTCCAAACTGTCCCAACTGCTATATATAGGTTTCCCATAATTCCAGTTATAAAACTCCAGAAATTAAATTATTTTAGAGGAGCTCATGCTTCTGCAGGGAATATTGTCCTCAGCAAGGTTACAGTAGCAAATCAACAGGCAATTTGATCCTCAGAATGCTGGTAAAAATCTGGAAAAGCTCCATTACCTTTTGTGCTAGAGATTAGGATCTAGTTTACTGTTTCTCTCTTCTGCTCCCTTTTTATATCCCCTGATTTTAGTAAACAAGAAGGGAAGGAGAGAAAAGGAAGGAACTCATCACGGCCTTTGAATGATGCAAACAGTTTAATTAGGAAATAATGCTAGATACGGTTTCCCTTCCTTTGCTGTTTTTCAGGCAGGATGCATCCTTAGGAAACAATAATAGAACTGAGGATTACAAAGCCTTTGTAGGCATTGCAGCCAAGTGGCCACACAGGAAAGTGATATAGGGGCAGGCGCTTGTGTAACGTGAGCGGAAGTTATTCAACATTCCTTGAGGAAACATAGCACTAACGCTTAGGATCAAGACAAATATTCCTGTCAAGCTGAAAGGGAAGATAATGCTGGTTGCCATTTTGCATTGTCTCTCTTTGTGAAGTTTGCTGATTTTGGTCGCCTGAGCCTGGCTTCAAAATAATAGCACAAACTAAAAATAACTACACATTTGGGCCTTAAAATGTCCCCGTGACACAAGGTCAAACAATAATGGGCATTTCCTACTCTTTAACCTTTGTAGCAGGCAGAAGGAAAAGTGTTCAAAAGAGGCATTGCTGTAGAGGTCAACCTGAAACATTTGACCCTGAACTGGTTTAGTTCTTAAATTGTATATACCGGAGAAGCCTGTAAGACACCAGTTTTCGACTTCTCTCTGTTGAATTTGTCTCTGCACTGTTTATGACTGTTGTGGTGTTTCACTGTGTAATAACAGTGTTTGCAAATTCACGTGCAATTAAACCCTCACTAGCTGGGCTCTATGAGCCAGGTCCTAAAAAACAGAGCCCGTGATGCAGAAAACCCTCATCAGTTTGAAGAGGTTTGGTCTGTAAACTGCTGATATCCAGTGGTCAGGGCTGAGACTCAGAATGCCTGTAGACAAGTCCGTCTCCCTGCTGGTTGAAGATTAGAAAGTGACTACTAAGCTCTGCTGAAATGGTGGGAAATCTCTCTTAAAATGCACATTTAAAAGTTCTCATAATTCTACACTGGATTTCTGTGGAAAAGAAAAGCCTAGAGGAATCATTCTGTTCTTTTTTGGGCAGGGGATACATACCAGATATATTTTTCATACACTGGTCTCTCATCAAAAATAATTTGCAAAAGAATGCTCCGTTATACTCTTATCGATGCATTCACTGTTCTTGCATTTTCAAGTGTGATTCCTTTTCTTTCTCGATAAGATATTTCTGTTTTCCTCTTTTTGATTGTGTGAAAATTGAATTTAAGGATGATATTAAACAATACACTTGAAATGCTGATTTTTTCCCCCCTCTTTCTACAGAGGTCTTTTGAAATGAAAACTGTTATCTGTTCATGTTCTCTCTTTAGTCTTTGAGTACTGAATTTTTTGGTTCCCTCAACAGTATGCATAAGTCTAACTCTCCAGTCTGCCCACAGCCACTGTCTTTGAGCCCTTCAGAGGCTCTACCTTCAACCTACTCTTTCGCTTTAGAGACCCTGCATGACTTAGAGGTACTCTTCCCTCTTGGCTTATCATAAAAGTGATTCTTCCCACTCATTACCTTTTGTATTTTCATACTGCTTCATCTGAAATGCAAATATCTACCAGGAGCCCAAATCTTCTCTTGAATTTCCCAGTAGCACACAAAGGGTGGTCAGAAGTGATTTTGTGTGGATAAGGGGGTTTGACTAACTGACATTTTTGATGGAAAATACTGTGCAATCTGCGCAACTTCATCTGTCACTTGAAAACTAAGAAACCAAAGAATTAATTTTTTTAGGCCAAAATGAGAAAAACCACATGAAAAAAACAAACAAACAAATCCTTGAGGCTTGGATGGTTTTTTTCTTGTACAAACCGACATTTCTTCTCTTTGTCTTCATGGATATGTCTTTTCTGTCCATATTTCTTCTTAGACTTTCACCTCTCTAGGACATCCTTTGCTAACACTTTATGTAGGCAGTTGATGTCAAAAGAGAGTCCTTGGCCACTGCTGCATTTCTGCTTGACAACAATGTGAAGAAGAGGCTCTTGCA
This sequence comes from Calyptomena viridis, assembly GCA_013390005.1. Lineage (NCBI taxonomy): Eukaryota > Metazoa > Chordata > Aves > Passeriformes > Eurylaimidae > Calyptomena > Calyptomena viridis. Next base: position 121,988 of record WEIV01012591.1, read on the forward strand.
GGTGCAAGCTCTTCTGTTTCTGACTCGATGTAGGGTACTATCATCTTGTTTTGCTTGAGACTCCAAGTTAGCTCTGTACAGGGCTCCCAGAGATTAAATAAATTCAAAATGACGTGCCCTGCATCCTGAGGGGTCATAGCATTTTGTGCAGAGCATTCATTTATGATGAGAGCTTTTATTGATGCAATCATTAGTATCTAAAGAGAGAAGGAAGATTGATTTGCTTTGACAGAGCATCAAATATTTCTGGTCGTGTATAAACACAATTTACCCATGCAGAAAACTGTAGAAAAAACTAAAAATTAAATTATATAAAAAATCATGAAGAAAATTGCTTGGAACCAGATCTACTCAAGTTTGAGGTAAGTTTGTAGTTTGAAGCACAAGTAATGAATGAAATCACTACTTTGGTTTCTTACTCATCTGGAAAAAAATAGTTCTGATACAATTCAAAAAACAAAATCTGAGTTTGTTTCAAACTGTTGCCATCTCCTGATAAATACATGCTCCTTGGGACAGCTGCTCATGGTCCCATGAGTCCTTCAGGTGCTTCTAAATTTTGCTTTGTATCATGATAGGATGAGGTTTTTAATATTTACATTGTAATTTTTTTATCCTGCTATCAGTAGTTTGAATACTTTGGTTCTCATCCCAAGCTGTACATCAGAGAGTCAATTTTTCTGCATCAGAATCTTTTTCTATCATTTCCAAGCAGTATGGGAATTAGATGAGGTGAAGGAGGAGGAATATTTGTAATACTGAGATGATCATATCAAGCAAAAATTATGTACAATAACTCAGAGTGTGTCAGGAGTGATATTTGTTGTAAAAACTGTAGGAAAGGTGAGTCCACTGTTTTATTAAATATGAATTTAAAAACTCAATTTCTGCATTTGAAACCAGGTTTCATACAAAGACATAAAGCTTCATCCAGACCTGTTAATTTTATTTCACAGATTTGTTTTAGACTCACAAAGTTGGGCATATTCAGGAGATCTTGAACCTGACCCCGTCTCCGCCCTGACTTACCTTTTTTTGCCTTGCAATGCCAGGCAAGCTCAGTTGCTCTGCACAAGTATATGCACCATGGATTTAATGAGTAAAATTTGCTGGAGTAGAGCAGCTCTTCAGATTACCATGATTAGTTTTTGTCCTACATTTTACAGGAGTTAGCTGGACCATTTCTGGTATTTGTGTGTCACTCTGTAGGGTTCAGGACAGTTTTCCTTTCAGTCAAACTGGACAGAAGTACCTGAGACACTCAGATACCCAGTCCCCTGCTACTTTCTGTCAGGACTTCTTGCATTACCATGGAAGGAGTATCCTTTAGCATCAACTCCTCTTCTGCCCATCTGTGAAACAAGGAGAGATCCCATTCTTTTGGACTTCTGAGTTTTGGGGATTTATAACTGATAAATTTCATGTAAATACTGTGAACGAACGATTTAACCTAGCGTGGAACATAACATTTTCCTTTTTAAAAAAAATAAAAGCACTACTTATTTAGACAAGTTGAGGCAGTTGTTTGGGTTGTGAAAGAAAGCACCGTCTTCAAAGCTGGATTAATGGCCCTTGGGGCTACACAGAGGAGATGGTGGAGAGGCGACAGGGGGTATATGCCAAGACTGAGAAAAATATACATTGAAGTTGTGCTGAAAATGCCTGAATTGATGTTTTCATTCATTCTGCCAAGATTCTTTTCTGATTTAATGAGCATGTGCAACTCGTACTGACTTGAATGGTCCATGAGCAGAAGCCATCAGGTTATTTTCACCACATCTAAGTCACATATCTTTCATATACAGGGAGAGTGAAGGTTGCTTGTTGTTTTAGGATGGTGCTGATTGGCAAAGCGAGTACATTTAGCAGGTTTTGCCGTGGTATTTTCTGGGGGGGGGGGTACCTTTTATTTTATTGGGTCTTTTATTCATGGGGAAATATCCAACCAAGTCCACCTGTTGACCTCACCCTGTTTTTTCTGTCAGGAGTTACTGATTTGCTCTATAATGGTCTTGACACCATTTGGGCCAACAAGAGGTGAGGGTAAGTTAAAAGATCCTCAGCATAGTGCAGCGTCAGCCTCTGGGCATATTGGATCTTAGATTTAATTTCTTTGTGAGCTGCCAGTTAAACCTCATCATGGCACTTTTTCCTCAAATTTTATATTAAATAGCGTGTATCTCACCTTCTTATCTCCCTGTGAAACAGTAACGTGGAGGAGAGTTCAGGATCAATCTTGTACTTAATGAAAATGACCTGGCAATATTCATTTGCCAGATCATTCTCACATATTTCAAAACAAAACCAAATGAGAACTCCCACCAGTGAAACACTTAGACTGAGTTTATCCCTGGGGAGATGAGGAGAAACAAACAACACGTGACAGTTGTTAATCACTTTCTGTAATACGTTACTGGAAGGCTCTGAGACACTGCAGTGAAGGGCATAGTATTCAGAATAGAACAGAGTGACTTTGATCTGAGGTTCATTTTGGGTTATGCTGTGGAAAAAAAAATCAACGAACCCCAAACAAACCTTGTTCTGTTACAAAGATAAAGATTACTAAAGCATTCACAGTGAACTTTATGAACAAGTATCTCAATGGATTCTAGGAACGTGCAAAACCTGAGTAGCAGGGTTATAAGCACATCAGTACTATGATTGTGTGCTGTAGTTAAAAGCAAATGAATAATTTGCAAATTATTTGCAGTTTTTATTACACAGTAGTTATTATTTTTTCTGTAATAACATAGATTTGTTATTAACTGTTCATATTATTTAGCAATTCATTTATTGCCAATTTATTAACTTTACTTCACCACTTACATTTACATTTTTTCCTGTATAACACAACTTTCTGCCTTTTCTTCATACCTCTGCTACAAAGCACCTTTGGTGAAGGAATTTTCCTATAGGAAAGCCAAGCCTGAGAAAACTGATACACACCATCTTCCAAAGCTGTCTGCATGATACTCTGATTAGGATTCTACTTCTAAATCACTTATGTTTTAATTGTTCTAATATAAGTGCAATTGTTATGTGTTGATACACTCCAATTGGATGTTTCACAAAACAACATTATTCCAACAAACTACTGATTGAGCCAGTGCTTTCCAAAAACCAGTATTGTTTTAGTGGTTACACATCCTTAAGGTACCAGGCACTTTCTTTGGGAATTTTATATTGATAGGTTGGGAATATTACTCTTTCCTTCTTGTCCTGTGATTGTGGCTGCCAAAGCACTCTTGAATTTCAGATTCATTGTGATCAGAATTTTGGAAAGTTAAGTCCAGCAATGCCTCTGGAAAATGTGCTGTACACAGAAGGAGGGAAGGCACAATCCTGCCCTTGGTATTCACAAGATTATATATGAACCAGGATCTTTCACTTCTCTGATTCCTGCATGCTTGAAGGTGGAAAAATATCCAAAGATAAGATGCTGTGGCAGATGACCACCAGCTACAGACCAGGAAGGCCTTGCCTTGTTCTTCTCTGGTGCCGTGGTGGGAGATAGATGGCAGTGCAAAGAGAAACGAAGAACCATGATTTCTCACTGCTTTCATTTGATCTGCTTCCTTTCTCACATCTCTGTGTGTGGGTCGAGGGGGAGGGGAAGGAGGGCGAAGAGGGGAGGACGAGGGTGGGAGTTTCCTTCATGCTTCAGCAGTGGTGCTGAATGTGAGGGAACAATGGTTGGTCTGACTCCAGGCATTCACTTGGGCAGGGGCTGTTTGGGGAGTGAACACAGACCTGCAAATCTCACAGGTACCACTGGCTGGATTACCTTTGGGATACATGGGAACACATAGGACATGAGAGCCCTGTCCTAAATGTCACCCTCGGAGTTTTTTAGGAAGTAGGTTTTTCTACCTCTGAACCAAGCGCTCATTTTCAAAACAAGGCTTAAAGCTCAGCTTGTCAAGATGGCACTTTCTCCTCTGAAATGACAGCCTTCATTTGATGTGATGTACTGAAAGTGCACATTGCCTTTGTGTGCTCAAGGGCAATGTTTTTTAAAAAAAAACCAAACTGAGTATTGTCACAGGAAGAGATCAGTTCCACGAAAAGGAAATACATGTAATCAGCTTGCTGGTAGTTGCACCACAAACCGACCGAGCACCACGTTGCTTTGTCTCTTGCCAGCTGTGATTAAGAGGCCTGAATTACAGATAACAGCTTCAGAAAAATGCAAGGGCAAGCATCTGCTGAGCTCTATAGGCATGAGCAACCAATGGTTCTGCACCCAAAATAATTCCTGCCTACCCCTGCCTGACAGCAGACAGGTTTTTTGATCAGCTGTTCTCTTCTGTTTTCCCATGCTTTTGTTTCTCAGAAAGATGAGCTTGATTCTGAGGCACAGATTGTGATTTATGTGGGGCAAAATCATGCAAAACCGTGTTATGATTTGTAACATCTCAAAATAATTTGATGTTATTGCAACTTGCATTATGTCTTTCCTGCTGAGGGAAAACATCTATGGTGAAAATGGTTTCACAAGTGCTGTAGTTAGTCTGTGTGATTTTTCTCTGGCTTAGACTTGAACACAACAGCCTAGATAAAATCAAAACTGATCTGGACTACCCAGGTAGCCTCTCACCTGCAGAATGGGCTCAGGTAGCTAATAATGAGCCGTGTTTTGAGATTCCAATAGTATCTTCCTTCTGATAAGAGCAATATAAAATGAATCTTCTCATGTTTATTGCTACCTTTGTGTCCAGCTTGCACTGTGATTTACGAAAAAAGTGTGATTTCTATTCTAACCTCCCAACTTCTTCTACCTATAGTGTGACTCTGAATGAAGACGAGTAATCCTGTCCTGGATTTTGGGGGAATTTGTTTGTTTAAAGATGGCCTTTCTCTTTCTTTCCCCCTCTCCTCCCTCTTTATTATCATTAATGTGTGTTTGGGGAGGCAAAGGAGGCGGGAGAAGGGATGTGGGCAGAAGTGTATGTGATGCAAAAAGCCAGTTCTAAGATATCTATCTCTTCGGGAGGGGCTTGTGAAGGAAAAAAACCCCAAAACCACACGCAAAACATGCCTTTGTTTTTCTTGAGGATTTTTGTATTATTTGAGATCAATGTTTGGGCTCCATTTGGGCAGGACACTTTGTGGCTCTGTACATACACACAGAGACATGAGGAGAACACATTACATAGCAGCACAGGGACCTTGCCCAGCCATGGTGCTCCTTCCATGAGGCAGTGGATTATTCAGCTTCTACATCACTCCCAGCTTAGTCAGACAGACCTGCAGACAGCAGACTCCTTAATGTGTTGCTGTTTTGATTTTGGGGCTCTGGGGCCTGGCTGTCAGCTGGCTTGCACTATAATGGGACAAGCAGCAAACACAGATAACTCAGAGGATGCAGGAAATAAAGGACATATATGTATTTTTAAGGATATGGATGATGGGAGGAGTTGCTGATATGACTGTGAACTCTTGTGATATATTTAGAACCTTGGAGTAAAGCTCTGGTTTGCTGAAGTCAATAAAAATATTGCTGTTGAATTGAGTGGAAACAATTTTTCTGTCCTCTGTCAGAGGAAAGTATTAGTTGAAAATATACATCAACAGCGCTTTCACATCTGTGTCTCCAGGGAATAAATGACACTGTACTTCCATAATGCCCACGCACAGGCATACATCTTTCTAAAGATGCTGTCATGAACCCTGAAAACCCTGTCTTTTTTCTTCTTTTCTCAGCTTCCAGGTCAAGTCTTGGGTCAGGTCATAGGTGTTACCACTAGGGAGGAGGAAGGAAACATGTCCTACTCACTCCAATCCAAGCAAGTTTTTGTGTAGGAGTGGAGTATTTTGGGGTTGGGTTTTCTTTTGTTTTGCCTTTTTTTTTCTCCCAATGAGTTATGTTCTCCATTCTGTTTTAAAAACAAAGTGCAGAAGTCATATACACAGGCACCTTCAGCTTTACTTGTGTGAGATTCACCAAAGCTCTCTGCAACAAAACAAAAGCAATTGTATTACAAATGATAAAGTAGCATTTTTTTTTTGTTTTTTTTTTAATAAGTACCTGAATTCTTTGGATCTGCCTGAAGCAGACACTACAGATTGGTGTGTTTCATAACCAATATCACATTATTTTTAGTATCAGTCACTTGGATGTGATTTTCCACTCTAGCTTTGTCTCCCGTGGTGTCTTCTTGGGAATTATTAAATGAACTGACTTCGTAATTTTTCCATGGCTGCTCTCTCTGCAGGATGTGCCCTGTGCCAGATGGTTGACTTGAATGAATTCTCTTTACATAGTTAAAAAATCACTTTCTTTTATTATTCATGACTTGTTTCTTCCATCTCTCATGTTTCTCAATTTTCTCTCTGCTTCATAGATGGGTAGTCATGCCAGATTGAGATGAGGCTGTTATTTCATCTTATATTAGGAAGCCACATTGGGGCAAAAAGCGTGTCAGGAGGACAGAGGGCATTTTCTCAGATTCCAGCTGTTTAACTTGCAGTGTCTGTGCTGTTAGAAGATGCAGAGAGCTGGTTTTTATGAAGTAACCATGCTGTCATTTTGAGGTGGTGCGTGAGGCTTTTCGTCTGCAATAAGTGAATAAATGAATAGGAAATTGAAACTAAACTACAGGGGAAGTTGAAATAGCTGTATTTTTTTCAGTTAAACAGTTGAGTTTTATAGGAATACTCTCAGTATATATGAAAATCAGAATGAGTCAGTGCCCTTCAAGGTACAGCACCTCCATGGCTCAGAAAGATCACTAATTGCAAGTAAAGTTGGCCTAATGGAAAGATTATGCTGCACATGCAATACAAGCAGATATTCAAAATCAGGCTCTGAACTATTTGTTAAAACCAGGTTTAACTCCATTGATGTCAAGTGCTCTGATTTTCCTTGGATAGGGATCTATTGCTTTAAGTTTATATTCAATATAAACATCATATGCAATAAAAAAATCTTAGGAGCACATGCTCAGACTATTTGATTTATTATTTCGTTTAGTGCAACACAACTCCATTTCATTTCATTCTTGTATTTCTAGTTCCTCTGTAACAACCTTGTAAAAGTGACAGGAAGGCTCAGATCTTTGCCCAGCAAACAATATATATTATTTGCTACATGAAAGTGGTGCACAACTCTCTTAAATGTTCCCTAGCAGACTCCTATTGCATTCCACAATGTGCCTGCACTTGAACCACCTCCATTCATATCAGAGTCTTTTTATCCCAGCACACATTGAGCAAGCTGCTCTGAAGCTTAATTCTCCTGACCCTTCAGTGCAGTCGGATATTGTCACCTAATCCCCTTTTTTTCCTTCTGTCCCATGTGTGGTTTTGACTTCTTTCTCTTCTCAATTCCTTTTTCCTCTTCCCTTTTTCTTTCTTTCTTATTCTATAAGCCTCTCTCCAGGCTCCACATTCCAGAATTCATCCTTGCATTAGGGCTGCAATACAATGCTCTCCCAGTGTTAAAGGATTAGACATTAAGGAGACTGTGGCAACTCCAGCCTTACTATGTGCACAGGGGGAACATAAGGGGATGGAGGAGCGCTCGCTAAAGAGGAAGGAGACTGAGAAACAAGGGGGGAAAATGGCATCTTAGAAAAACCAGAGTGGGTGACGAAGAGATTTGTGTGACTAATAGCGGTAGTTTCTGCTCAGTTTGATATTCCACGTTGTTTCTGGAAGACAGTTGGAAAGCAAGACGGTGTTACACATTACACAGACACTGGTACTTTAAAAGCAGGTTTATTTAAGCATCCATCCCTGAGAAGTGGCCACAGGTGACGTGCCATTCCAATGCATGTGGGGGGAGGGTTGTCTGAAGTGCCAATGTTAATCAATATTGCACAGATTTTTTCCATAGATAATTGAACCTCTGACTTTCAGATACCCAAAGTTCATACCACTCCCAGAGAAGGATTCCAGGGTCTTAGCTTCCAAATATTTCCTACAGATTGATTTTCATTTGTTTTCATCTTGCTGAAGAGAATGGTCTTTGTGAAATGCCTCCTCTGCTTTCTTTCATTATTAGATTGGAAACAAATTATAGGATTGGAAACAAATTATTGAATTGGAAATAAGTGCATTACTTTTCAGTATACACAGGTTCATGGCATGGTAGAAAATTGTTTTGATGAAATTAATGTTCCTTTCTTTCTTTGCTAGCATTTCACTCCTCCAAGTAATTCTGTAAAAGTGAATTTAAGGATGAAATCATACTTAAATTCATTAGCAATCTCCAGAAGCTATTTAAGAATTAAATTCCTGAAACAGGGTTGTGGGGTTTTTTTTTTCGAAGCATGCTGGTCCTGTAGTGGAGCAGCAATTGTCTATTAGAATCTGTAGCATGATTCACAAAACCCTATAGAGGGGTTCTTGTTTTCCACCGAGGTTGTTTTGGTATTTGTTGGTAGGGTGGGAAAGGGAATTTGAAGAAGTGAGTTTTGCATTTTGCATTGGAGGCGGTGAAGTTCGTGGTCATCCCTAATCTATTACGGAAGTGGGTCCTGCAGTCGTGGGCCAGCTGCCGAAAAAGTTTTGTCACCCAGACTCATGAGTCTCACCCTCGTGGCTGACAGTTTCATTGTTCCTGAGGAACGTAAGTGTCATGGGAGGTCATGGTTGCATTATTATTATTCAGCTACATTTGAATAAATGTACTTGGCTCTATAAAGAATGCTACAGGCCTACTTACCCTGCTGTACCCCACAGGCATGTGGTGAGGCTTAAAGATTGTAAAGTGCTTTGAGTTCCTTGGAAAAAAAGGCACTATATGAATGGCCCAGATTCCCGTTTGTTCATATGGCATCTGGTCCCACATCAGTGGTGTTATGATATACAGGATCAGACCCAGAGCGCCGTACATGTGTTGGATTATTCACGAACATAAACGGAGATACGGCCCCAACCCCAAGGTCTCTACAGTGTAAAGAGGTGACCTGGCAGCCAACCAAACACACCTTCTGCAAGGCACTGAGTGGGGTTTTTTTGCACCAAGCAATTAAGCGTGAGGATCGAGACTTGGAGCAGACAGGAAAAAGAGCACAGGCTGAGCGTTGGGAAGATGAGCAAAATCCGTGCTGTGGGAAGGCAGAGTCAAATCTTGAAATTGGGGATGTTTTGTGTGCAGCAGTGGTGTTTTACACTTGGGTGCATCTGCGTACTTGTGTGCTTTATGTTTTCTTAGGGAAATACATCATGAGATTTTGATGAGAACAGAAGAAACAAAACCTAGAGTAGTAGCAGTAAGACAGAATCATTTTAATAATGAACAAATACTAGACCAAGTGAATAATTCTGTTGTTAGATTCTCACCCTGTATCAACTGGTCCGTATCAAGGAAGTTCCGTGGGTTTTGGTGTTTTATTCTAGTTGTAGATTTTTAACTTTTTTTTTTTTCTACAAAAAGGAAGCAAAACTTCAGCACAAGAAAGATATTCATGTCGTTTGCATGTGGAGATTCTTCTGTCAACAGAGTGAAGTTTGCTGCATTAAGGCCAGGCCATGATATTCTACATTGCATAGACTCTGTAGTGGCTCTCAGTCTTTCATCTCTGAAGTTCCCTAGGAAATGGAAAATGGAAAGTGGGTAAAAGGTGGAATTAGTACTAAAATATCACACTCTGTGCAACGTAAGTCAAGGCTTCTGTTTTGCACATAAAGCTTCTGTTCTTCATGGTTAATAGAAGAAAGTATCTGTTGATAGTGTTCACAAGACCACAGACACTATGTAATAGCCCAAAAGAAATGCTTACAATGACAGTATAATTTCCCCCACCTGTTCCCCAAACTGTCAAAAGGAAACACGTCTCTTATTTCACTCTGAATAAGATGTAGTATGTCTGTGGTTTGGGAGATGATGGCTTGATTCTCTGTCAGTTGAACCAGCTGGCTGTGAACCAGAGCTGTGACTGAGAGATCTCTGTACCTGCCTTGGTTTTAAGTCTCAGGCACAGAAATCTTTGCTTGTGGCAGTTGAACATTTAGCAGTCGAACAGGCCAGGATATTGGTTTGAATCAATTTTAATGTAACTTTGAAATGGCAAATGTGAAAGAAAGTATGAAGCTAATGAAAAATCAGAGATAAGGAATAGAAGAATAAACAGGTTGAAGGTTTTTAAGTAACGCTTATGAGGTTATTCAGATGTTCCTCACACATGCTTTTCCAAATTATTACTGAAAGATCTATTCCTACTTAAAAAAAAGAAAATCAACAAGTGTTTAGCTCCCATTCCATTTATTATATATTCTATTTGTGCCATCTTCCAAAAACAAGAAAAAAAAAAGGAAAAGAACAACTAGAATAAGAACTGCTCCCAGATGACAATAAACTGACTCAAAAAAGCTGAGAACAAGCTGGATTAACCTCCTAACAGATGGGAGTCTTTAGTGTTTTAAGATACACCGGTAAATCATTTGGCATTATTAAAGATACCCACCACAAAAAGGATCTGTGAAAATATGTTTCCAGCTTTTCATCATCTGGGATTCTGTACTTGTTAGTGGTCCATGAGTCACTGCTAATATTTAGATCTTATACATTCATTTGGAGAGGTGCATAGCAGCAACCTTCTAGAATTAAATAATCGCCACCCATGTGGTTTCATATGCTGGCATACGTAATCAAAACATCTGAAGCAGATCTTTTAAGCTGTAATCCTAGATCCAAAGCACAGTAGATGTATCAGATCTGTCTCACCACTATATCAGCCTGGTTTTATTCAGGTGCAACCCAGCTGAAAAAGCTGGAGTTACACCAGCATGAAATGGAGCATTTTGCCCACCAATACAGCTCTGCACTGTCTTGTTCTCTGTTTTCTTACACCACTCAACAAAGTGTAATTTGCACCACTCAACGAAGATGCACAGAAGTATGTGTCTGATTTCGATTGTGGGATTTTGGTAGATGTTTGTGGTACATTAAAAGACAACTCAGTGTGGTGGGCAACAGAGGAGCCGTCTCCCTATTTGTCACATGCTTTAGCTGATGGAGTGTACTTTGCTGTTCAAGAGTGGTATTTACTAATGGTGGTGGACTAGGATTCCTTAGTGCGGTCCAGGCAATTTCCAATATGTGACCTCTTGGTCAGCATCTGGAATTCAGGACTGAGAAGGTTTGAGGACAGCTGTGGAAGTAAATATTACCAAGACATTAGAAAACATGATATTATTGTATCTTGCTTTGTGATTTTTGGAAGTAGAAGTTAACAGGCAGGAGACATCATTTTATATAATAATTCTGGTTCAAATTGTGATGAGTAATATTTTACATGCTGCTGGCAAGCACAGGAAGAGTAGGTTCCCACAAAACTTTGTATCTCCCCATTGCTTTACACACGTGTGCCATCTGTACCTTCAACCCACAGTGCTCCCAAGTCTATGGGCAGAATGTCA
>WEIV01012591.1:146419-302521 GCA_013390005.1 Calyptomena viridis
GAAGGAAGATATTCCAGTCTGACCAGTGGGTTACAGATGCAAGATTAGGAGTCAGTTTTAAACGTGGCCGTAAAGGTGTGATTGAATTTTAAGCGCTTTCAATTAATATAGTTCAAAAGAGACTATTGTAGTTGGACAGGCTTTCAAAAGTACCAGACTTCAAGCATAAATCTGTCCATCTTCCTTTGTTTTTCATAACTTGTCTTGCCATGTTTCTTAATTATGGAAGGCATTTAAGACTTGCTCTGTCTCATCCAGTTTCTTCTCTTCTTTGGTGCTCCAGCAGTGAACTCAGCACTTTTACAATTCACTGCCTCGAACCTTGAAAGTCATTTATGGCCAGCAAGTGGGTGTAAATTGCTAATGGTAACATTTTAAGTCTACTCTCTCTGCAGTGGAGATTGATCCGTGGAACAAAAATAGTCACAACCTACTCACTTTCTTGTAGCAGAAAATAATTCAAAGGCTTATTATCTCTTCTTTCAATGCTAAGGCAGGAGAAATAAGTTTATGATCAGGGATGTTCTTACCTGAAAGCAATTACCAGAACATCTCCCAGTGTGATAAGCACTGGTAACTTCCAGTTGTACATTTATTTCAGTTTTCAACTCTGCTGCAGAGAAGACAGTTCACAGGTTCAACATGATTCTCGGTGCTTCTGTCAAATACATGTTCTCAGACTGACATATTTGGTTATAAATAAATTCATTTGAAGCATAACATTTGTTTTGGTTAGGTTTTTTTTCCCAAATGGAACACTATTACCAATTTTGGTGTATATATATCGATAGCTAATTCTCTACAATTTTTTTTTTTTTGAGGAAGACTTAATAGATTTTCAAACACAGAATGCAGTGAAGAGTAAGGAGACTGGTTAGTGAATTATTCTGTGATTTTTTTAAAAAATTATTTCATACCATTCTGTACTTGCAAGTACCTGGTTCGAAGATACTTCACACCTTACCAGAAAGGTGTGAAAGGGTTTTGCACACTTCATCCTCTCATTATAATTAGCTAATTTGCAAGTGACACCTTGAATTATGTTAAGAATTCAGATTATCCAGCCATTTACAGTGCTTTCATGATTAGCAGTCTCTAGGTAAAGGTGGATAAATAAGTCAAATATCTTCTGATAACATTAAATCATGTCTTTCTTCTCTTTATTAACGAAGAATGTAAAAGTAAAATGTTGCTGAGGTAACACTACTTCAATCAAGGCTAAAAGCTACTATTCTATAGGAAACACAGTATCTTTGCAAAAAAGCTTACCTGGGGTGCAGTAATAGGCATTAAACATCTCTGCAGCCTGCGGCAATAAATCCAACACTCTTGACCAGTTTGGGACTTGCCTGTACAAGATATGTTTATTTTGGCTTTGGGTGGAGGAGAAGGTTTGTCCTCTATATATAAACAACTACAGATAATAGGATGTTAATAAACATATTTCAATATTTACCTTTTAAATATTAAACTAACCACAGAGAAATACTGAAATAGAAATATGGCAAGTATCAGTAAGGTTCTCGTGAATTGTTTCCCTTTTCCTTCCTTATGGACAACAATAAGTGGTTAAAGTATCCAGGAAAGCTGCTCTGGCAAACTTGGTGCTTTCATGGCAGGAATAAACATAGTCATGAGCAGGTCAGGAAAATCCACGGTGTGGGGAGAGGTTTTATGATGGCTTTGAGGCACTAATGTGTGACAAAAGGTGCCTGGTAAAGATAGGGGGTTGAGTAATTCTCCAAAGAAGTTCAGCATTTTGATTCAGATAAAAAGCCAAAGCGATTATCTGGACTTTTCTGAATCTCACTGAGGTAAAACTCAAGCAACAATCTTATGAAAACAAGCCTTCATGTGACATTTCAAACTTCTGCTTCTGGTCCATTTAAAAACTAAACAAGAAGTACAAGAATGAAATACTTCCTTAAAAAGGAAGATAATGCAGCATGTTTTAGAGTTAGTTGAGTTTTGAATTGGCTGAGTTTGGGTTTAGGTATGATTTTGGACCATCTTGTGCTCATTTTAAACCATTGTATATTCTCTAAATACTTGGGGAGATTTATTTTTTGGCTACCTGGGCAATGTCTATATCAGATTCCAAACACAGCAGGAGGTTTAACGTTAAATGGGGTTAGTAATGCAAATTTCCACATCCTTTTATTTTTCCTCTGTTTGGAGCTCTCTTACTTCCTTCGCAGCTATTTATCATCTGAAGGATAAGGGAAAGGAGAGAATGGGCAAGTCAAAATACATTTTTAGAAAACAAAAATAAACAAATCTGTCTTCCCTAATCAGATACCGTTTTCTTTTCACTCCACCAAACAGATAAAGTGCCTGAGAAAATTAGGTTAAATGAAGAACAGTGACATTGTGATAACTGTGGACAGACACTTCAAACAAAAATGGTCAACCTATGAGGAAAAGGCACTGGTGGTATTTTGCAATGGAAAGAAAGGCTTTTGATTTTAGCACATGACTTTTGCAAAGGCTCAGCTTCCTCCAAAAAACTCGAGAGAGAGATGGATTTTCAGAGGGAAATCTGGCTCTGTGTCTTGCGGTGACAGGTCACAGATATAGTCTAGTCTGTAAAATTTAGTTGCCCAAATGAGAGCTGTGTTGTTTTGAAAGCCTCACTTCAACTGTAATGTCTGAGAGTCTGAAAAAAAAATCTTAATATATCTTAAAATACCTTAATTCTCCTTTTGACTCCCTTCGAGGTGCTCCTACTTATAGATGTCATCTCCTGAGCCCTGCCTGTGTCCTTCTCTCTGCTTTTTTCACACTGAGGGAGTGCCTGAATGTGGGTCTGCAGATAAACTTGGGCAGAGTTTTGTTGCCTCAGAATCCCTCGTGCATGAATTGATTTCTCCTGTCATTGCTTGAAATTAAAAAACCAAGCTGCTTCATCTCAAAGAGACTCTTTTTCTCTTTGCAGAGTGGTCTGAAATGACCAGAAGATCCAAAGGGATGGAAATGTTCTGAAGGGGGAAGTTATGGTTTCAATTAATATTCCACTTCAGCGGAGTCAAAATGTTCTAAAAAAATACACTCATTTTGACAGAATTCAGGCTTTAAAACCAAGGCTTAGTTCTGACCTCAGAGAAATAGAGTCAGCTGACATGAAAACCTGTGGGATTTTTTGTAAAAGAATACAAATCAATTTTTAAAATTTTTGAAAAATTTTGGTTGTGCCTTACTGTAGAACAAAACCAATGCTGGGGATTCAGAACTAGTGTAGAAGCAAATTTGGCATTCACTGCTTATTTCCTTGAAATATAAACATGGAAACCAAAGAATCCATCTGATTACCTTGGTATTATTGCTGTCTTTCTAGTTCTTCCACCCTGGAAGTGTGACTGATCTGTAAAGCTTTAAATGGTAATAAAGTGTTAGGAATAGGATTTCTGTGTGGTCTCTATGCCAGCATCAGAGAAAAGATCCAACACAGCTAATCTGTTCAAGTTTAATGAATGTCCTGCTGACTTTTAAGGGAGCTGGCTGCCTGACTACTCTCAGAGACCTTAAAAATCTCCTCCTATTTTTGTAGAATTTTGTCAGGAAACCAGATTGAGCGAGCCCATAAAGAAAATGCCACTGCCGTTCCTACAGGTTTCCACAAGACATTTGACCCCTCCTCTCCCTTTCTTTCTTCTTTTTATACCTCGCTGGAATGCAGATATTTTGCTTAATTTTCTCCAGCTGTCACAGAGTCTCACAGGAAAATGACCTCGCAGAGTGACCACTTCCCCTACTCCTTGACTTAAGCAGATTTTTTTTCTTTCAGAGCTTTCACCACATCATCCACATCACCGTCTGGTGTCTTTCATGAGTCAGGAAAAAAAGCAAAAAAAAAAAATTCCACCGTTTAATAAAAAAAAGAGGGAACTAAATCAGCTCAGTTTGGCTTGCTTTTATCAATTTACATTGCTATTTCAAATCAGCACAGCAGAAAGTTAACATTACCCGTTCCCACTAAAGACTAGAGAGATGTTAATATTTGGGTATCTTTCTCATAAGAATTCTTTTCAGCATGAAATTATTTCATTCATTTAATAATGACAACAGTTTCAGAAAAATTGCGGAATTAGACCTCTTTATTCTTTTGTTCTTTCAAAGGTACTTTCGTATACTTTAAATATACTTTTGTTCTTTTAAATGTATTTTTCAGAGGGGAAAATTTTATTGCAGAAATTGAATATCAAATTTAGTTTTCTGAAATAGCACTACCAAAAAAAATCAACAAAACACCGTATGGTAAATATAGCTTATGAAATATGTAAATGAGATGCATATATTTCAAAAGCTAATGGATTTTTAAGTACCAAGGCCATATGTAGAAGAAAATTGCAATGTATTTTTTGTTAGTTTTGTTTGTTGCCGAGATAAATTTTATTTTGTTTTGTTCATGGAAGAAATTTTAAATCAGTGGACTATCCAAGGGTGTAACATCAGCCTGTGCATCAGTCTTGGCAGAACCAGGGCCTCCCAATTTTTCATGATGGTACTCGGGGCAGCCCCTGCATTTTCACTCTCCAAGTCAGGCTCTGCAGTTCCCTCAAACAGGACCAAAATTTTACTTTGCTGTGCATCTCTTACCTTCACCTTCTTGTAGGACCTTCTGTCAAGCAAGACTTTGTTCTTCCTGCAAGTTCCTCCTCTGTAATCATTAACAGCTGATCGGGGCTTGTAGAATCCCAAGGATTTCCAAGCATAACTTTTCTCCACTGGTTTCCTTCACTGCCTTATATTTGAAGATCTATTCATGCTTTGAGTTTATTCTGTCTTCTATCCTGAGTTTGAAGTATCTGAATGAGAGGAAGGGAAAGAGAGGGCGCTGCTACGAGGAAACTGCAATATTTCCTAGGCCAGCAAATGAAATGTCTGTGATCTTTCTAAAGGCCTCATTTACTTCTCTCGAGTCTGAGAGAAAGTACTGCACCCCAATGCTGTGATATAGTGATACAGAGAACTTCCACACTGTAACAGCCCTTCATACTCTCTGTCCTATATTTTAAATGAGTATTCCAAAATCTTGGCATTTCCTGCAGCAATTTTTCTTCAGAAAATTTTCATGTTCTTGAGTGTCTTTGCGTTATATGAGTGCTTCATCAAGACTGTTCCAGGTGTTGCAGCTTTGGTTCATTTCTCTGATATTCCAAAGCTGGTATCACCAGATGTTATTTTTATAATTGTTTTATAATTATTTTGTAATTGTTTCGTTTCAAACTCTTGGGATTGATTACTTGGTACAATCCCCAGCAATTTAGGCATTTTAGAAAGAAATTCAAGATAGATTTTCATGGTTTGTGGCGTCAGGTAGGCCTAATAAAGTTCTAACATGCCTAATACAGTTCTACAAGCAGGTTACACTTGTACAATGACAGAATTTTTGGCTTTTCTGTCCTGCAGAATACACACCTGGCAGAGTAATGAGCTCACAGATTTGAATGAGCCTGGTGTGTCCCTTGTGGAGACAGGGTGAGTGGGGCTGGAGCTGGAAAATAAGGAGATTCGATCATGTCTCAAAGGCTGCCATGAAGGGACTGAATTAGGGTTCACAAGTGAGCAAAATCATGGTGTAACTGCTGAACACCTGGGTTTATAACCCTATGGATGGTCCTATTGTTGCATAGAAACTATAAATCCTTACTCTCTGTATACATTTGTGAATATACACTGCAGGGATGCCTCAGCCTTGTACAGAATCCTCTTATTTGTGAAGGGGCTGTGTGTTCCTCCTCCTTGTAGATGCTGACCACAGTAATGTGTGGGAAAAGCAGCTCTGTTTGATGATGCCCTCAGCTGGATCCCACACAAGCTTTCCAGCCCGTGTGGGAGCTCAGCAGTGCTGCTCAGGTTCAGTGTGTGGTCAGACGTGCTGCCTCAGCTGCTCCTGATTCAGGTTACCCTTCCTGCCCATCCCAACCACTTCACTCATTCCCTTAAACCTCCAGCTGTAAGGAGATTCTGCCAAAAGATGTGGCAAATCTGAGGAGGTGGAAGGGAAGAGGGATGGTGACACAATCTCTGCAGGAATGTGAAGGGTCAGAAACTCCTGACTAGGCTTAGCCATGGCCTGGGGCAGCGTGTCCAAATGCCTTAGAGGTGCTCAGTCATATGCTGATCCCACTTGCTGGAGATCCTATCTCAGCTGAAGGTTTAAAGACATGTGCTTTTGGAGCAGCACTGCCTGAAAATTGAAGTGGCCATATTGATCATATTGTAATTTGGGAATAAGGGAGTAGGAAAATGCCTCAAAATTGTGTTTGCAACATTCTTTCGCTTGTATGTGTGCTGAATAGACTTGACTTCACAAAAAATCCCATTTATTTCAGTGGAAATTCTTTCAGAGTAAGCTTTGGCTGAGATTAAGAAAAATGATGGCACCTTTTCCTAAATGATTCCTTTTTGCGTGAGCTGGATTTTTACAGCTAAAACCTTTGGAATTTAAGAAATCTGAGAAGCAGATTTCCCACGTCCTTTTAGTCTTAATCACAGAAGTAAAGGAGAATGGTTCTTACATGGATCTTACATCCATGTCCTGTTTCAAATGCTTGCTTTACACAGGATGGAAAACACTGCTGAAAATAATAAAAATAATGTGGATGATAGGTGTAATAACTATTTTCTTGGAATTCGTATCTGTGAGATGCTGTGCCTTGATTACTTTGCTTCACCTCTCAGAGAGACACAAAATTCCTAACTTGCAGATTTTTTAAAGATAGTCAATATGAAAGCCAGTGGTCTTAGTGAATTGTTCAACCTGGAAGGTGACCATCATACCTCTCACACCTACGAAATGAAAATGTACCTGCTATATACAGATAATTACATAAACATCTCCCTATTAATTTAGATGGATTCTTTGCCTTTCAAACTCTAGAAATTCTAGGAGGAAGAGAAGGCATGAACCAGAGAATGAATACCATATTCCAACTGACAAGTGCTTCCTCACATGTATCTCTTTCAGGAAAAGACTTCAGCATATGTTTAACTTTAAGCATGTGCTCAGGTCTCACTGGGTTTAAACATGTACTGATGGAGGATGCTTTCTTAAATAGAACCAACATGTTGTTTCACTGAAGTCACTTGCCAGCTACTCCCCTCCTTTACATATAGGTGATTTCAACAGGCATCTGTAAAGAAAGGGGAAGGTGAGGTCTTTGGAGCAGCTCCTGCCTCCAAAATAGGTTTTGTTCTTTGTGGTACAAAGTGCAGTCCTTCCAGTGCCAAAGCTTTTTCCTACCCAAATAAGCATAATGGGGCTGCAGGCTTCTTTTGTAGTCTATGGGAAAATAGTAAATCACTTGTTTGATATTTTTGCACTATCCCTTTTTTCTGTCTTTGCCACCTGACCACTCTCTCTAAAGACCAAGTAGATCTGGCAGCACAAATACAAGAGAAGTTGTTTAATTATGAAGGGGGAAAATAAAAGGTGTTGAGGGTGACTAGGTCATATTCTTGTTGGACCCTTGTATTTAGACTCCCTTCAGCTTAGTTTTTGGTGACAAACTGCACAGCTGTAATGCCTTACATTTACCAGCCTGCATATATGAAGGATGTGTAATGTTAACTAAGCCCTTTCCCGTCCCTCATGGAAGACCACCCTGCCTGCAAAATCTCCAGAGGAAAACACGGCATGTCCTGATCAGAAACTGCATTACTTGGCAGAAATACAGTACGTTGCTTTAACCAAAACAGCATTTTTTAAAACATTTTTGATGGTGGCTGCTTTTTATTTAAATATTCGTTTTGCTTGTGTAAACGGAATCTCATTTGGTCTTTACATCCCGACATCACAGGACTATCTGAAAGCCTTGTTAACGTTCAGCACTGGAAATTATTTCAAGCCTTGAGCAAAATCTTCAAAACCTGACATGCTCAGGACAGAAAAAGGACTGGATTCTCCTCAGCGGTCCCCTGGACAGCAGTTTTGTCTGGGGCAAGCTTTCTGGTGATGGAAGTTCCCTAATTGTTCCTCACCACTCACAGGGCAGTTTTTCTACTGGATAGGAGTTGTTATTAATCAAAACTCACTTCCAGAACTTGTTTTGCTTCTCTAATATTGGCTTCTCTGTGCCTTCACTCGTTGCTGTGTATTTCCCAGCTCCCTGACTGTGAGTTTAGCAGGAAACATTACTTGTCTTCTGAACAGTGAGTAATACAGCCCCCAATAACCACAATTACCACAGAAATAGTAATAATATTATCCTGGACATGACCACTTACTAGTTGTGAACACAAGTGTGACAATATCATTTCATCTCTAATTGTACATGTTAAAGGAAGACCTTTGGGAGTCACTTTAAACTCACAAGGGCACAACTGCATTTAGAACCTGGCCCTGGGAAACCCATCCTGCCACCACCCATGTTTCTGAGGACATAACAAAGAGATCTAAACAGTATCCTTCTTGTTCCTCCTCAAATCACAGGTATGAGGCCTCTTGGTTCAACTGTTACTCTATATACATGTCAGCACAGCATAAAATACACTGTCTAGACAGTCTACTTCAACTTGCAAGGTGCAAGATTTGTAGAACTAACCCCTTCCCTCCTTAACACCATTTCAGCAGTGTAATTTCACTCAGAGCAAATAAACCAGATCCTGATTTACCCCTAAGTAACCTCAGGGACACTTGGCTAATCGCGGGGTGTTGGGTTGAGTCCTATGCTGGGAAACTAAAACTTGAGTTAGTGTTTTCTGACGAGTGATTTACCCATCAGAAAGGTCTGAACTGCAGGGCCAGTGGTGACAATGAGCTGCTTCTTTGCTGCGTCCCATTTTTCCCAAGCGTGTGATGGTTGTAATTAAGTTAATTTACCTGTCTTGGATACTGTGACGAGTAAATTGCAGGAGGGTTTATAAAGGGGTATCAAATGCATGGTTCTAGATGGGAAATCTCTAGGTTCAGACAGCTACTTTTGCTGCTCACCAGTCAGTCCTTCATTCCACAGTGCAGGAAATTGTGGCTGTCCTACATCAGAGTCTTGACTTTGTTTTATGCAGCTGTCCAGGATTTATCCCACTCTGGCTGTGGTGAAAGGCAGCGCTCTCATCTCTTTAATCCTAAAATTTTCTGCAGGAAAGGTAAATATTACTCTCTGCATTTGGCAGATAGGAAAGCTGAGCAAAGAAGTTCAATAGTGTAGTCTAATAACAATGGACAGAGATAACAGGCCTCTGGGAGGATTCAGGATCACTGTGTAAATTGAGCTCAAGGCTGACCATGGCATTCATGAGCATCTAGAAGTGTCTGCTTTCCTGTGTGTCTCCTTATAACGTGGTGTAGATCCTCACAAAGCCAGGTGCAGATGTCATTATGGTAATAATAACCTTTATTAGAGCACATTTTCCACACAGATACTAATCCACTCAAGTGTCCATGGAATAATACTCTCTTTTTTTCTTATTATATGTCGTCTCCCACTCTTCTTACGAGATTTAGGAGCAGTTTCTGGATATATAGAGGAGGTAGCTGGCATGTTCACCTTACTATTCTATCAACTTATGTCTTCACTGGGAATGGAAGGACCAAATTCTGCCAGGTTTCTTGATAATTTTCTGGACTGTGAGGATTTGGGAGTATTTTTAGTGGCGGTGAAAAAAAAAGAAAGCCTTATAGGTCGTCTTCCTGCCTTTCTGTGTGCAAAGTAAAAAGGATTTTTCCATTTTGAAAAAAAAAAATATCATACGTATTTATTTAATCTGCTTCCTGTGCTAATGTTGTGTATCAATGAAGCTACAGCCAGTGCAGGCATGGTTTTCATTCATTTGCTGTGTTTGGAAAATAAGAGGAATAAAACTTCATTAGCATAACACAGTCTGTTAGGTCCCATATTTTTACCCCCCCCAAGGTCTTCCTGTTTCCTTGTGTTTTGATAAAATAGCTGATACACTGCTAAATTGCTGGGAAAGTTAGGAATAACATTAATTTAATGAGGGAATTAGATTAAAAATATATTGTAGAGCTGGACTGCTGCTTTTTAACTGCTTGGCATTCCTGGTGCTGGGTCTTGGTTTCTGTAGCCATGCAGCATATGAATCAGAGGGAACCCACCCTGTGCTTTGGCATAACTCTTAAAGCACTGACAGTTCCTCTTTCTTCAGCAGTAATTAAACAAGTAAAAACTGGTTACTTTGGTTAGCAGATATAAATGTGGAAAATATTCACAAATACATATCACTGGGTGTGTGTGTCTAAGGAATCTGGATGAGCTGTGGTTGGACTCTCCTTTCCCACATACTTACAACAAAGGTGCTTTATCCAACAAAGCAATCTGGCCAAGGTCTTTTATTTCAGCTAATTCATGTTCCCTTTTTCCTTTGTAAGGCTTGCTGATAGTGCAGTTCACTGCAACCCTTGACGACAGGAGGCACTGTTGGGGATAGGACCCTGCAAGACGAAAAATGAGTTAAAACCAGGCTGAGGCAGTGGGTAAAACTAAGCCTAGCCTTAATTTTTTTTTCACTGATTTGAGCAGGCTCAAATTTGGAAGCAATCGTAACACTGGAAATAACCAGGACAGGGGTGTAAATGTGCTCATTGTGGCACTGGGGAGGTGGTGTGCTCTGACTGCAGAGGCAGGCATATTTAAAAACAGAGCTAAAATGAGTTTTAACTGGCTGTTTAAACACCTACATCTTCTGGGAGGAAGCATGAGCTAATGACAAGGCATTAGCAGCGTTGAAAAAGCAGTGTATTTAATGATGACTTCCTTGGAGGCTCCATTTACAGCCAGGACAAAAGCACTCCCTTTGCCTCAGTGACTGTAACGTAGGAATAATCAAAGCAGAGTTTATAAATACAGAAATCCTTCACGTGATGATACTTCGTGATCACCTTTGTTACTCACTCCAGAGTGCAAACCACAGAACTTCCTTGGGTTAACTCCTGCCACAAATAATGCAGGTACTTAGCAGAAATAAGTCGATTTAAACATTTCTGTTGAAACAGTTGACAAGTTGACCATATCTAAAATAATAACATGAGCATAACCTTGATCTAAAGCAGGCAGCCTGAGACCCCTCATAACATAATATCATATCCCAGCTGTAAGTACTGAGCTGAAGAGAAGACATGGTCTAATACTTAAAAATTGAAATGCAGGTTCTTCTTTTTAGTCTAGCGCTGTTTCACCAAATTCCAGAAATACCTATGTCAGCTATGTTGATCATCTGCCTACTGCAGTTTCTGTTTCCCATATTTATTTTCCTCCAACCTTCTCCTTGTTCAGTTGATAGTGCTCTTTCCTGATTTTTTATTTTTCAATTAATCTTGTGGCTCTTTTCCCAATGCCTGCTTTTCAAAACCATTGGTACAACTCACACGTTACCCCTGCACAGGTTTTAGGAATCCTGCCCATCACTAGACAGGGGAATGGCCATAATAAAGGAGGGTGAAATTGCTCAGCATATTAGCAGGAAAAACTCATTAGGCTCCTCACCTGGAGATTCAAAAGTTTGTTGGACTCATCAGGCTTTAAACCTGATAGTCTCAAAACAAGTAAGGGCAGTTTTGTCTTATTTATTTTTAACAAAATAGCTTCAGTTTATCCCTGTAGGCTATTTTATTTTTCTCAAATTACCCAATTCATATTCACCTCCCGCAGGGTTCTCTTTCCTCACTGCTGTTCATTCCACACTGAAGAGTTGCCTCTCCTCTAATTTACCCCCGTGGTACAACTCCACTGACTAGAGAGGAGAAATTCCTGCTTTATACCAAAATAAGCAAAAGGAGAATCAGTGCCAGATTTTAACTTTGGTGAGCAGCTTGTTTCTCTTTGCCTGGAATCATCCAGCGATACCACAACTGGGAGCTATGGCCAGACATCCAAATATAACAAATATTTCTGGGTCTGCATATTACACTTTCCTGCTCCTCAGATTCAGGCTGGGAGGAAGAGGAAGGTTATGAAAGAAAATGTATGCATGAATATTTTAGCAATCTGCTGTGCTAGGAAGGAAAAAATGCAGAGAGCAGATGACTGATTCATGGTGTTTTGGCTGAAAATATTGTAGCTTTTAAACATTGCCTCAGTGTGGTCGGGGTGCTTACAGTAAATATATTTGACACCAGATGTGATCTCAACTGTACATGACTTAGAATTTTCCTGCACACAGTAACTGTCAGTCCTGGGAGCCTGAGGATCCCCAGGTTTCAAAAAGACTGTTCCTGTTGTAGCTCTTGTCCTGCCCAAGGGGTGCCAGCAAAATGAACACAAGGACTGGGGAGGCTGCTGACCCCTAAAAATCTCCAGCTTCAAATAGTCTGTAAAACATAGATGCTAGTGTTCTGCTTCCAGGCACTGAATAATGCCTTTTGTTCCCAAACCACATCTTTGCACTAGGAGGAGCAGGCACCATTAGAAGAGGTGATCTTCCATCGACCTCATAACTCGCAAGCTCAGCAGATTTAGAAGGGCTCATAGGACATTTTCTCTTCTCAGCTGGATAATACACACATTGGCTGTGTTGTTACAGGGTGCAAAAGTAGAGCAGGGTTTCTGACTCCAGCTGAAAAGTCATTGACTGTCTGCTATGGTTGCCTCCGTGAAATGCCTGCAAGTAATTTGGGCCAGAGAAACTTATATTTTGATTTCTGTCACTCACCTGGTGCCATACATACGTGGGGTTTCTAGAAAGAATTCAAAGAAGTAAAAAAAAATAAAATAGGTTGTGTTGATGAGCTGGATGTGGATGTTCAGTTACAGAAAGATGCTGAGTATACAGAAAGATTCTGAGTACAGTAGTATCAGCAGAGTATTTTGCCAGGAACTATTGCCTTTGGAACTGAAGCTGGAATTGTGCTGGACTGGGGAACATACAAAGCTGATCTCGTGCACATGAATGGGCAGCTCCAAGGAGTCCTGTTCAGGAGTCTGTGTGGAACTGCTGCTGCAAATACAGGGCTCATTCAGTGCATCTGTGCACACCTTATTTAAAAGCTTGTGATGCAAGAATTTAAGGAATAAAGGAATATTCTGTCATACTACTTGGGCTATAAATACCACCTTTTCTCCCAGCAGGGCTGAGTCAGTTTACAGCAGTGCCCCAGTTAGCACCTTCTCCCCTGGGCTGTCCCTGGGGACAGTCAGATGTGACACTGCACTGATGCACTGCTTTAGCTGTCGTGGCTTCTGAGCAGGAAAGCTGCAACACCGTGGGCTTTGGGTAAGCTACAAATGGTATTCCCCACATGAAACCTCAAGCAAATATTTGCCTGTTTGACAGCTGAAGCCTGTGGTACTCTGACCTCATCTCTTTCAGCACTCAGAGCTAGTTTACAGGCAGGCTCAGATACCTACACGTGTAAGAGCCGTGCCTCGCTGTTGCCATGTGAGTTGATAGTCCAGAGACCTTGCATCATTCTTTGACAAGGATCAAGCTCAAACCTGGATGTCTCAGGTCTCAAAGAGCCAAATTCGTGTTGCTGGGTCTCTCCACAGCTCGACAAATGGAAGGATTTAATCACGTCTGAATGTAATTTTGGGTAACTAAGTAATTGACGTAATACTGGTCACAATATGTTGGCTGGTGAAGACCACAATAAACTGTGCATGTCAGCTAATCATGATTAAACACTGATGAGGCCAGGCTAAAACTGCACTTAGCTGACATGTGCTGAATGCTATTTGTTCTTGTCTACACCGATTCACATTGCATTCAGTGCTGCACAATATAGATAAGCCCTTTGGGGAGAGTGTAGCTCTGGTCAGGTCTCAGTGTTCCCTGACTGGCCAACAGCTGCTCAGAGCAGGTTTATAAAGGGACCACTTACCCATCCTTTGATGGAGAGATAAGCCACTGTAATGTAATTACAGCCCAGGAGATGGGAGAGGGGGAAGAAAAAAAATATGCCAATCATGAAGGGGGTACACGGAGAGCCTCAGATTCCTTCTAACCTAAACATTGTGGCAAGGAAAGAAGTCTTAATTAGGAAACGTGTAGGCATAGAACAGGAGCCCATCCTAAATGAATTGGGGTGTGATGAGCATAAAGAAAATGCTTTTTAAAAAGATCTTTGACTCCCACTGAGTGCTTGTTTCTTAGACTTCCTTGCCTAATAATGTCAGCATTTAAATGGCCCCAACTCCCAAATAACAAGGCTTTGAAGTTAACACCTCATTGAGGTATAGAGTTCATACGTTTGCTATTCCTATTATTTGGCCAGAAACCGTTTTCTGCATGGCTAGCTTAATAGGGCAACAGAATATTAAGTTGTATAGGGATTGAGAAAGCTATTCACACAAAGGAAAGAGCTACAGACTTCATGTATTTGAACAGAACCTGACAATTAAGAGAAAAGAGCAAAAGTCTGGGAAGTGCCCTGAATCACATAATTGCATGAAATTTTTTCATACCTGTGATATTTCCAGTGGCCAGGCACAAACACAAGGGGTTTAGACTTGGACCGTGTTAGGGAGCTGTAGTCGTAATTAAGAGATGAGACAAGGTGGATTTTTTCCATCCTGCCAAAGTTTTAAAGCTTAAAAAGTTATTCTGGTCCTTAGCAGGACAAAATCGAGATGTTTTCCACCTTTACAAAGGAATGCCTCAGCCACCAGACTCTCACCTATTTTAGAATCTTTTTCTTTTTGTTTTGGCCCCAGCACACAGCAGAGTTCTGAGAAGGACATCTTCAAATGGTATCTGTTGCATATATACACCAATATTTTTTTATATATATATTTTATATACATATTGCCTATATATACACCAATATATACATATATATATACACATATATATATATATGCACACACACCATATATATATGGGTGCATATATACACCAATAAAATGGCTTTTCATTCATCTGCATTTTTTGACACAGTAATTACCAGTTGTCTCCACTTCTGGTAACGTGCTGTGGCAGAATAATTATCACCTCCCCAAAACAACTATTCTAAGTCGAAGTTATCAGTACCATAGAAAAGCCTTGAGTCTGCAGTTAAAGAGAGGGCTCTTTGGTGCTTGCTGCCATATGGCAGACTTTTTCTTACCCTGAAAAATTCATGAATAATCTAAATGGTGCAATGGAGGGAGTAAATGATGTTATTAAGCTCATTTTCAGAGGTAGGGGAGTGTGTGATAACATGAATTGACCAAGGCCATGTAGGAAACTTTGCAGTGCCAGGATTAAACCAACTTGATAGGATGTCTCAGGCTTTGACCACAAATAAAGGCACCTGTGTCCTTTAAGTACACACTAAAGAGCATAAATTGGGCATTAGAAGGATTACAGAAGTTGAAGTGGTTTAAAAAAGATCCACTTGTTCCAGTGCCCATAACAGCTTCTACTTTTTTTTATTTCCTGTGGTTTTTACAGTTTCTAAAATGTTGGTGATAAAATTGTCTCGAGTTTGAGATTCAGGAGATTTCTTGTAATTTATGTCACTCTTTCACTAACTTAGGCTAAGCTTATGCTTCAGTTATTTCTCTGAATATAAGTACAAAACTACCTACCTCCTCCAGGCTTCAATTAATGAAGGATTCCATCTTCATTCCTACCTTGTGTAATTACTTCATATTTGTAATTATTTCATTTTGCTTTCATATACCATAGCAGAAGCCACATTGGGTTTTCAGCTACAAGCAACTGGCATCCGTGTTTAAATTAGACAATTATTATGGGTATGCAACAAGAAGAATCTTCAGCAAAAATATCTTTTTTTTACTCTGTGAGCTCTCTTAGGGCTTGGGAAGCAGATTGAAGGCAATTTCATGTGTTTATATTAACTTACTGCTAAGAATGAATCACAGTTTCCTCACAAAGCCACTGAAGTGTTAATAGCATCTGTTCATTTTATAGCAAGTTATGGATTTAAAAATGGATGAATGGAGTGGAAAAACAACCCCATCACCCTGGTGGTCCTGTGTCCAAATGACATGTTGTGCTGAACAGCAATATTTTTTTATGCTGCTCCCTTTAAAAAAAACCCCAGTCTTTTGCATCTGTAATCATTGTTCCCTAAGCACTGTGTCCTTCTGCAGTGTAAAATCACAATGACAATAATTGCTTTGAGAAACAAAAGGAGTCAGATTCCTCTTCTGTTGTGTAACAAAGTGGTAGATTGACAGGTTGAGCAGCCCAGGTGTCTAAATGCTCTGGTCCCTCCATGAGCTGAAAACGTAGATTCTCAAAATTCCTACTTTGTTGCTGCCTGACTTAACTCGGGCCCTGTGTAAATACCATGGCACTGTGTCCTGAGATGGGACTGGGCTCCAAGCTCTCAGTGGCAGTGACAACTACTCCTGCCACCTTTTTTTGCCTGTCTTTTACTATCTGCTGCACTTATAATCACTGATGTTCCCATTCTCCCATGGTTGGGACAGGGAAGTTGGAGAGTGACTGTGATGTGTTTGCACTGGGGATAGAGGAAAATGCAGTAAAAATAAAAGCTTAGGAGCTTTATTCCAATATATCTGTGCCTGGATTTGAACAAACTAGAGTTTGGGGTGGGAATAAAGGCTGTGTTGCATATCCAGTACCAGAGGCAAAGATTATCTTCTCCAACAGCTCCCTCCTTCTCCAGCCTTGATTTTCTCCCGTCTTATGCAGGTCCTGTTTTCATCTGACCACATGCTGGGATAATTTAACTCACTAATCTTCCGGAAAACTGTATTTTGATGGATCAGGTTTTCACTGGGTTGATGATTTGAGTCTCTCACTGCCCAGTCAAAAGAGCTCTAGAGCTGACACAGCAGCAGAGGAGAGGGATTGGAGCAAGAAGGACGTGGGGAGGAAGGAGTAAAGGGAGAAGAATTGTCCCCTTTGGGCAGTAGGGATGCTTTAGATTAGCTTGGCCATCTCATCTCTCTGGACTGTGAGAGTAAACTCTGCTCTGTTTTCTGTTATTGCTTGCTTTACGTTTTGTTTGTTTTGCTTTTTGATAGGAAGAAATGTAGCTGTATATATTTGGGAAAGGGCTTTGGGCAAACATCCTGATCTGACATCTGTTCAATGCAGCTTGGGTAGGGATTTCTAAAGCCCTCCTTACCAAAAATTTGGATTTAAAATGCTTCCCTGTCCAGCACATCACAATTTCCAGTGGCCTCCAGGCTATTTCAAGAATACCGAGAGTTTAATTCATCCCAGGCACTGTGCAGGTCTCCCCGCTTGTGGCTTCTTCCCACGGTGCCAGCTACTACTCCCAGTCCCTTTGAGGAGTAGCTTTAGGTCACACAGAAAACTAGGACAAAGCAAGGAATGACATTCTCCTTTCCTGTGTTACAGTCTGGTATCTTAATTATTATCTCAGTTCTTCCTGTTCAGTGTGAGGGTCTCTCCCCCATCTCCCAGATTTGTGCGTACCTTCTAAGTGTTAGCAACAGAGGAAAATCATCTGCAGAAATGCAGCTCTGGGAGGAAAAAAAAAGGGGAAAAAATGTCTTAGAAGCATTCATTCATTCATTCATTCATATTTGAGAATGAATTTTCTTCTGTTATGCTGTGACCTCACTTATACTGTTGGGAGAACTGATGAATTTAAAATTGCACTACAGTGCCCTTCCTAAGTTCTCATGCAATGTTTTGGGGTGTTGCTTGGAATGTTATTTTGTTTGGCAAAAGCATGAAAATGGGTTAAAATAGTTCATCATCAGAACCCTTGTGGTCTGCTGGAAAAAGTGATCCCAGCTATTGCTGTCTGCTTGAATATAATATTTCCCTCATTTTAGCTCATTTCCCTAGACTGCCTTGTTTTGGGGAACCTAAGCTGAATTATAAATAGACAGATTCTGAATTGTAATATTTGTGCCAGAAGATAAGGCCCCAAAATACTTTCTGAAATAGTAAGGTATAAATGTGGAAACGTGCCACCTAATTGAGCAGCCCAAATATGTGCTTCTAACAGAGGAATCCTGACAGTCTTCCTTATCATGGGAGTTTCTCTTTTTTTTGTCAGTATGCAACATTTAAAAATAAAATTCTCATCTGTTCTTATTTCTTAAAAGCTTCTTTAATAACGGCACGTGGCTTGTGCTTTCCACCTTAAACCTGTGGGAAGCAGCAATCCAGTCATCATATTTAACGTGCCTCAAGAATTTCTTGATCAGAGCTGAACTGCTGGAGGATAGCAGCAACAACCACCACCCCCAAATAATGAGAACCAAATAAGCCAGAGCACCGCAGGGACCTTACATGTGGTGGGTTTTGTGAAGAGAATTAACATGAAAGAGGGTTCAGTTTGGGGGTAGAGGTCAGGGCAGATAAACTCCTGTGTTCTGATACATTTCCTTAAAGTGGGAAGTGCTTTAGAGAGCGGGCCTGTGGGAAGGAGCTGTCAGCAACGGGGTGGTCAGCAGTGTCAAGGGTGGTGGCCTATGTTTTTCTTCTCTTGCAGCCTTTCATCCTCCATCTGTCCAGCTCCATAATTTTCAAGGCAGACAGTAAATATTTAATACAAACCTTTAACTTCTGCCGGGTCTGAAGTGCCCCCTTTGTCTCGGAATAATGCACAGAACGGTGATAACCGGGAGATTGTTTAAAGTTGGTGTCCCTGCTCAGGTCTCCTTGGGGTGGCACCAGAACCCCTCTGAGCAGTGATACGTGTCCCGAGCCCCTGTTGTTGTGATGGAGTGGGTTGTGTTTCCCTCCACAGCCACTCGCTGACATGCTGACATCACTGACCCTGCCCCACAGCCCAGTGCTGCCTTGTTTGCCCAGTGCTGGGCAGAGGACACTGCCACGAGCACAGATGTCCCCAGGCAGGCACGCAGGGCTAAGGACTAGTACAAGTCCAGGCTTTCTTCACACCCCACTGCACTCTGGTGCTTAGCTCGAGCTGACATCTTAGCGTGGCTTGTGTCATATAATTTCAGCGTGAACAAGACTTGGCCCACACTCAAAATACACAGTGTTTAAGTGTTTAAATTAAGCTTTAACTGACTCAGACACCCAGTCTAGCTCCAGCCACTGTGTTGCTGTGTTATTAAATGCTACAAACTGGACTTCCTCCATTCATCTGCAAGGATTATCACAGCAGAACTGGCAATAACCAAAGCATCCAGATGAGTTAACAAGATGAAATCCTAGGCCCAGTTAAATCAGTGGGAATCTTTCAAGTAGCTGTTTCGAGATCTATATTTCATCCAATCACCCCAGCTGAAGTTCTCTTGAAGAGAAAGCTGTACATATTCCTGCTTTCATATGCCCAACACAAATGCATCCCTTAAACATCCAAGGAATAGCGTTGAAATACTTGCAATAAATGAACTTAAGTTAAGAAAGTATGATTTCTTAATCTGGAAACACCATCTGGAAAAAAGTCCTCTTGTACGTGGGTGACTCAGTATAATAGGTCTATCATCTCATTTCTTCTTATCTCCTGACGTTGTTACTAGTTGGACTTGTGAGTTCTGCTTTTCTGTTTTAACAGAAAAATGTTCTGTTCTATACCTGCTTGTGAACGAACTTATGAATAACGACTGAAAATCCAGGTTACTTTTGTGCACGTGTTCAAACAATTTAATGCAAAAAATGCCAAAGACTGAATCAGGATTAGGCAGGGTTGGCAAGTTCAGGTACAGATTTGAGCGCAAATGTGGAAGAGAGAGGGGGTTCTGATCCAGACATTTTGCACAGCTTGTTATTGAAATTCCAATTCAGATCGGTTGCAACATTTGGAGATGGATCGAAATTCCCTTGGCAGCAGGAAGTGTTTGGGTGTGGGGATATTATCCCAGGTCATCAGTCTAGAAAGGCATGAGAGAGCCCAGCTCCCTGCAAAGAGGTGACATGTCACTAATAACGCCTTTGGTCAGAAAAGTTGTCACATGCAGCCTACTGCTGTCCTGTGCATTGATGTTGGGGAGCAGGACCTTAGAAACACAGGAAAAAAAATCCTACCAGTGTATTTCAGAGCTGTACACAAACTTTTAGGTACTAAGCTTCCTAATCACAACCTTCTGGCCCATAAAAGGAGCAACCTGACACCAAGTACCAAGAGGTTGTTATTCCTCTGCTCTACCCTATCCCACTCCAAATGTTAGAACAATAAATACATTTACCTCTTGTTTAAGATCACTTAAAATAAGTTGTTTTAATTAAACCTCCTAGCAATCTATCTGCACTAGGTGATTAAGTGACTCTTCTGTCAGTGAAAGGAGAAGGGATTATCAGAAGACAAGCCTGATTGAATTATGGACAGAACTAGGACTGGCTAAAACTGCTGAATATTTTCCATCTAAATTCATATGAAAATACTGTGAAGTTTCAGTTTGTGTGGTGTTATTCCTTTCAAATATTTCCCCTCCTTTCAGGCCTTGCTTCCCTCCCCACTGTCCCACAGTCAATGAAATAGTTATTTCCCTCAGGTTAAAGTTCAGCTTTGAATATCAACTTTAAAAGCTGCCCGAGAAAAGAGCTTTCTTTACTCAATGGGCATCACTTTCAGCCAATAAACTTAAAAATGGAAAAGTAGCAATTGTGTTGATGAATTATAGCTATTTAAAATTGCATCAAATGTGTAAAAAATTGGAGTTGCTCAGCAGTCTTTTGCAGCTGTACCATAAAGAGTGTTCGTGGGGGTTGTTACACTATTTGTACATTTTAATTTGCAGTATCTTGTGTGAATTAAAATTGGGTAATTCTTTTAAACCAAGCTTTTTACATCCCTCTCAGCTTAAGAATCACACTGGTGGGTTTGTTGTTTTATTGCTGGCCATATCACTTTCAGGATGGGGAATAGTCACAATAAAAGGCTCTTTTATGTTTTGTAGTACATCTTGAGATGGTTGTGGCAGTATCTATCTTTTAACTTTCCTACACTCAGTTTCCTTTTCCAGTTCCCAACTTTCCCCCCTTTACCCTGACATGATGGATTGGATGGAAAGCTGAAACAAAGTCTAGAGCCTGGCACAACACAGGCAGCCAAGCCCTCTAGACAAACTGCCCTGCTAATTTATTTGGATTCTTTACCTGCAACCTCCCTGCTGTTTTAGTGCTGGGGCCTCTCTTGGGCAGAGACAGGCCAGTGTTCTGTGTGGTGGTTTTACGGTGATGTGGACAAATGATCATGAGGGATTAGCTGGAAACTATTGGACAGACTAGTTTGCAGTGGTGGTATTTAAAGGTAAATGCATTAACAGCACACTGCCACCCCCTTTTATCTCACCCACCAGCATGCTGGGGGCAAGGCAGGCAGGATGCCACCTCGGGAGCTGATTGCTGTCATTTGCATTTTATAATCAATCTCCAAAGAGCAGTGAGAGGGAAAATGCAGATGAAGTGTGGGAGTTCAGCTCTAGCTGCAGAGTTGTCCCTAGTTTTTAATTTATCCTATTAGCTGGCAGGGCTCTATTGCATTAGGCTGACTGGCTTAGGCTCTGAGTTTCACTGAAGAGCAAGTAAAAACATGTTGAAATGTTATTCCTAGTGTCCTTTCACTGGGTGGGAATTGGGTAGTTTCAGCTCCCAATTTTAAAGATTTCTGAAGTGAGCAGAACACAGAACCAATCCCCAATTTTTTTTTTTTAATCTTGTCCTAATACGTGGCCAGCACTAGTGTAATCTCTTTCTGTGTCTTTCTGAGACTAAAAATGAAAAAAACCCCAGAATAATAAGTGATCCTGGGGGACTTCTTACTGTGTGGCACCTCTGAATACTTGTGAGTATGAGAGGAATGAGATGTAAGTGCTCTGCTTTCTCCTGTTTTAGCAGTGACTTGAGCAACTGAGAGAATCTCCTGTCTGGCCTCCTGACCAGCTAAAATGGATCTTGTTTTCAGCAGAAGATTTTGGCCATTCTGCCTTCTAATCAAACACTGTGAATTTTGTTTCCTGCATGCTTGCAGCAAAAACTCAGTCTTTTCAAGTTGGGTACAGAGCTGTGTGTTATTAGAATGTACTGCAACGTAAAAAATCTCCACTTATGAGAGTCTGTCTTGCAAATAATGGTTACAGTTTTTCTAACTGGAAAGAGTCAAGCTCTTATTGAGCTGCATAGATATGGTTTGATGTTTTTAAAGGAAAGAAATTCCAGAAGGGCTGTTTTGTCAGTAGAGTGAATTAATAAAGAAAATGACAAAAGAAGAAGAAAAAAAAGGAAAGAAAATTGAATACTCAGTCACATATTTTCCAGTTCAAATGTCTAAAATATATGTGATCTTCCAGCTACATTTTCCTCTTGCAAATCCTAGTGGTTTTTATTAGGACAAGTTTCATTTTATTGCCTTGTTTTCCTGTAAAGTCAACAAGTTAAAACAACAGGATTTAATTTTGGGTTGGCAGGCCAGCTAAGAGATAATACATTGTACGCCCCCCTTTTATCTTCTCCTTCCCCCTCCTGTTTCCTGGTCTCCTTGAGGTGCTCCACTCTGCCACCGTGCTGCTCAACTTATTGGCCTAAAAAACCCTTGCAGGTGATTTATAGAACCCAATGGTTGTTGTATGGCTAATGATTCATGGAACTTCATTAAATACCAAGTATGTGCCTGCTTACTGTCTGTGCACACTGCATATTAGAACCTTTGCACTCCCCCTTGCAAATTGCCCCCATTAAAGTCGCAGACAAAAGGTCCTCTCAGTAGCTTACATATTTTCCCACATGTGAGAGAGCAATTGGAAACTTCCTCTTGATAACTAAAAACTTTTGAATTAGAATTTATGAGAAGGGTCTTTTGGTCTCATTGCCTAAGGGCTGAAACAGATCCCAGTGTGTACAAGCGTTCCTTTGATGCGTGGAGCTGCACAGGGTAACATTTTTTAACAGGATCAAAAAGCGTAATGCAGGGACAATGTGTGGAGGCCCTTGCTCTGACACAAGGAGTCAGAGCCTGTGTTTTTCCAAGGCTAAAAATCCAAAAGTATGTGTCCAGGGTAGCAAGAACATTTTATATTCTTTTTAATTGCGGTAAAGCCCCAGATAAAATAATGGCAGTCAGTGTTACAACTTCCTTTTCTTTAATGTTCTTCTCAAAACGCTTTGAAGCGGCTTTTACCTTTGGGAAAGTATTGTATATGTGTTAGGGGAACACATATCAAAAAGAAAATAAAGGGCCAGCTCCTTGATTGGTGGAAATCAGCATGGCTCTATTGCAGGGATTGGAATTTCTCAAGCTGTGGATGTGGCTAAAAACTTTCTGTCATTTCTCATTGTGGGTTAATATATTCCTGCCCACTTCCTCGGTTGGACTGTCCCATTTCTGAATTTACTATTGACAAAACATTTTTTAGTAGCATTTCTTTACAATGGCAGCAAAAACTTGCACCTAACTTTCAAATCATAAATATATGCCATGGTTTCAGCTGCACTAATCAAGTGTTTAAAAGGAGGCACAGCCACGTGTACTGGCTGCTCTGAGGTCTCTACAAAAAGGTCTTGATAACTAGAATTTGTCTCTACAACAAAAGGAAATAACACTGTTCTCATTTAGGTGCCCTGTATATGGTATTTCATTATATCTCACCTCACACTGTGTACTTCTATATGCAAAGAAGAGGGGAAAAAAAAGGAACTGCTTCATGTTATGGGGCCAACACATCACAGGCATTATTATAAAATTGTCACATTATCCCCACCTTGTTGATTGTGTTATTGCAATAGAGATGTTTTTGAGACATATATTTTCTATATTCACATTGGCAATATTTGTAAAATCTGTCATGATATTCGAGTCATAAATACTAACTCAAAGGGATGTTTTCACCAAACAGAAGATTCAGCTTTGAAATATTTGATCTGTCTTTAACGCAGCACTCTAACTTACAACTTATTCTGCAGCTGATAATTTAAAAGTCTCTCTCTTTATACATTTGTAGGTCTTCCAAATGAGGCAGAAAATTTAACCCTTGATTACTTCTCTTGTCAGTTAAGAGCCAAGTGAGGTTTTCAACACAAATTTTGCTTTGCAAATTTTGTTCTTCTCCAGTTACACTCTGCCAGAGTGTTTGAACCTCGCTGGTGACCTTTAGAGAGCACAGTATAAAAAGATTATATATTTGTATATAAGAATATAAAGAGCCCAGAAAAAGTGCTGTCTAAAAGACCAGAAAAACCTCCCACATAAGTCAGAAAATGCGGTGGAATGGGTGGTGGACAGCGGTAAAATTCCTGGAGATGGAGGGTCTTTGTGCCTGTGTGGTACCAGCATGATGGCATCTTTGTCTAATTTAGGTTTGACTGGTTGCTTAACTTTGTTTATTATTAAGACCTCTGAATAGATATTAATAGTTATATATCATATCTTGTATAAATATATATGCAATGTTTGCTCTGTCATCAAATATTGTCAGCTTACAGGACTTTATTTCATTACTTTGGCCCTGACCTTGTCTCGTTTCGGGTGTATTAAATTATGACTCCTGTAGATTTGGGCTACAAAACTGAGAGAAAAGATCCCCCAATTCCTTTCTTTTTCTGTGGCAGAACGGAAACACACAAACAGAATAAGATTGCTGACAGTAAGGAAGTGAGTGAGATGACAAACCACCTTGCCCCAGGATTCAAGCAGTATTCCCAATGGGAATATGGAACATGTCCCTCATTTGGGGTGCACATAGAAAGGTGTTTGTTGTAAAACATTCTTTTCCTTCCATATGGGCAGCATATAAAGCAGTGCCTTGACTGAGGCATCGCTTTCTTAACCTGGAGTGTCTCAGACTAAAAATTCCAGGGGGAGAAAGATTTTTGTTCATGAACCAGGTTGAAGGTTTCAAATTCAAGCATTAAATTATTTGAGGTACACCTGTCCCCAGTCAAAGTCCTCTGTAAGTATTTCATCAAGATAGATGTAGAAACATCTGGCTGTTAGATCAATAGAAAGTAAAATATGTTTAGAGCAAAATTAGGCAAACGAAGAGGAGAATCATTGAGTGTGGGTAAACATAAAGAATTTGTTACTGTATTTATGAGTACGTAAATATTTTTATTGTGGGAATAACAGCAATAAACTGTTGTTGGGGTAAGCAGGAGGCTCCTCTGCTTCACAGAGGCACCAGCAGGTGGGAGTTGGCCCTGTCCTGAGATTTCTTTTGCTGCCGCTTTCGTTTCAGCCGCGAGGTTTCGTAACTCTCACAGGGAAATCTGGGAAAGCAGCGTTGGGAAATGCTGGTGATTTTGAAAGTTCAGTCAATTTGGATGACTTTTGGCATCATCCTTTTTTTCCTTCTGGTGAGATTCCATTAAGTTCTCTTATTTTCTTGGCAATAACTAAGAACACTATATAGTTTTTAATTGCAATATGGGAACCTCTACCAGCATGACTTTAGGGCAAAACAGCTGCACCCAGTCTGTTCTTCCTCCTCCTCCTGAGTTTAAATAAAATCTCCTCTTATCTGAATATGCACCCAGAAGACTGGATGGTTATTTAAGCCCTGGTTAGGGAACATATTTAAGAATATGCCTAATTTTAAGCATGTGCTTAAATCAATGCGACTTAAGCAAATGCTTGAAGTCAGGCATGTGGTTGAGGTGTTATCCTGAATGTGGGTCCTAATCCTTAAACAATAGCAAAGCCCAGAGGAAAGGGCAAGCTATCTGGGTTCCATTCTTGGCTCTTTTGTTGCTCGTGTTATAGTCTATAAAATAAGGATCATTATTCTTATCCCTCTTTGTGAGGCACATTGAAAATTATCAGGGAAAAGCACTCTGAATACTGTTATTATTGGCTATACTTCTTGAGACTGAAAAAAATTCAGAGACAGACATTCTCAGTGGATTTCTGGTTCTTCCTCCTTTCACTCAGGCAGGAAATACCATGAGAATGGAAAGAAGGATGCGTACCCATGATCACAAATAATCTTAATCTCCTTCTTTGCGCTGCCGCTGTAAATAATTAGATATTGCCACACTATTGTTTCTGGAAGTTCCCGCAGCGTCTCAGACGTACTGAGAGCAGGAGTACCTGCTTCAGATATCACAGGCAAGCTGCAAACTGTGCTGGGAGATAATAGTACAATGGAGAGTGTGTGTGAGTGAGTGTCTGGGGGAGGAGGGGAGGCTGTGCCTTCCTGAGCCCACAGTAGTAGTAGAGCTACACTGAAAATAGTACAGATGCACAAATTTGTATCAGTTTAAAGGCTTGAAAAGGTCGTGGTTGCTAAAGGGGCAGCACGTTAAGGCAAACAGTCCTTATAAATAGCCTTATTACATGCTGTTCCTACTAGAGAGGTGCTGCAGGCCCAGGCTCTGTGGTGCTAAGCTCCTGTGTGCAGCACAGTGTTACTGTGTGGCTGAAAAAGCTTGAGGCAGCAGAGAGTCTATTCTTGATGATAATTTGGAGTTCCTCACATTCTCGCTACCTTAAGTCAGTGCTCATTCTCCAGCTTCCATGCAAAGGGCCTGGAGCCAAGGCCATGAGCCTGTGTGTATGTGTTCAGGACAGTTAATATTTATGATGCATCTTACTGGGAAAATTAGTATAAAGCTGTGTTCCAACAGTACATTTATCCCATGACCTAGTTTTATGAATAACGTGCTGAAACATGGCCTGCTTGATTTAAACCTTTGTCACCCATTCTGATGGATACAGTGCCTGGCTTAGGCTTATGCAATACAAGCCAGGATTTGTGCAAAAAATGTGATGTGTATTAGTGCAAGGTAAACAGATGGTAATGCTTTTGTTAATACCAAGTACATACAAAGATATTTATCAAAGGACCACATGTAAGGTCCATAGCTCTTGGCAGAGATCCCTATGCTGTTACATCAGCTAATAAGAATAACCATTTTATTGCATTATACACAGTTTTTGTAGGGTTGCTTTAGTCTGCAGGCGGCTGCAAAACTCGCCACAGTTCATATACCAGGAATCTGATTCTGAATAGTGTCGAACATCTATAATACCCTGTTGTTTTTGTTGTTATTTTTATTTTATTGCTATGACTCTTGGCATTTCTCCAGCTCAACTCCCTTCCAGGGAATTCCACGGCTGTTTAGCAGCTCTGAAATAAGTGTAAGAGAGCCAGGTGATGAATACACTGAAATGTTGGAGGACAGGTACAAGAAATGGCTAGTGAAAGGTTTCAGAGGGAAAGAGGTCGAACTGTAAAGATTGGAAGAGAATTGTGACACTACCCCAGCCACAGAGAAGTGTAGTGGAGAAGGCACCAGTTGTTTTTAAAGAAGAGAAGTGTGGCTAAACACAGTTTATGCCAAAGAATGTTGCGTCTGAAAACTCCAAAGCCAGTTTAGGTTGGCAGAGTTTCTTCATCTGATTTATACTCTCTTCTTCCATCATCATCGTCAGTGGAGATTACTTGTATCATGTGCTGGGGAATCTCAGTCCTTGGAACATGGGCAATGCCCTGGGGGTATAGTTAGTAACTGCAGGAGGAGGAAAGAAAGATTTCGTTACTACAACCAAACAATAAGAATTTTGATTCTAATCTCATCAAAGATGTATTATTTCTCTGGAGGTAGCTGGTACTGTTTCACAAGGCTTAGTCCTGACTGTGGAGCCACCTAAAGAAGCTCCTGGCCCTGACATGCTGCAGGCTTTAACTCAGCAAACACAAGCATGAGCTGGGGCATCTCTCATCCTTTCGTGTCCCCTGAGCCATCTCTGCTGTTCCCACCCAACAGCACTTCATCTCTTATGCTGGCAGAGCAGGTCTGGTTCAGCATGCAACAATTTGGAGAACTAATTTGGCTGAAAATGAATGAATTTTGACATTTTTTCCCTGCCAGGTTTGCTTTCAGCCAGATGAGTTTCCTAATGTGTTTTACCTTGGGACTGCGCACTGGCTTGTGTCAGGACGAAGAAATGCTCAGGAATAAGAACAAGCAGGTGGAGAAGGACAGAAGGGCTTCTTTCAGGTGACAGTGCTGGGCCACGTTGGCCTGAAGTGTTTCTTGTTCAACAATATGTCTTGATCAACAGCAAAAAGAACCTGGAAGAGAAGAGGAAAGGAACATGCTTAACCCAGACCATTTCAGTGGTGGTCTGCAGGATCTTCAGTGAGGCAGTGACATATCTGAGGGCCTCTGAAGTGTCAGGAGTGTGGGGACCTACTTTTCTGTTTGTGGAACTGCATCCTAAGCATCTTATTTCTGATAGCAGTCAGGTCTGCAGTTTCCAGTGTTGCTCTTGGATGAAACATCCAAATGTTTGGATGATGACCAATACAGATAAATATCTCAAGGGTGGGTGCCAAGAGGATGGTGCCAGACCCTTTTTGGTGGTGCCTAGCAAAAGGATGAGGAGCGATGGTCATAAACTAAAATGCGAGAAGTTCCACCTTCTTCCACTTCTCTTTACATGGAGGAGGACAGAGCACAGGAACAGGCTGACAGGGAGGTTATGGAGTCTCCCTCTCTGGAGATGTTCAAACCCAAGCTGACTGTGTTCCTGTGTAACCTGGTCTAGTGACTCTGCCTTGGCAGGGGGATTGGACAGACGATCTCCAGAGATCCCTTCCAAACCTGATGATGCTGTGCTTCTGTGAAACCGTGTGGGACAGCTCGTGTGGCATGGAACTACTGCTGTGGCACTCCGTGACCTGAAACTCTGCACTGAGAAACAGAAATGTGGGCAAGGCCTCCTGATGGAGGAGAGCCCTGTCTCAGATGCCAACCCCCACTGACCTCAATTCTTAAGCACGTAATGAAACCTTTCCTAGATACGACTCCCTGAACCACTGCACGCAACTAGTTGAAAAATGAAAGTAGAGTGAGTGGGGACATTTCTGTCAAAACATCCACTTTTCCACATAACTGCATGAGATTTGGATCCCTTTTATTCATTCAGTGGAACTGAATAGCACTGAAGTTATTAGGATCCTCAAAGGTGAAGCATCACCAGAAGATAAGTAAGGGTGTGATGGTGTGGGCTGTATATGTAGCACTACTTCTGTCACAAGCATAGTTTCAGGCCAGACTGACAACTCCTTTTTCCTTTGAGAGTTTCTATGAGCAGACGTTAGGTACATTGACTTTACCGACTATGAGTTTTCCTCAGAAGTGTAAGATCCTCATGACCTGGACCTTATTTGTTAATTATTATTATTATTTATATACCGCCTTCCTATCATCGTAAAAATAATGTATTCTTTCAAAGACTAATTTGCACCATTACTTTAATTCTGTATATAACTAGGTATGAAATAGGGCTGAAGAAGGGCTTGCACTAAAAAAGTCTTACTTAAATCATGGCAATTTAAGTTCGCACACTTCAGCACCACTCATCCACATGCTTCATTTCAAGAACTAAATGTCTTTGATTTTGTAACAGTGGTGTGACTCAGAAGCAAACAGTGTTACATTAGCTCTTACAATCATCTTCCTGTGAATTTTATGTCAGGATTTCCTACAGTTAAAATCCTCAAATCCAGCCCCAATCACCGGGACAGCTCCCAGTAATTGTCAGCAGGAGAAACGTGGCAGTGGAGCATATACACTCTTCAAGTTATGTGCCTGCATGTCTGCAGCAAAGCTGTTAAACCAGCCAACTTCTGGTTGAAAGTCTGACGTTTCTTTTAAACGTTTTCTGTATTGTAAACATGCCACTCCCTTTTCTTCTGCATTGTGGCAAATGTCAGAATTCAAAGGACTGTCATCGGCTGCCACAGTGACCACTGCCCGTTCCCAGAGACAAACCATGCCACAGCATCTCTCCTAAGACTGCTGCTGCACTGCATTCATGCTGGCAAGTTTCCAGCCTTCGAGTTTCAATTGCTCAGTATCCTTCCTTGTGCTGGATTTTATCCCCCAAAGTTTTTTCCATTTGCAGTCTCCGTCAGCTGAGGTTCTGCTTCTGGCGGGTTTGATTTCTAACATTTTTGTTATAGTTTTACAAGTGTTGCAGCCACTTTCCAGTAGGTGTGTTAGTTGCCTGGTATAATCTTCCCTTTGCTGATTCTTGCTTCCCTGAGCACCTCAATAAATCTTTAGAATTAGGCAAGTGTCCGAGCCAATAACAGTCTATAATCATGGTGTTTGGGAGAGTTTGGGTTTAAACTTAGGAATTTTATTTCAGGACTACACACAGTATCTGATTGAGCGTAGACTTGATACTACACCCAGGATGCCCAAGGTTTCACTGTGGTTTTTCCAGTTTGTTTGATAAGTTGAAATATGTATTATGATACCATGTGGAAAATTAAGGCCTTGGTTATGCAACCCGTTTTCAGATGAGTGATCCCATTTGGTCAAAATGGGCAATTTGTAGGAATTGTAGGA
Organism: Calyptomena viridis; assembly: GCA_013390005.1. Classification (NCBI taxonomy): domain Eukaryota; kingdom Metazoa; phylum Chordata; class Aves; order Passeriformes; family Eurylaimidae; genus Calyptomena; species Calyptomena viridis. Next base: position 176,540 of record WEIV01012591.1, read on the forward strand.
CTTGCTTTTCATTTTTACATTAATAGATAAAACACTGCTTGTGGAGATGAGTTGATAGTTTTAAGGCATTTGGTAATGATTACAACTTCGTAACATGGCATGCAAGTTTTATTTGGAATTATTTCCTTCAGAGTGCCACATGCTAGCAGTACTAGGAGGGGGAAGAATAGGATGCTCTTTCTGTGATTCATTCATTTTAGAAATGTTTCTTTGGTTAAAAATTAGTCCAGTGGCCTTGAGACAAGGCAAAGGCAAGGAAGGGATTTTATTTTGCCAAGGGCAGAATGTCAGGACTTATGGGCTCTTCTGCTTGAATGAATTTGAAAAAATGGATTGTATGAGTGAGGCTGCTCCCTTCTCAGGCACAGAGACCCTCCACCATGGAAACAAACCTCTGCTTCATCAATGGTGCCCATCTGCCTTCTGGGGCAGATGCTGCAAAGAGCTGCACTTGAGGTGTTCATTTCTCCCAAGTGGACTCTTAGTTAGTGTCACATTCCACATGACTCTCATGGAAAAAAAAATTCCTGTAGTCAGAAGGCCAAAATTAGCTTCTCCTCAAAAGCCTGAAAAGGCAAAGAGGAGATTAAAAACTATGTGGGTCACAGTAACCCTCTCTAAAGGAAGAGACTGATACAGAATGCTGAGAATGAAGTTTTTCCCATTTCCAGACCAAAAAAAAAAGGAACAGGTCCTTCCAGGCTCTAGTTTTAAATACAGCAGCTCTGATTCCAGGTTCAAGGCAATCTATTTTCAACTATCTGGATCATCTTCTGTCAAAAGGAAAACCTTTATTAGATTTCAGCCCCAAATCCAATGATTTATGAAAGTCAACTGAACCAGGTAAAACCTGGGAAGAGAGGAATAGTGTGACGTCAAAAAGAGAGAGTAGTAAGGAAAAAAAATTCAGACTATCTTCAAAAACCATCTAGGATCTTTTTAGGTATAGAAAGATACAATATAATTCATCATCAAACATCCAGTTCCATAAGGTGATGTGGGATAGGGTTGGGAGAGAGTGAAAAAGTCTGTTCCCAAGTAGATCAAACCATTTAGGAACTTAGGAAGAGAGTACATGGACTTTTATTACCCAGGTACCTGGTAGGATTTCTGCCCCTTTGCTGATGGTTAAGTATTTAAATATAAACCTTTGCTGATGGTTTAGAATAACCTAAAACTAAAATAATTCCTTTTAATAGAATTTTTGTGCCAGCATAATGCTAGTAAAAATCTAAATATTCAAGCTTTATGAGTACAGCTGTGCAAATATATTTTCTTTAAGAACCAAAAGTGGGGAAAGAGGGAGAGGAAGGAATTGGGGGGAAGTGAAGTCAGCTTACAAGTAAGAAATGGGAGGAGTAAGGTATTAAGGACTAGATGAGACATCTCATTTGTAAGATTACATTTGGTTTTGGGGTTTTTTTTAGGTAAAATATAACTGAAAACCCAAATTAAACTTTCATACAAAATGAAAATCTGAAGTGTTCTGTCTTACAAAAGTGTGAGATAAATAACATAGATTTTCCAACTAAAGCCAATATTTGAAAGAATGTTCAACAAAAAACCCTTTACTTTTGGCTATGAAGACTCCTATATAATTTAAAAAGCATTTGGCTGAAAATTTCATTAATTTCTTATTACAGAAATACTTTTCTCATGCCACTATATAACTGAGCATTCTGGAATGTATGTGTCAGAATTTATAGAGACTGGGTTTTAGGTCAATACATTTATATTATTGTATTTCCTCTTCAATCTGGTCTTCTTGTAGCTTGTATCTTGGCATAATAATTTTGGATCCAGATAATACTGGGGTTTTGTTCTTGTTGTCCTCTCTCTAACCAGAGTAACTAAATTGATATTTGTGATATTGCTAAGCAATATCAATCTTACAGTCTTACAGAACACCTTTTATCTCTTCCCTTTCTGGACAGGATAACTGTATCAATATAGTTAATGGTGTAAATTAGGTGGGTAGAGAGCCCTAAATACTGAGGTCGTGTAAAACTTTGACTTGTGCACTCAGTGTATGAGTTATTGCCTTCTCACCCAGTGTCTCTGCAAAGAATATGTGTATCTGATTACAAGCAGTCCCTTGATATTTTTATTGAATTGTTCACACTGCTGTAGACACCTAAAAATAATTATGCCCTGCACAAATCTCCAGAATGAACGCACTAATCCTATACTGGAATACAGTAGTACCTCATAAAATAACCAGGGTGAAAAATGTTTCCTAAATTCTCCAGAAGACACACAGGGGAGAGCGATGGGTAAACGTCATGTTTCAGTGGAAACAAAGATATCGTTTCATTTGGAAAAAAATTGGCCGGTGTGATTTTTATGTTCATCTTTCTCCATCTCTTTTTTAAAATTAGATTTATTTTTGATGGGAAAAAAGTGTCAATTTGCCCTAATAAAGAGTCTTTTGAGCTCTGCCTAATGCTTGGACAGCAGGCCTCTGAGGAATGTCAGGAGATGGAGCAGCAGCATTCTTCTGGCTGCTGCTCCGTGTGAAATCAGCATCCCAGTCCCCCTGCCTTACTGTGCTCCTGAATTCCTGTCAGTCAGGCTAGATGTGAAACTCGGGCTGAATCACAGAACATGCCTTTTTCCCTAGACTTTAAAGTCACAGCCAGATCACTTGGCTAATTTGATCTTTGGAGCTGTGTGTTCTCCTACTCGAACTCCTCTTACAGTCCCTGTTTGAAATGTCAGTGTTTACTCAGTTTCTGTCTGTGCTTTTCTGTCCTGTTTGCCCTTCTTACCCAAGGTGATTTGATCTAGCTGGAAGATAAAATTATTCCATTTGAAAGATTCTGAGCAGACTGCAAAACGCTATTATTTAAATAAAGGGTGTACAAGGCCACCTTTTATAATTAAAGAGGGTTTATACACGTGGAACATGCTGGCTGTGTTATGGAGAAACAATCATTTAAAATTTAAAACATGTTTTCCCTCATCACAGAAAAATATTCTGCTTTTTTTTTTTTTTTCCCCCTTCCTCCCTCTTGGTTCATTTAAACAGAGAGGCCATTCCTTTCTCCATCTGAGTTAAATACCACAGTATCCTTTTCGGCAGGCTTCTAAGCTAAATCTAATCAAGCTGTGTCACAGCTCTGTCAGGCAGGTTGCTCTTTCTTTGGCCTTGAATAATTGGAAGAATGTTGGCACTTGTGCCTGGGCCATGAGAACGTGACCCGAGCTGATATTTAATCTACTTCAGTGCTAGGCTGCACTAGGACTGGGGTCTAAGCCAGGCCTCGGGAGCAGTGTGTTAGCCATCAGCAGCACTCATTTTACCTTGAAATGGATTCCATTTGATGTATCATTACACCGCTCCAGGAGAATGCTTTAATGAGACAGAGACATGCGCTGGAAAGGATTAAATTGTTGTCCTTTCAACTCTTTTTTGCTTTGCTAGCCTAATAGCTACAAGGTGCTGGGAAGTACCTGGGAAAGGCAAAAAGATTACAGAGACGGCCAAAAATAGCTAAAACTGAAGGTCTGTCATCCAAGGGTCTGTAAGCACTTTGTAATGATTGCAAATATCTGGTCCGTTCTTCTTCACAGACTCGAAGCACTGGATTTCAAAGTTGCATTTTCGCCTCTTTTCAGGGAAACTTGATACTACGAGGGGATATCAGAATTGCTTCTTGCATTTGTAACTTCGAAGCAGCCCTCTGTGCACAAATCATCATCGCTTGGGATGTGGGAGAGGAAAGTTTTCATTCCTCTTCTCACAGGCTGCAGGAGGCCTGAGGAAAGAGGAAATTCCTCTCAGATCTATGGGTTGTTCCTGCTGAGCAATCCGAAGTAACAATGGATTTCAATCGTTTTGTTAACACTTTCATGCAGATTCCAGTGAGAGCTTGTGAGGTCGGGGGTAGTAGAGAGGGAGGAATTGCAATTAGAACCTTTTCCAGAGAGAAGTGTAAATTGCCCTTTTCTTGCCTCACAAGAGAGTCTTCTGCCTTGAAGGACTTGCTGAGGCTGAAGTGTTTGGAAATGCCCAACGCTCAGGTCACACACCCGAGCAACTATTTGAGCTTCGCCAAACGGAGAGGGGAACATGCCCTACAATTTGCAAAGGAGTCGAGGGGAACATGCCCTACAATTTGCAAAGGAGTCGGAGGCAACATTTAATTTGCACTAAAAAAAGGTGATCTCGATCTCAACGACCCTTTATCTCTGATAACGAGATATATCCATGTGAACATCACAACCAGCGATTTCCGTATCAAATCTCCGTCTCAGAACTGACATTTTTGCCGCCCCCAGGTCTGCACTGCTTGTTCCCCGGGCTGTGGAGGGATGCTGAGGGCTAAGAGGCAGCACTTCTGCATCACCACATCCTCCAAGGGATGTGAACAGTGGGAGAAAGGATCTTTGTTACGCAGTGAAGCTGTGAGACACTAATCAGGTGTGTTACTGATTAACTCGGCCTCTGGAATGTCAATGACTTCTTTTCTGCCAGGCTACAGTATTAAGGGATGGAGTGTTTGTCCCTTTCCCTCAGCCTAATTTCCACTTACACCGTTAGCAGAGGCCAGCACCTGCATTTAAGTCATTCTAACCCCTGAGTGTGCCTTTTACGTTTCACAGTAAGTGCATCTTGATAAAAGCAAAGTACTGCTTCAAAATATGATAACTCTAATTTTTCCCCTCTTACTGTGATAAATCATTCTGTGGTCTTGGGAACAACCTCCTCAAACCTTTCAGGTCAAGCTAAGGATAATGTTGACCTCTGAAGACAGCTGATAAAAAAGCCTTCTAAATATGTGTCTGTATTCCTTGACAGATCCTGGATACATTAGCAAAGGTAATGCCAGTAGTCTTTTTATACATCTTTTTGTGTATAAAATAATTGGATAAAAATGAAAAACTTTCTGTAGAACACACGAGAGTATTCACAGTTGTCCATTATTCATGATTTCTTCTCTGTTTATTTTGACTATGAACCCTCACATCACTAGAAAGTCCATTCCTCGGTGGGATTGTTTTCTCACAATAGGACAATGTCAGACTGACCTAAAGGAAGTTGTTCTCTCTTACATTTCCTCTGAAGGTTTTTTTTTCCTTAAAAGTGACTTGTTTCAAATTAAGTGAGGCCATCAGAGATGATCTTCTGTCACTGTCAAGTGACAACCACCACTCTGTTCTGTTAGTGGACATTCTGATTTTAATTTCAGCTTCAAGCAATCCCTTTAATTTATCTGCTAACCACTGGGAAAGTGTTTACTGAGGTGGTTTTTTTTCTCCTGGAATACTTTGATATCCCAGATTTTTGAATAGGTAAGCAACATCTCTGTCACACCTTTGCCATTATAATCTTGTTGCCTGATATAACCATGATTCATTTTTTCTAAATATTGGATTACAAACCACCAGCAAACCTCACATTTCTCATTCAAATAGAATGTTTGGGGCCAAATTTTCAAGGACATAAACAAGTCAGAAACCAGAATATTTGCAACAGAGGACATTCCTCAACCAGTTATGGTTAGAAACACAAACACACAAACTCACCCTCAAATGGCTCAAAAACTACCACCTCTCTGACCTTTGTCAGAGTGCCGGGTCTTTCCAATGGATTTCAGTGAGAACAACAGAAAGCCAAGGAGTGCAGGACCAGAGGCTTCTGCTGCTTCATTTCTTTTCTTACACCTTGTGCGTAATTTTAGGCAAAGACACGTCTCTGTTTACAAAATAACTTTCAGATAAATATCTAGGGGAAAGTCTATTCTCTACTTGTGTGGCATCCATGAGCAATGTATAATAATAAACACATATGTTTATTATTTAAATTTATTGCATGCATTGATTACAAACAGGAAATTGGGATTTGTCCTGTTACCTCCTAATATGAGGCATTGTTTAATAATTTTCTAACTAACTGCTGTTGTGTAGAAATGTGTTATCTTATTGGAATATGGCAACATAGTTTATGTGGTGCCTACTTCAGCTGGCAGACAACTGAGTTAGACAATTCTCACTTAAGAATTGTTTGCTGGATTCCTGTTATCGGCCCTTTGTAGGAAACTGAATCAGGGAAAAGTGAGATGTTGCACAAACAGTCAAAATAACGCCTTTTACTTCATAGCAACTGAGCAAAACATTGCTGGATCATCTGTACAACTAGAGAAGTATAAAGAGAGAAAGAATAAAATTTCCTTTTGGAATAAGGCATACAATGCCAAAAGCAATGGATTCGTCAAAATTGTATGAAATAAGACAGGAGAAAAAGGAATTTCCCTCAAGTTTTATAGAAAGACTCAAAGAAGCAGCCAGAAAATATACAAATATAGATTTGAGGAATGAGGCAGAACAGCAGCAATGGGCTTCTATGTTTTTTGGATGGTCAACCCCAGATATTAGACATAATTTGCAAAAATTAGGAGAAAATTCTAGAAATTTGAGTAAAATGTTTGAAGTTGCCTGGAAAGTACACAACAACAGGACAAAGGAAAAAGAGAAAAAGGAAAGAATTAAAGGGAATAGACTAATTTCAGTCTTGACTAGGTATCCACCTGTTAGAGGATGAGGGAGGGGAAGAGGCAGGGGTCGAGGTGGTTATGGTAGTATGGGAGTCCTGTTGGGACCAAATCAGTTTGCCTTCTATAAGGAGGAGAAAAGGGAATGTCCTAAGGCAAGTGAAGCACAAGCTGTAGAAAGAATGATGACTTTGGCAGAATGAGGGGAACCGGAGGTAAAAACCCCAGCAGAACCTCTGGTTATAATAAAACTGAGGACAGAAAAAGTAGAATTTTTAGTAAATACTGGAGCTACTTATTCAGTATTAAATACACGTAGAGGGAAAATTAGTAATAAGCATCCAAATGTTGTTGGTGTCACAGGGAAAGGTGAAAATTTGCCCTTTTTAGAACCACTTGATTTTAAACTTGGCAACAATGGCGCATGAATTTTTGTTGTACCAGAGTGTCCAATATCACTAATGGGAAGGGATTTGTCAAGTAAATTACAGGCAGAAATTGTTTTTGAAAGTGGAGAAATTCTACTAAAGATATCAGCATCAAAGATGGATCAAATAATGATGTTATAGAAACAAATGAAGGAATCAGAAATAGTGGAAGTAGTACAAAGACAGTTGATGGTCCCACCTGTAGATATGAGAGAATTGTTTCAAATGAAACATAAGGAATGTCACTGGGGAGCAGAGGCATTGACAGCATTACTAAAATTAAATGGGGTCTCTGTAAAAATGGTTGGAATTAGCAAATCTATAACCATCAAATGTGAAATTTGTTTGGAAAATAATCCAATTAATCAAAAATGACAACCATTAGGAAGTTTGAAATCAGGAATTGAACTACAAGACTATTGGCAAATTGATTTTTCAGAGTCACCTAAATCAGGAGGATATAGGTATTTATTGGCATTAGTTCACTATTTTTCTGGATGGCCTGAAGCCTTCCCATGTCACATCAATCAAGCAAGAGAAGTGGTAAGGAGATTGTTACAAGAGATAATTCCAAGATTCGGGGTCCTGATGGGGACGCCTTCAAAGAGAGTACCACATTTTGTGGCAGAAATAGTCCAAGATATAAGCAAGGCATTGAAAATTCAGTGGCACTTACTCCATGGAGACTACAATCAAATGGAAAAGTAGGAAGGATGAATCAGAATATGAAAAGTAAAACTAGCAAAATATGTCAAGAGATCAATCTGAAATAACCACAGGCACTGCCCCTCGCTCTTTTAAGGATAAGGGTACAGTCAAAGACAGGGACTAGTGTTAGTTCTTACGAAATACTGTGAGGGAAACCATACAAATCTTCAAATCCTATGGAGGGAATACGTGCAAAAAGGAAATAGGATTTATATCAGTGTTTGCTTTCTTTAGGAAAGACTTTGACAGCTTGAAGAAGCTTGCTGGTGTGGAATTGACTGTTGACTTTGGAAGATCCAGTTCGTGATTTCCAACCTGAAGATTATGCCTATGTGAAGACATGGACTTCTAAACCCCACCAGGGACATTGGAAAGGACTATTTTAAGTACACTTAACTACCTTTACTGCCATCAAGAAACTTGAATCAGAAGTGTGGATACGTTATACCAGAGTGAAGCAAGCCCCACCAGCATGGAAGATTGTTAATAAGGATCTTAAGATTTCCAAATTGACTTGGAAATGGGTCATCTAATCCTGTACATCATCTTGAAGTCTGGGGAGAATGGATATTGATTTGGAGGTTAATGTTAGTGGGAGCCTTGGTTGAGGCAAAAACTGAACAACAAGAAGTATCAATAAAGTATGGAGATCCACTGAAATCGAGATGTGATTTTACTCAGATTCCAGACTTTAGTCCTGATAAACTGCAAGTAAACTGGGAAACAGATAGAAAAGAATTGCACCTAAAATTAGAGGCAGAGGTAAATGAAACAGTAGTACATTCTATAATCTTGAAGGATGGAGGTCAAAGTTATTTGTTGAGTAAAGATGACTTTTGTTGTCAACCACTTGAAAAAAAGGAACAGAAGGGCCCAAAATATGACTTAGTATTACAAAGTCCAAAACAAGAATTGATTTGTAAGGAATACCAAACTTCAAAGCAAGGATGTTGTTTAAAATTAGAAAAAGAGCAAGGAAATTTGATTTGCCAGTTTGGTCACTCAGAAGAAGTTGTCCAAACACAGACCAAGAAAGAAAGGATTAAAAGACAAATAGAAACAAACCAATTCATATATCTCCCAAAAAAACCCTGAGAAGAAAATTTGCTGTTAGGATTAATCAAAGAGTTTGCCATTTTGCAAAATGTGTCACAAATTACTGCTTGCTTACCAACACTGAGGGCAGTAGGTAGAAGAAAATACTCACAAGCTTCAACAGGACATGCGAGAAAGTTGGATAGATAAAATTTTTAATGGATTGGGATGGAATCTGAGTTAATGGGCAAAATCACTTACTAACACTGATTAACACTTAATCTGGTTAATAATATTTTTAACAATTATTTTGATTTACTATTGTTTAAAGAAACAAATAAACAGTAAGACGGCATTCAATTAGATGATTATCCAAGCAGTGGCTAGACAACAAGATGAAAAAGAATTGATTCCAAGCTCCCATCATCATATAATGTATGAAATAGAATGTCGATGTAACATAAGCAAATCTTAGGATTCTAATGAAAGTATTGAAATGATTTTTAAAACTTTCAAAGGGGGGAAATGTTGCAAATAGTCTGATAAAATAATTGAGATTTGATCATATAATTGTGGTTAAAAGGTAGAAAACTGTGAAGTATAATGGTTGTTAGGTGTGTGGTGTTTGAAGTATGCAACCATAGAAACCTCACCAAGAGGTTGTTGGGCCATTTATGCTGCTTGGAAACCCCCTTACCCTTCCCATCTTGATTTGAGGATCAAGGACTCAATCAATAGAGCTAAGTAGAATTGACCACTGATTGTTTTAGGGCAAAGTTTTATAACCAATGGAACCAATCATTGTAAAGGTTAAATTTATGAATTAACTTACGTAACGGAAAAGTATAAAAATTACTGGATTCTGTTGTTAAGTGGAATATGTTTGGAGTAGAGATCCCTCGTGTTCTCAGCTCACTAAATAAAGAAGTGTCTGCTTATTCACACCAAATTGGTGTTGGGTAAGTTTCTTTCATCCTGTTTGGTGACAGTACTTCGACGTAAATATTCATAGCCTTATGCTTAACTTTAAACAGCTGCTTAAGCTGCTTGAGCTAATAGACCTGGTCTTCACATGTCAGAGGAATGACCAGACACATGCACAGAGCAAAAGCAGAGTTTTCAGAAAGAAGAAAAAAAATCTTTCCTGTGACATTTTAGAAAAGTCCAAAGCGTATCTCCACGGCTTTTGAAATTAGATGCTAAATGCAATGATTGGATTTAGGGAAACACAAGAGTTTCCTTGGGTTTGCACAGTTCTGCCTCTTGAACTGCATTTGATTTTGCAGTCACAATAGCACAGTGTAGAGTATGGAACTGAACAACTTGTGAAGCCATTTGAGAAAAATCTGCATGGAAACTTCCTCTGTTACATTCACTAGAAGTGGAAATGTAGATCAATGGGCTAAATACAGCAGAATGTGGTATTAATCTGCATTTCCTGCAGTGCTGGAAGTTGTTGGCTAAGTGCTTCACATACATCTTGCTTGCACTTAAATTCATAATTTTTTATTTTCCATAAATACAGAAAGTTGGAGGGATTTTTCAAGGGGAAAAAGAAGTGTTTTCATTGTACGATTCAGAGCTGCTTGGGTTTGGATTTCAGTACCAGGTTTGCAAAATGGTTCGTTAGTGCCTGGTAATGTTAATAGACATAATGACTCTATCCCTGTCTTCTCGTAACAGCAAGTTCACACACAGTGCCTTTGAAACCTTACTTTTCTCGCCCTCTCTTTTTTGTCACTATCTTCTTTGCTCTTTCTCACAGTGGTGCAGTTCTAAATATTTCCTGTGGTTGGCTAACCAATCAGTTTCTTAATGTGGAAATACCCCTTTTTAGTTGCAAATACCCCTTTTATCATGCTCAACATTGTTGTCTTTTTTATTGTAACAAGTCACTGCAAGTAAAGAAGCAAAAGACTTGTTAGGTCATCTAGGCACATTGGTGCCATTGCAGGATTGTTCTCTGCAGAAGGCATGATCACTATCTAGTTGTGAAAGATCCATGGGATGGAATGTCTTTAAGTGGTTATTCTTTCCAAATTCTTCTCAATGATATAGCTGGATTCTTAGAAAATTCTTTCCAACTGCATCTGGCTTAAAAAGCCCTCTCTTACTTTTTCCTTCCTCTTATCACTTCCTTTGTCATGGCCATCCCTTCCTCGAGCACCTACAAACTCTGCCTCCTGAACAAACACGTCTTGGGTGCACAAGAAGTGTTTTCTGAGTTCACCTCAGTGAGTCTGAGAGTCATACTTGGAACATGGAGCTCTTCATGCAAAAGGCAGAGCTTGGATCCTCTGAAGTCCTCCATGCTGAGCCTTCCCCAGGCTGTAGAGACCTTCAAGGTGTGAGTCCAGATGCCCTCTGTAAGACTGGGAGCCCTGATCAAGCTTAAGAGAGGGCAAAATGGTGCGAATGACAGCAAATCTGATCCCAAAGTGGGCACAGCATCCACAGCTCCCATTCATTTTAGTGTGCCTGCTCAGCTTTGTATTTTTCTTGGCAAAATGTCTTGATGGATAGAAAGCCAAGAGGAAGCAGTGGTGCTGTGAATAGCTACGTTTGTAACCTCTGCAAGGTGCTGAGTGCCCTCTCTCAGGTTTCTGTGCTGATGGATCTGAGCAAGGCACATGTCTCCATCCATGTATAAAATGGGGAAAACCACATTTTTCTCAGTTCTGTCCAAAGAGGGTGGTTTTATCCGCAGTACCTAATGGAAACCATGGTGGTCTCATGCTATTCCTCTCACTGCTCTGGAGGGTTGTCCAGGGCAGCATTAGCTGGCCTAGGCCAAAACCATACCCAGGAGTGTTCTGACAGTTTAAGAGGAGGGATAGCTGTGTTCCAGTTGCTGTTTTAGTCTGGTTCCATATTTATATACAGCTGGAGAGCCCTTTAATACTCCTGCTGTCATCAACAATGTTATCAGGGCAGGATTCCAGCTTCTGGTGGTTTTCCAATCAATGTACCACTGCTTACACAAGAAACATTCCATGAAGGTGATTCTCTCTTTGCCGTGAAAAGGACATCTCCAGTGGCAAAGATGACCAAGATGGGAAGGAGGTTATTGGGTTTGTAGAAGGATGAAGAGGTCTACACTTAAAGCAAGCAGGGTTAAGGTGAATGCCTGTTTCACTCCCTCCTTTTCCTGCCAGTGGGAGTACACAGGCAGGACACCAAGGAGGCTCATTAATGCACTCAGAAACTCAGAAGGGACACGAGGAATGTCAGCACTCTGTGGCCAGAAGGGGACAGGGAGTGTGAGACTGAATGCAAAGGCAAAGGGACTGTTTGTTAGAAGGAGGCTGGACAACCAAAGCCACAAGAGCCCTGGGAAATCCATGACATGGGACATGCAGGGGGCCCACGGTTACTGATCTCTGTATAGAGGAGGTCAGGGTTCAGTTTCTTCCTCTGCCTCGGGGGACTTGAGGCTCATGTCCTACCTCCCAGGAGAGCTCTCCAGCCAATGAGCAATGTGTTGTGTTGGGTGAGGATGCTCCCTGTCCATCCTGTCCAAGCTGTGCCACTAAGCAGAAAGGAATTCATGAAACCAGAGGAGGAATACAAGTGTATTGGGATGTGCTGCAGGAGTATGAGAGAAGCAGGCTGGAGCTGGGGTAGGGTGATGGGAATGCTTGTCAGTGTTGCTGCTTTATTTATGTGAATTAAAATCCCCCATGCCCTCTGCAGGGCCATTCTTCTTCTCCCCAGTTGTCTGAAGCTCTATCAGTTTGGCACAGACAAGGTGTGACTATTAATCACTGTCCTATCTCCAGAGATGTTACCACCAGGAGCTTTCATTCTTTAACAAAGTGGAAATCTTCAAAGCTACGTTTAAAGAAAACATTTAAGCATACCAGAAAATAAAGGGGGGGGGGGTAAGTGCTTGAATGTGCTGCTTCTGCAGGCAGTTTATTAGCACAGATCAGTGTGTCTCTGCTTTTTTGTAATAGTTTCTGAACGAAAAAGGTTAATTTTTACCTTCAACCAACCAATGTTAAGAACTCTAAAATTATTTCTACAAGGAGGTAGTATCTGCTGAACTGGAGATTGTCTTATGATGACCTGCTTCATACAGAAATTACATAGATAGTTTAACATAATTTCTAAAGTTGCTCTTTGCCAAAAAAAAAAAAAAGAAGAATTTGTATCATAGGACTTGAATTTCACTCCTTAATTTGGTAAAACTTTCACTGGCTTCACTGAAATTGCCTGGTTGATATCAGTGGGTTACCCATAAAATAGTGGTAGTAAATAACATTTCATGGAATCTGAATGTTGATGGTCTGAGACTATCAACATTACTATTAATTAATACTATTAATACTATTAATTAACCTTCCTTAGAAATAGTTGCAACATTTCAGCTGCAGTTGATTGAGTGAACATTCTGTTGGGAATTCAGGTGGACATTCCAGGATATCCTTGCAACCTCTATCCTTGCTGACCTACCTAACACTAAATTTAATGTATATATGAAAGCCAAAGTTGGATGATCCTTGTGGATCCCTTCCAACTCAGGATATTCTATGATTCTGTCTGTCAGTCATAGTATTTCTCCAAAAGTCTGTGTGTTTCCAGATCTTTGTAAGGGAAGCCATCACACCTTTCAGTTCTGGTTTCACACAGTGGTCTTGCCTTCCGTAGGTGGAAACGAGCACACTTGGGATTGCACTTGTTCTTGGGGTGCTGCTCCACGAGGAGACTTAATTACTTCCAAAATCCCTGCTCACAGCGCATCTCTCACTTCAGATGTTCTACTCTTTGACCTGCTTGGCTTTATAACAGCTCTGTGAGTAAAATCCCTCACTGTAGCTCTGCACACTGAGGATGGAGCTTCAAGGGGCTTTCCAAGCAAACACAGACTTGGACACTGTCTGCTCCTGTTCCCAGTGCCCAACACCACAGCAGCCCCCAGCTGCCGTGAGCAACAACTGCATGGAACCTCCTGTGCAACCCCTGGATCAGGACAAAGACTTCTTAGTCCCTGTACCCACTTGAGCTCCTTCAACCCATGTCAGGACGGGACACATGAAAGCTCAGGACGAGCAGAAAAGCTGAAGCCTTCACCATGTATTTCTTTTTGCACTGCCAGAGCACAGGGCACACTCGAAGCTCCCACCAGTTTGTAAGTTCACCGATGCTGAGCAAACTCTCAACACTAAATCAAAAGGCAGCCCAATTTAAATCCTTTCTCTCGAGTACAGGTTTCTTGAAAGTGCTTCTCTGCAAAACAGTTAATTGTTTTAGGTTTTTTCTTGCATTTTGGAAAATGGGAAAGTTTCAACAAAAAAGCCACATAAAACAGCCTGAGGTGAATACATGGAAAATATTGGGCCGGACAATTAGTCTAACGAAGGGAGAAATCCAAAAGCCTTGGAGAGCAAATTTTAAGTAAACGTGATTGCAATTACCAGTTCCACCTTTGGAGCACTTCCTGACACTTTTTTTCTTTCACACCTTAAAATAAAGGAATGAAGTGAAATATTTAAATGGACTGAAAGCTGGGCTTTTCAAAATTTAGTTGTGTGAAACATTTGTCACCAAACATTAGGATTTCACAGGATCCTATTGCTTGAAGGCATTATTCAGAAGGCTTTTAGGTTTTATCTTCCTTATTGACAGGAAAGTTTACTATACTGTGGGGTGGCAAACAGATTAGGAAAAGCCTGAGCTCTTCCTCCAAAGCTGGATGAGGAAGCAGGGCCTGTGCACTCTGTTCTCAAGACTTCAAACGTACCAGATTCTCCCCCCATCATTTTTGCATAATCCAGTGGAATCTGACAAACAAAAGACTCTCAGAAGTCAGATGGCATTTAATTTGAGTAGTAGGTAATCAGTGAAAGAGAGTATCCTGGAGAGAAGGTAATTTGTCTTGAGCTGACAATTTGAGATGGATGTGCTGGGGTTATCTGCAGTGTCAGTTCAACCAGAGATGAACTGAACTCCATTTCTCTTGCCAGAAGTCTAAATCAACAGAGACCTCAGAGATAATGAGGTATTTAACGGGTTCCCTCTTCTCCTTGCTGGAGATCTCATCCTTTCTCACAGAAAGAGAGCTTGAAAGGAAAAGAGAAGGAAGAAAAGGAAATGACAAAAGGGAAAATAAAGCAGACGTAAAGGGAAATTTGCTCAGTAAATTGACTATAAGAGCTGCATTAATATAATCTATTTAGATGGCACATTTACCCCCTCAACTGGGGGAGATCCACGGAGGCAGATAAACCACACCACTCTCCTGTCTCTTGGCTCTGTTTTCCAAGCTGTGGTTCATGGACCACTGGAAGACTACAGAGTGCTTGCTGGAGTCCTTGGAGAGATGCCAGATGTTTTCTTTATAAACTGTAATGTTTTGGGCATTGACTAAAGCAATGTATGGTGGAATTGACCAAATCTGCCTTTGTCTTTTGGGATAAAAGCCTTGTTATTTTAACAGTGAGTACAGTCCATTTGAATTCTGGTTAATTTTAATTGGTATCCAATGCCATCCAGTTTGGGTTTAAATATATTCTTACATGTTAGTGGGAAGAAATTAAATGAAAACCTCATTTTAAGACAGGGAATGCCTAGAGAAACAGAAAAACTATGAGAACAAATAGCTAATGGTGTTACTTTAGAAAATATGTGAAATCAATTTAGAAAAATTGACTGGTTTTTTTCATTTACTTGTACTGAGGAATGGCATGTCCTGGAGGGGACAACATTTGACTAATGTGAACCTACCACTTGTTTTATAGAGTGCAGGTCTAAATCAAGATCGGCGCTATCATAACATGAAGTCTCAAAAAGATTCTAGCCAAAGGTCATGGCTCAAGGAAAAAGAAATATGTAAATCCTCTTCAGAAAACCACTAAAATATGATCTTAACTTTAGAACTTTAGAACTTTAAAGTCAATAGTACTGAAACATTTGCTTAGTATTATGCACACACTTAAATATCTGTCCTGAATACGAATGCTGAATAACAAAAGAACTAAAAGAACATAGGGTGGGCAGAAAGAAAGAATATTATTAAACAATGTTCTTCAAACAGCATGGCTTTAATTTCTTCTGTAAAATATGCAAGTCTTTCCAAGAATCTGGCATTCATTTTTGCCTTCCTCTTTGCCCCAGCAACTAGATGTGTATGAATATTCCTATCGATAATTTGAGACTCTGTCCTGCAGAAGTCTGTTTTGCTTCAGAAAAGCAGTATTCAGCTTTCAAAGTGCATGAAATATCTGCTACTAACAACCCAAACGTTTGTTTAGCCCCTTGTTCATACACAGATCTTTGCATTTAGACTCTAAAATAAAAAGAAGTAATTCGTGTTTTCCGTATGAGTCACAGATCATTCCATTTCCTTATGAATCTCAGGAAGTTTTTGTACATTACTGGCAAACAATTCAAAACAAGACTTCTCTTTTTCAGTGGTGTTTTAAATATGGCTGGCCAGCACTTTTAAAATCGAAAGTTTTCTTAAGAAATTATTTATTGTTACCAGTGCAATATTTTGCCATCACAATGTGTTTGAAACCCAGTTTTTGCTGTAAATCTTTCAAGGAAAATATTTTTTAAGCTCTTCTGGTCAAGACGTTTGGGGGAAGATGATTTTCTAACCAGAGCTGTATTTGACCTCTCACATTTTTCCCCATCAGAATTCCTGGGATTTCTCATCCCGCTGTGTGGGAAGAGGCATGTTCCCCAGCAGACAGATTTTGTGTGCCAACAGTAAGGGAAATTTCTGTTCCTTGGAAAATTGGTCCCAGTGCACTAAGACTGAATGACCAGCCTAAGGCAGAGTTTCCCTAACTGTGGGCTACAATCCCCCCAGGGCCACAAAAGAGTTCAAAGGGGGCTCTGAAGTGTTAGAAAAAACAGTGCTGGTCAGCAGCTGCTGACTTTTTCCTGGCTGGAAGAGTGAGGCTGTGGTTTCACAAGATTAAGTCTTCAACACCAGTTCTGGCTTCTGGTATTCCCTTTCCAGCCTTTTCCTACTGCTTGTTTCATCTTCTCTCCTGCAGCGCACGGGCCCCTCGGTTCTCCTGGAGGATTGGTTTGTGGCTCTGCTGTGAAATGGATCAGGAATTTGATCCAATTTGGAGGAGGACACAAGAAAAACTAAGTGTTTCTCTGTCAGGCTATTTTTAAGCTGGACTTATTCCCCGCTCCAGTTCATTGCACAGATGCACCCATAGCTGTGCTGGTGTGGCAGGGGGAGTGGTGTGTTGCAACCCTGGAGCAAGGGACGAGGAGCAGGGACACACCACTGGAGGGCTGTGCTGGCAAAACCACAGCCACCAGGGAGACTTAATTACTGGTGGCAAGAGGTTATGCTCCCTAGAGAAAGGGGAATTGCTTTCCAGTGCTTTAATTGCTGGCAGCAGCTCAGTTCCTCCGGAGAAGGGGAGCAAACATTTCTCCCTAAAGCCAAAATTACAGATGAGTCTCACTCTGCTTCTGCCTTGTGGGGCACAAGCTGCACAAAAACAAAGGTTTCAGAAAGTGGCCACCTTTTCCAAACATTTAGAAACACAGGCCTTGGAATCCCAATGGAATTTTGATCTCTGGGTGCTTATGACAAATCCAGCCCAGTCTGATGGAGAACATACTGGTGCAGAACTGGACATTGTTTGTCGCATGGAGGACAGTCAGTCTTGTGTCATTTATCACTGACTTTAATAACTTTATGTTGGTGTACATCAAGTGAGACTTTGACTCAAAGAAGTCACTTCACAGGAAGAACCAGCTGATGCTGGTCTTAACAGCTCCAGCAAAAAAAAAGGTTAGTCTGAGCTGCCAAGAAATGGTATAAATAACTTCAAGACATTGTTACAACACAGTGGCCGAGCTTCCTTGAGGGGATCAATGAAAACAGCAGGAGTTGGAGAGCCTAGAGCAGGGTCTTCTCTTGCAGTGATGGTGTCAGGGAAGATGTGACACATAAAAGCAAATGCTACGTGGTCCCAGATCAACTTGCACCATACCTACCCCACAGACAAATGAATTCTCTAGGTGAACTCAGCTTCTTTTGTACTCATGGAAAAAAACCCAGAAATATTGTTTCAGTGGGAGGAAAAAGCGAGTTAGATGTCAGCAGTGGCTGTCACTTCTATTTTTGCTGGTTGAATTCTAGCACGTTTTAGATCATGGCAGATAGTCAAGATTCACTTAACTGTAATAATGAGGGAAACAAGAAAAGGTTCAGTCCATCAGACAAAGGGCTGCATTCTCAAAATATCAAAGCTACCTAGGAACCTCCCTGACATCAATTAGATTTATTGCCTGAGTGTGCTAAGTACACACATTCCCAATATATGCATATACCCCTTTGGGAAATAGAATCTAGATTCCTACACATTTATACACATTTGATAATTTATCAGGAGTCATTGATAGACCCGAGTCGAGAAGTCCAAGATTCTGAGCTTCACACTTCCAAATTTAAATGTTTAAATTGAGAAGATGTTATGCAGAATAGAAATCCCAACTTTATCACTCACATGCAGCCAGAAAAATAATTTTTAAAAAAATTGAGAAATAATAATTAAAAAAATGATCAAAAAATTGCAAAGTTTGAAACCTGATCTGGATTCCAGTTTCTGAAAAACAACTCACAAATTTACTATGCTCAAACCCAAGGCTGGGGTTGAAAATTTAGGTTCACAAGCCCCACTATTATGTGTGATGCTTCTGATCCTGCCCACATGGACACACACACAGAGCTCAGTGTCAGCCTGTAGCTGCCACCATTAATCACTCCAATGTTACAAAAACTATTGCTGTTACCAAAACATGTCAACAATATAAGCCACATCATTTAAGTGATGCTGATGTTGTTTTCCTCCTCTTTTAAGGAAATAATAAACACTTATTTGCCGTAGGAATTGGAAACAAACTGTGAATGGGGTGAACTTTGCAAGACCTTAGAGGGGAACTAGAGAATCCCATAGAGGGGAACTGCTCTATTTTCATTTGAATTGATCCAGTACAGCCAACCCCAAACATGCAGAATTTATGAATCAGACTGTCTAGAATAAGGGGATTGACTTACAAAATCAATATATAAAAGCAAACAAATAAACAAAAAAAATTATGTTGGGTTTTCTCTTATTTTAGAGCCTTTCAGTGGCTCCAATGTGGACCAGTATGGCAATTTTTTTATGGCAACACTGAAAGTAAATAGTTTCTTTTCAATGGTGAATGAGATTCTTAGCAAAACTTGTAGTTTTATATATTTATTTTTCATATTGACATGTTTCCACCTACACATGGAACAGGAATTATCCGTGTCCACAGCTGCACATATAGATGGTCCCTGTCCACAACAGGTTAAGCTCTAGCTGAGAAATGTTTGTACTT
The DNA here is from genome assembly GCA_013390005.1 of Calyptomena viridis. Classification (NCBI taxonomy): domain Eukaryota; kingdom Metazoa; phylum Chordata; class Aves; order Passeriformes; family Eurylaimidae; genus Calyptomena; species Calyptomena viridis. The sequence continues at coordinate 195,549 of WEIV01012591.1, forward strand.
AAACAAAAAAGCTGTTTCAAGCAATCTGTGTTAGGTAAAGTTACCATTTCTTTTTCACGGGGTTATTTGTGAGCATTTTATCTGAGAAAGGGTTGAAGTAAGATAAGAAAGTGGCTTTAGAGATATTCGTGGTGAAAACGTAAGGATAAAAGTGCTTCTTTGCATGTTTGCCTTATTCTTTTGCCAAGAAAGTTTGGACAAGATGATCCCTGAGGTCCCTTTCAGCCTGGTGTTCTTTGATTCCATGATAAGGTGTCAGAAGTTTTGAGAGGTGGCTGAAGATGCTGCTGGGTTTGCAGATGTTTGTGATGGATGGTGTATTGAGGAGGGAGAAGAATGGAGTTGCACGAGAAAGCACACAACACTGCTTAAGCCTGTTGAGATTACACTGATATGAGGCAAGACACAGAAGTGTGCTATAATTTCTCTCTGGGAGATGCATTTTCACAGGATCCCTGGTTTTGGATATGAGTCCTCAAGCAGAGAGGACAGGGAATTTTAAAGAGGAAAAAAAGACAGTAGAGAAAGCAGAAAGGCCATGGAGGTGTGAATTTCAGTGCTAGAAGAGAAAATGCCAGCAAGTGAAGATCAGATAGCAGTGAGGTGAACCAAAAGGACAAACAGGAGGGCAGGACCAGAGTGATAAAGTATGAGATTTAGAGAGATTAGGAGAGTCCTTTTGCAGGCCAGTGGCACAGTTCATATATGGGACACATCAAGGGTGCTCTGTGGGGAGGATGCAAAAGAGGCACAAATGTCTTCTGCCAGAAGAAGCACGAGCAGTGGAGATGTTCAGAAACAGGATGTGAATTGATGTTTCTTTTATAGTGGTGCAGAGCTCTGCTCTGGCCCACTCACTCTGGCTGCCTCTTTACAACAACAAAAAAAAAAAGGAAGGGAAAAAAAACCCAAACCCAGACACAGTGCAATGAAAAGAAGCCCAAGCCATGTGACAGGCAGCTCCTTGCTGACAGATATTAGAGCAATGTGGGATGCATTGTTTTCCAGATTTCTTCACCTCACCTCAAAGAATTATTTTCATTTTATGGATCACAGAAGAGGAATTTTTTTGACTGTCAACCTTGGGCACATTCTTCGGTGCCTCCTTCACACAGCCCGAGCAGGAGCCTAGCTCTTAATGATCTGAGCTCTTCTAATTTACACATACCACTGACTTAAAATTCCTGTGTGCACAACTCTTACTGTACTGTATTTCAGTACACTGTGGGCAAACAATCCCATTGTCTCCCATATGTTTCAAACAACAAACATAAAACAGGTGATTAAACTCCATAAACAAACAGGGTTTTCCCAGCAACAAATCAACACCTCTCCATGTCTGGTATTTGTGGAATTTGATAAGCCACCCACTTTGCTCCCTCCCCATTCTTGTTATGTCTGTCCTCAGCCTTCTTCATCTTTTATCCCCACCCTGCTTCACCCAGTCTCCAAAGGCAGGCATTCATTGTTAATTAACTGCTGAAACAGTGCAAGCAGCTTGGTTCATGGGATTGAGGTGGAAATGGAGCTTTAGGTCTGAGTTTAAACTGTTTTGAAAGGCCTAAAAGACCTATTTTCTCGCTCAGAAGGAGTGAGGGAGGCAGGAAGGAGTAACATAGAAGAGAGAGTTAGGGAATGTAACTGGAAAACCTCAAACCAGTAAATTGAGACACATGTCTTAATCAGTTTGAATGATAGGGGTTTTTAAAAAATCAAAGGTTCTGGTGTTTCTGGTACTTATGTGCTCCCAGATGTAAATACTTGCCTTGTATAATGTTTCTGTGCCAGATACTGGTCTCAATCAGAGTGGTGTAAATCTGAAATTATTCAGGATTAGTAAACGCTGCCTTCATTATCCTGGAATTATGCTGGCATAACAGATTAGCTGCCTCTTATTATGCTGGTTTATCAAGAATAGTTAAAATTGCAAGAATGGGGAAAACCGAGAAATTGTTAAAAATTGCTCCCCGTTTGCTTTCAGTCAATGTTTGCTAAATATCTTTCCTGGACCCTTTAGCAGTAGATGGGTAAATTATTGTATTCCTTCAACACACAAGAGTTTCCATCTGCCTGTGCTGTCTTATCTCACAGACTGTGTTTTTTTGACAAAGTGAAGACATTAATAAGTGTCCAGATTCCATCTCTACCTGTAATAAGCTGAGTACTGGATAACTAAAATGCTACCTCTATCTGACTATTCCTGTTGAAAATGCTCAACCCAATGGGATGTCTCAGAGTCTGATTTGAGATTGTCCTCGCTAATCACTAATTTTAGATGCTGATTCTAGTAAGAAACATTCTCAAGACTTGAGGGGTTGATGTTTCTCCTCTAAATGTTGGTGTTGTAGCTGCATCCACAGTAACAACAGTTGTTCACTATTCCCATTCTATTCTGCCTAATTAGAACATGATCTGTAGTCGTCCCCAGAAATCCATACAACATTCAGCTTATTTAGATCTAATGCAATATTAATAACTCTTCCAGGGAGTATCCTGCAGTGTTGCAAATACATTTAGCCTGTGTTGATCAGAAATGAAAGCGTTTCATTCCATAAAGAAGTTAGGAACTCTACTGCTGTCAAATTCAGCAGTTAAATGAAGCAGAAACTTAGTTCAAAGGCCAACTCCTGGAAGCATTTTCCTTTGCAACATTTCAAGAAGCAATACTTCCCTTTTGGGATTGTCCAGGAGAACACGCTTATAAACTAAATACTTATAAACTAAAGTGCTTTCTTAGCAATGACAAATATTTCATGTCTAGTAAAAAATCCAGAGTGTGTGAAATCAGCAACCCAAAAGCGAAAAATTTCTTTGAAGGATTTTTTTCTGCACTGCCTGTCCTGAGGGAGAGCTCGGACTTGGCAAGTCCAAACCTCTCCTATAAGCAACAATTTACATAGTGAAATGAGGTGTTCCCTTCCTATTTTCTCATGCAGCTTGCCTTGAGGTCACGTATGTGAGTCCTACAAGCTAGTGGGTGCATATGAGAAATAAGACTCTGAGGGAAAGGAACAGGTTGCCCAGAGAAGCTGTGGCTGCCCCATCCCTGGAAGTGTCCAAGGCCAGGTTGGACGGGGCTTGGAGCGACCTGGGGTAGTGGAAGGTGTCCCTGCCCACGGCAGGGGATTGGAACTGGGTGGTCTCCAAGGTCCCTTTCAGCACAAGCCGTTGTGTGGCTCTATGGGAGCAGCTTGCAGAGGCCTCGTTGAGGGACACAGTCCGTTCCCAAACCTGCACAACCTCCCCTGAGCCATATTTCTCTGCTTCCTTCTTCTCCCATGTAGGTGTGGAATACAATACCTGCGAGGACCCGGGCACTGCCGGAATTGTGAGTAACAATCACCAGCACGGTAATGAAAGGGCAGAAGAGAGGGATTTCTGGCTCCCGTTCCCTCGGGGAGTCTTGGGTGTTCTGCAAGTCTCCTTTAGATGTGCTAATCAGCAGCGAGACGCTGAACTGGAAGAACCCCGATTTAAATATTTTGACCCACAAGCACAGATACAGCAGATACTCGGAGGGATTTATCCGGGAGTCTTTTCTCAGGTGAGGAGCAGCTCCGTACCCTGGAGGGGCCGTGTGGTTGCTCTGCCCACGGGTCCCTCTCAGATTCCGCTGCTCTGCTCCGACTGAGGCGCTTTTCCTGTCTGCAAAGGGAGCGGGGGCTTATCGGCAGCATCAGAAACGTCGTGTGTTCTACCGAGGTCTTTTCACCAATCACGGGGGTGTTTTTAATCACTCCGAGCAGGAAATAGCATGCTGCATTTAAATACTGTGTATAATTATCATGGGAAATATAATTAGCAAGCGTAATTAAATGGGCTTGACTGCATATCAGACTGTTTCTTGATTTTTCACTCAATCCAGCTGTTTCTCACAGGCTCTTTGCTTTGAGCACTGGTGGTCTGTTACAGAACCTCTGCAGAGAATGAAGGAAGAATTACTTCTTTAAGAGCTGTTCATTTAATCTAACTAGGCCAATTTATTTAAATGCAATCATGACATTTTCCTATACAACCTCCTTTACTTATTACTTTAGATGCTTCATTTTGGAATGTCTAGATTCATTCAAAATATTCCAATTTAAAGGTTTTATAAAACCCCAAGTATACAAAGTCACTGATGGCATGGGCTGGTTGTTTATTATGTGTTTGTTTAATGTGTTGCACAATGGAGGCCTGATTCTTGATTTAATTCTCTTAAGTGCTACCAGTATATACAAATAAATAACAATGGTAAAATAAGTGTAGTTAATTACTCAATACAATCCTGGTTTATGATGATACTTTTCTTCCTGCTGAGAAAAGAAGAAAGGAAGCATTCTGAATTACCGGAGAAAATATTCTTTCTTCCCTCCATAAAGCCACGATGTCTTATGGAGTGTTACAAATGTTGGAAAGGATATGTTTAGAAAATGAGTGTAACTATATTTTCATATTAAAATCAACTCTTTTTTTGTCCCAAGTGGACAAAAATCTTTGGATTGAGCCACTTAGATGGCTGAAGCAAATGAAGTTTGCTGCCAGTGAAAGAGCAGGAGCAGGCACCTCGATCAGCCCAGTGGTCTCAGCTGACTTTACTTATCACTGGAATCATGTGCTGAACGGGAAGGGTATCTGAAGATCATGGTGTGGCATCTCCACAGCCAGGAATGTTTGTTGAATGGCACTAAATCTTACAGTGAAAGAAAAACCATTGCAATCAAGTCAGTTTTTCTTGGATGCTCATAGTCTTTTTTTTTACATGCACGAGTTCATTACATGGTCATAAACAGTAGCAGAAAGTGCATTTTAAAGTTCTCCACTCAAATAGATGCACTGTAAGTACTTGCAACACACAACCAACCTACTTGCAGATTCACATCTCTTCCAATGGGAAGAGAATTTGATTTGAGCCAAGACAAAAAGTGCTGGGTAAATATCTTGTTCCATGATTCTGTCCAGTGACTAAATTCAAGGAATATCCTTTATTCTCAGAGACGAATAGTGTAAAAAATTAGTTCAGGATTTGTAACTACATATGCAATGCTGTACTAACTGATAATTATAAGACATGGTCATGTTATCATAAACAGTGCATGCAAGAGCTTATTTAGCGACCCAGCTATGTACATTTGATTTGTATCAGGCCTGAGCACTGAATCACATCTCTGTTGACTTTCTAGAGCCCATGACAAGCAGTTTATGGCACCACTGTGCCACCCGTGACAGGACAGGCAGTACTTGATCAAGGGCCAAGTTAATGGTGCAGGCAGACAGTACCTGCTCCAGTGAGAATCTGCCAGTGAAAAACTAACCCCTCAACAAACTGCAGAACAACTGGGACCATGTGAATGGTCTTTATTTTGTGTCACACAGCTGTGACATTATTGATCTTGTCATATTGCCTCTAAGCCCAGATTTACTATGGAGCCACAGCCTGAGTGCATTGTGCAGGTCTCAAAACCCCTGCTCCCTGCAGGATCTGACTGTGTCCTTTTTACAGGGAAAGAGCAAGCAGCTTCCTCATGCTCACTGGAGGAGCCAGGACTTGTAAACCATCTTCACAAAGGCAACAGGCTATGGAGTATTCTTTAAGCTTTAACAAATATTCAATACTTCATGTCTTACTGAATGTAATATGAAGAAACTGAAGTATCTATGGCTGACATAATTGCTTTTTATCAAAAATGCTTACAGAAGCTAATTTGCAAGGTGGTAGAAAAATAGAAGTTTAATTTATAGGAGTAGTGAAAAGATTTAGCTGTCTTATTTCTTCATGACAAAAGCTACTTAATTCCTAGTGTAGAGGAAAGATTTGACTTCAGCAGAAGCAGTAAATTCAATCCAAAGTATTGAATTCTAATTCTAGTTTAAAGATGTAAAGTAGCCTTTCCAAAGTGTGTGACTTTGTCAGTATGTCCTACAGTCAAGGCAGAGAAGCTGGCTGTGGTACTTTGCAGATAATTAGCTGAAGAAGACATGGCTGATGCTGAGAGTTGTGTTCTGCTTCCAACCAGAGCTGCCTGGCTGACCCGATAACCACACAGCAGCAAATGGCAGCTGAGAGAATTTGGGGCCCTCTAATTTGCCCAGTGTCCAAAATGCCAAACCCCAAATTCCATGGTTCCTTCTCTAAGCATACAGTAGAACTAGTCAAAACAGTTATAAATATGTTTCCCCTGTATCTGCACATTCCATAAATAGTACAAATAGAATTTTATACCAATAACTGAGACTTGAATAGTGGGATTATCTGCTTCTATTCAGACACTTGTATAGTTTAACTTCTACCATTAGAGTTTGAACTTGGAAAAGATTATGAGTATTAATCAATTCTTGCTTTAACAACAAAACCATGTGCATCAGGGTTTTTCCTTATACATGAACTGGCAGCAAACAAAACTTTCCAAGAGCAGAGATCATCCTGCTTCCCCTGAAATCAGCAAGAATGTAGTCCCTGACTTTGTGAAAAGGGTGACATTACCCCCTTTTATATACTTTTAAAAATACTTTCTTTCTGCTTTTGTTATATTTTTCTTTATTTCTTGAGAAATAATTGAGAAATATAATTGAGAAATCAATAATATATATTTTTTATGTTTATTCCTTTGTAAGAAGCTGTACCAGGTTAGGTCTTTTCAGGTAGTGAGAAACCAGAGAAATTAATTTTACATCAGATTGTATTTAGGCATACGCTGATCAGAAGAGGACAGTAAATACTGCTTGCCCAAGGAGAGGAGAGATGCCAGAGCTGCCAGACCTTTCTGAAGGAATAAAAGGGAGACAATCACAGCAGAGGGAGCAACAGATGTGGAAAATTTTCAACTACTGTAGAAAAATCCTGGTAATCCCAGTGTCTCCTGAGGCTGTGGAGCACCAACACATTTCAGTGGCAACAGTGTGGCCATTCACTGACCAGGTGTTGAATCCAAGATACTAGTTTGTGGAGAAGAAGGACGGGGGGTAGATGTGGAGTAGCTTGTCCATTGCAGACATACGTTTTATTTTATGTTAGAATGAGGTATGTGTAGCACACTTGGCCAGCTTCCATACTTACCACTTGTTGATTGTCCTCTGAAGTCATCAGTCACTTCTCTGTTCCCTTTGGTAGGAGCTGGATAGAGCTTTTTCTGGCAGTTTTTAACAATCATTTTATCTAACTTCTGTCAACGCTTAGTTAGTGCTAAACTGAAGTTAAATAGATGACAAAATTTGCCATGTAACAGAAACTCTGTAGAGTATAAAAATAATAACTTTTTGGTTTATTATTTCTTCTTGGTAAAAAATGCAGAAATGCTTTATGGAGTAATAAAAGTGCACCCTAATATTATCCATCAGGTGGAGTACCTATTATGGCATAAAATTCTTTCCTGAGATACTGTCAGAGCTAAAACAGCACACACCTTTAAAAGACAAGGCAGTGCATCAGTCCCTTTTGCCACTGAGACTTAAAGACTGAGCTGAAAATAGCAAGTTACTCTCTTGCTAATTATACCTCAAATTCTGAAAGTAGTAAGCTGTTTCTAAGAATTTATTATATCCAGTTGAAAATTATTCTGCATGCCACTCTTTACTTGTTTTACTCAGTGGAACTGCATCAAGAGTAATTTTACCTGAATCACCTTCTTTTTTTAGGGTGGGAAAAAACCTTTGCTTTTCAGGGAATTGTAACTGACATTGAAAAGCTGAACCCAGGAAAAAGCTGAGTATGGATTATTTGTATGGGAAATATGTGTCCACAGGGAGGAGGCAGATGTGTATGCGAGTGTACACTCCATCAGCCTGGTACTAGGAAATGTTCTAAGGTTTTATGTTCAAGTTTGAATGTTTCTTTTGTGAGTTAAATTTATGAGGAATGTTATGTCCTCTCAAGTAACAAGTAAAGCAGAGAAATAATAATTTTCTTCTCTAAGCAGACTTGGATAAGTTGCAGAAACCTGCTAAATATTGATTCTGTTCAGGTTTCAAAATCCTAAAATTTCAGAAGAACCTGAGGAAAGCTTTAGGAATTGATTTAGAAACAATAATATATTTCAATTATTGCAAATTGCAGTAATTATTGCTTTAAATAATCCAGTTCATTGTAATTTAATCCTGTGTTTAAGGGAAATAACAACATATATTTGTAAGAAAAAACAGGTGTTTTCTCTGTTTTTCATGTGGCTGTCCTATGTTTCTGTTCATAAAAGTGGTTAGCTTAGGGCAAAGATAAAAAATCGTTATATATTCAAACATTCTTACAGTCCAAATCCTGCAGTGATGAAGCCAGTGGGTTTTTTGCTCTATCCAAGCATTAGGGTTTTTGGCCACTGGTGCATCTTTATGGTGTGTATGGTAACACCAGGCTCCACAAAAGCAGGACAAATCTTTCCCTGTCTGTGGAAGGAGGGTGTATTCCCAAGGAAGTCCTTCTCCCTCTTGACATGTCACATGGTCAGTCTGACTGCAGTGTCAAAACTGGAGAAACATTAATAACTGGTGGGGAAGCGCCAGAGAGTTAATCCAGTTTGAGGAAAAAAAAAATAAATCTGAGGTGCTTAAATACCTGTCTTTTTCTTGTTTTAATGTGGCTTCGTGTGGGGTTATAAACCCATGAGAAATATCTTATCCAAAATATTTCTTGGTGACTATTCTGCCATAGTTTTAGATGACCAAATGGCAATAAAAACCACAATTAATTTGGGGTTTATAAATAATTTTGAAATGCAGGACGGGGATAAAAAAGGAAAACAATCACCACAGTAATAAACGGTTATTCATTATATAGGATTTTCTCGTTTTGTTTTGCAAATACAGATCCACAATAAAAAGGAAGGGTGAGTTTGAAGCACTACTTTCCCTGCAGTTGCAATGCAGTGCTCTTGAAAACAGGTGAGTTTGCTAAGTATTGGCATGCTGCAATTCCAGATGGAAAATCAGAAGGCTTCTCAGCAAATGCAGGAGAGTTTAGGCAAGAAAAATAGATTAGTTGAGTGGGAATACAGAAACTACATTCCATCTAATAGCAGACGATCCGTGACGTCTCTGAAGACCACGGGCAAGGTTTTGGCTTATCTCTCACCCAAAGAACAGACACACGGAAACTGGGAGGGTTTGACCCGGCGTTTTCAAGCACACAACGTGAATTTCAGCATCGTGGCCTCAGGAGGGAAGGAGGAATGGCGGGATGGCTGCAGCTCCATGGTCACCAGCGGCCGGTGCTCCCGCCGGGGACATTCGCGATCACGGGGTGCGTAATACAAGAGTTTGCCGTCGGCCCTGGGCTTTAATTCCCGACAACAGCGCTTCCCCCCCCGGCATATGCCACCGCACATCTCCCCGACCCCAGAATCCCGACCTCGGCATCAGGGCAGCGCCTCCCCGACCCGCCCCGGGGCCCGGGAAATCGCAAGGGACGGGCTGCAGGGAAGGACAGGCGAGACGGGACGGGACAGCGGCGGGAGAACAGTCGGACGAGAGCAGGATGGGACGGGACAGGGACGGGAGAGCAGGACGGGACGAGGACGGGACGGGACAGACGGGACGGGAGCGCGGTGCCCGCCCCGGGAGCGCCCGCGCCGCTGATTGGCCGGTGCCGCAGGCGGAGCAGCCAATGGGGCGCCTCGGCATCCCGGCCATTCATGATCCCGCGGGCCCGGGACCNGCTTGTTTGTGCGGCTGGAAGTGGAGCTCTTGCCCCTCCCGGCGCGCATCGACCGTGAAGTCATTCTTTGGTGCTGATTGAAATCATCTGTTTTCAGTTCTCTGACAAATTAATTGAACTTTCCTCTGACTCAGGGGCCTTTTTTGACTTTTGAAGCGGATTTTGTCTACACGCCGTCTCCCAGACGAACACAATTTAATTTTCTGGGCTTTAAAGGAACTTTGTGTTTCCAGAAAGGCAATGAAAGAGGCATTTGTTCAGTGATAGCATTGTAGCTTCTACAAATACGGCACAAAAAGAGAAGCTTATAAAATGTTGATTTTAATACAACTGATAACCAACTCCAAAACGTGTTAGATCCTGAGATGCACAGGACTGATAACGTTGCAGGCCAGGAGTTGCTTCCTCTCAAGTATATTAAAAGAATGCTACTTAAATAACGGTGAGAGCTCTTGCAGGGCAGAGCTGGGACAGTGCTGAGCCTGTGCCCATTTGCTGTGCTGATCAAATAACTACTCATAAAGGACATATTCCAGTCCAATTTCATTGCAGCAGGAGTTGCAAAGTTCAGCTAGAGTCCAAATAACCACTGCCCCCAAGTCCTGCACCCAGAGTTATGATCACTCTTCATCTACCCTTGAGAACTTTTGAAACTTGCCTTTCAAACATGATGTGACAAATTCTGCTTTCAGGTATCTGAATGTTGCTGCTTGTCATCATCATCTGTGTGTATCCAGTGTTTGCAGTAAAGACAAGGCAATGCCAGGCTTGGACACTGATGGAGCACTGAGAGTGCAGACTGTACTAAGCTAAGTCTGTACATATACTTTGCATTTTTCAGTTATACCTGTTAATTGTCCTTATTTAGAAAAGTATAAAATCACATTATTAACTCTGTGGGCTTCTGCTGTCCTTTACTGGGGTAGATTTAAGCACATTCTTAAAGTTAAGCACATGCTTATGTTGTTTGCTGAAAACGGAATGAAGAGAATCTGTTGTTTTTCTTGGCCCATCTCAGTTCTTGTTTCCTTTTTCTCTCCCACTGCCCATCCACTCTAAATTCCAAGTTATTTGTAAACATTAATTAATTTATCTTTCAAATAATCCCAGGAAATAAGAGTGTTATTTGCGGTCCTTTGTTTTTTATGAGGCTATCAGGAATTAAATCCAAATTCTGTCCCATGCTTTAACTGTGGTGGCCAGGACCTCAATCAACTGCAGAACTTTCATCATGGGCTGACCCTCACACCATTTCTAGTTCCTCATCATCTAATTTGCAGCTGCTACTTTGAAAAGTCAACCAGAGAGCACTGAGTTAATTGAGAAATCTGTGTTCCACTGAAGTGTTAGGAAAGAATTAAAACATAGATACTAAAATCATAATAATAGGTGGCTGACATTTCAGCACAAAACTTCAGACCCAAACATTCCCAAATGCCAAAGAAATATGGAAGTGAATCCAGACTCCCATATTATGATTTACCTCTTTCTCTGATTTGGCCAAACCAGCACACACACACAGACACACAGAAAATTCTGGCTGCATTTGAATCTTTCCACCAGTGTCTTCAGTTGGGCAAATCTGAGCTTTGCAGCCTGCACCTATTTTTAATTTTTAATTCATGTATGTTACCATTTCTAGGACTGTCCCTTGGAAGAAATAAATCATCCTTTGAGTTCTAAATGGAGCAAAGTCAACAAAAGACTCTCAAAAAAGGCTTTATGTCAGTATCAGTAGCAGGCGAATTCAGACCTGTTCTGTGTTATTTATCCAACTAGCACCACAGTTTTCAGACCTGTATCTGCCCTCAGGATTGCTGGTGCTCTTTAGAAAACAGAAAAAAAAGTGACAGGAAAATGTCTAAGTCAAATGACACATTTTAGGATGCTGAGTAGTTTGCAATGTGCTTGTGTAATAATGTTGATAATGACATTCAGTGTCTTTGGTTATGTTTTTCTGGATTTATTATTTTAGCCCAAGAAGTCTGTCAAAAACACAGCCAGAGACATGGAATTTGCAGCTGTTCAAACTTCTACTATCCAGCCACAATAGTTACTAAGGCACATGAAAACTTTCTGCCGTGACTGTACTATTATCACTTCAGGTTGTAAACGTGAAACACAGTTGCTGTTTAGGATTTTTCAGGGATATCATGGCAAAGAACTGCTATATTCATCTGGACTGACCATTCCCATCTAATATTTTCATTTTATGTGAACTGGATGCATATAGCCCAGCTCTGTATTTTCACACTTTTACTCCATTGTGGCAAATTCCAGGTAAAGGAGATTTTATGTCTTTTTTGGACAAAATTCTCACTGACTTTAAAATTATCCTTGCAGACTCTTACAGTTTTACTTGACTAAGAAAGAAGCAAAGGCCATCAAGTTGCTTGGGAGTTCTGGAGTGATGGTGGAGAGTCACTCTTGTCCCTTAGATTAAGGTGCTGCATGATCTTGAAGGTTTAAATGTGCATCTTTACAGTGTTTTATGTCAATATCTAGCCCTAAAGCGTGTGAAAGTAGATTGAAATAGAGAAGTATTTTTGTGCCAGTCTATAATAATCTGTTAGTCCTTCATCAGATTCCATTTGCTGGTGTTTACCTTTCAGTTCACTTCTCAGTTATCCCTGATTTTTGAAATATATCTTGCAGCTCTAGAGCATGGCACATAATTCTCTTTTGCCACAAATTTATAATGTCCTAGCTTTTAATACAATGAAAAGTAAAGGTATGCAATAAATGCACATGTAGTCACTAGACAGGACCCAAACATCACCCAATAGTGTCAACCCAAGACAGTACAGGATGTGAAACAAAAGCTCCTGTTTATATGAGGGAGTGATAAAGGCTGGTTTATATTTTCATTTTTGACACCAGAATCCACCTGAATTTGCCTGTCATTTCCCCCCTTTCCCTGTAGCAGGAGTTAATTAGGTTTGATGTGTCTCCCTAACTGAGATCTGGGAGTGGAGCCACAACATCTGAAGAGTGAAACAACAAAGTCCTTGATGATAACCAAGGTATTTTACAGCAATAATTACTTTGAACTGTGAACCATGCTTCAGAATATCTGTGGAGTTTGTGAGTGAGTGAGGAATGAAACAGATTTTGTAACTATAAAAGAAATTTTTTCTGTCGTGCTTGTACAGGTTGTCAGTGCAGAATCTGGTCCTATTTTATTACAGAGACTCTGAAACCGACTGTTACAGGTTTGGGGGTTTTTTTATTCTATCAATATGTGCCTTTAGGTCTCCAAAACACCAGGAGAAAAACAGCCTTCTTGGGACAAATATGTCTTATCTTTATATTCATGGAATAGTCCCCTCAACTTCAATGCAATTAGTCACAAGTGAAACAAGTGTCCTGTGTCTCCTGCCAAAAAAAAGGAATTGAAAGTACCCATGGTTATTCCTTATGACATTGGCATTTCTGTAGCCAAACTTCACTTTTCTAACCTAAACTGAGCTCTTAGGATGACAGTCAGATAATAAGGGAAATGAAATCAGGGCATCTTTTTCTGCCTTTTAAATAGAAACTCTCTCCATCTGTGCTTGTTGTCCTTTTACTTTGCAAATGTAAATTGTTCAGGAAGACAAAGTGTTGTTTAGCAGCCAACACATATTTAATAATGCAACAAAATTAATTTTGCAGTGAAAGAGAATTCACTTCAGGAAGAAACAGGAGTAACTTGTAAAGATTATATCAACCAAACAGGAAATGGAAACAGTCCCTTGTGGTTTAGGTAGTTTGATTGCAATGCCAAGGGTGTAAATTGCTGAACAGCTTTTGCTGGCTTGAGCTGTTGGCTTTCCCCTTCCTCCTGACTGCTCCTAGGTGTCCACTGCCTGAGCCATTCCCTTTCCATGTGGATTAAGCTGCTGAGCTGCCTTACAGTGCCTTCAGGGCAAACGTGGCTAGGGGAGAATTGCTAGCAGCTGCTTACACTGCTTAGTCACCACTGCCACCAAGAACCACTGTCTGAGAGAGCTGAAAAATATTTGCAACGTGTATTTACAAACAGTTGCTAGACAGATTTTGTTTGCACAAAGCATTTGTCAAACAATTCGGAGCAGGAAATAAATACAGATAAATAGATCCTCTTTTGACCAAGGGAAACACATGCACAGATTTTATATTGTCTAATTGTGCTGCTGTAATATTAAATAAAGGCAGTGCAACTCTGAGATATAGCAAGATGGGGCTTTTTGGTTTTTCAGTGGGGTTTTTTTTTGTTTTTGTTTGTTGGTTTGTTTGGACCTATTCTGGTGATGGATTATGACAGTTAAACATTTTAGGAAACAGAAGCCACTTCTCTATAGGAACTTAGCAGCAAGACTCCCAGCTAAACCACAGATAGTCAATGTACTGATACCAGCCTTGGGTGAATGACTTTTAAAAGCAGCATCACATAAATGTGTCTGAACAAAATAAGAGCAGATCAGAAGCAGTTCCTGAGACATGAGTGAATGACCTTTCTTGCTGTTGTCGTTTCCAAATATTTGGCAGTCTCTCCCCTGACCACTATATTTCATTTCCATGCACCCCTGTACTTTGCAATTCCGGCCAGGGGCAGAAGCAGAAGTAATAAAATACCACAAGAAAAGCTATTCTTGTGATATTTCCGGTGCTACTGGATGCAGCACCAACAGGAAATCTCATGAGAAGGGCTGTTCCTTCACAGTTTCCGGGCCCACTCTGGAAACCCAAGTGACTTGGTTGAAATAAACAGCAAATAAGCATCCTCCAGCTTTGGTGGATAAAACTCTCCCAAGCACTTCTGGTCCAGTCCCTCCCACTCCCAAGGTGCACAAGCCTCGTGACGTTGGTAGTCACAGAGAACACTGTGGTTGCCTCAAAATAGCCTGAACCTTCATTTCCACCCAGTTATCCAAGGAGAAATGAAGAGACCTGCAGACAGGCAGCCCTCTCACTTCTAAAATGAACCAGTCTTGGGAGCCCACTGTACCTCAGGATTGCAGCTGCTACTGATTTTGAGCCTGCTCATTTCAGCCTGCACCCATGTGCTCCAGGAGGATTCCCAAGGGACTAAGAAGGTGGAGAGGGAAAAGAGCTCAGAAAAAAAAAAAAGAGGGGGCGTGGGACAGCAGTCTCACAGCCAGGGGATGCAGGAGCAGCCCTCAGAAACCATCTCAACAGACACAATAAAACCCCACTAGTCTTAGGAGCACTCAGATGATTCTCAGTTTTTCTTTCCTGCTATTCCTCCCACCCCTCATTGCTTTGTGTGTGTTATGTTCCATATGCAGGATGGGGAAGGAGCTGTGCCTATTTTGCCTGAAATCTTAGGGTTTGGGTGATAATCCAAGTAGTTTGGCCTCATGCTTGGAATTTTTTAATACCACCTCCAAGTCCAAGAGTTGACGTGTAGGGATCAGTCCTCAGCCCACAGGAAGGGGACCTTTTCTTTGATAGGGTATCATACAAGATCCTCAGTGGCCTGCAGGTCTTCAAGTTTCCCTGCAATGTTTTGCAGAAGCTCTGCAGCTCAGCTCTGATGGACACACATGCCAGCAGAGATGATGACTCAGATGTAAACCCTTCCTGAAGTATCACTCTCCAGAACAAATGCCTTCCCTCTCTGGTAACTGATACATTTCTGGCTCTCCAGCTGCAAGACCAGATTGCATTTGCAGTGTCACTTTGGCAGTTAAAAAACCTTGTCATAGTCATCTGCTTCAGCACTAAGCATCCAGGTCCAGCTTACTGGGGGCCTCTTTGTTTTCCTCACATGCAGCCAGGATGAAGGTCTCTGGTGATGTTCAATACTCAGGACATTTGGAGATGGAATGTAACCACTTAAAACTGTTTGGTTTGTCACTTTTGGATTTGCTACATAAGGCTCTGTTGATACAAATGGGCCTGTTTATAATATTCATCAGACAGTGGAAGAAATTCCTCTGATGTCTGTATAATGCAGCGAGCAGACTCCTTGATTATTAACATACTGATTGTGTACTCCTATTTCAGATGTTAGCTCAACACTGGGGAAAGGGAGCTGAGGGAATAAAAAATGTAAGACGCATGACATGCTTGGGATTTGGTCTGTGACACTGGAAAAAATATTTACACGGTTAGATCGTGTTTTTATATCATTCTTTCCTTTTATGTAATATTTGGAGAAGCTGCTGAATTTTCAGTTCTTACCCAAACGAAGCCACACCTCTGAGCAGTGGAGCAATGACTGCAGGAGAGGGAATGTGAGAAACATGTCCTTGTCCTTTCTTAATCCTTTCATTGATGTACTCATTAGTGTTGGCACAGGGATCATCTGATGCATCTCATCCCTCCCCCAGCACTTCCTTAAGCTCGGCATTTCCATACACATGCTTAACTTCCAGCTTAACTTCCAGCACGGGGCAAGGATGCTGCTGAGTTACTCCTGTGTGCTTCCTAGAACCTGTTTGTGATTGTTGGATACACCAACATCTCTCACCACGTGTGGCTTAACCAGATCCTCATTGCCAGCCCTCAATAAACGCTGCAGAGGAAGGAATCCTGCATTGCTTGACTGTGCATGAAAACACCCCTTCGAACATAAGTCATGGCAATAAACGTGTTCAGTATTCTCTGACCAGCCATGACTTTGGTGGACATCAGCTGCTGCAGCCTGTCACCACTTACTTACCCCTTTGCAATACTGTCATTTATTTATAAGTGCCTTTTTAGTGCCTTAGTCATAGAAAATCCAGCAGATACTCTTTTCCTTACTCAGTGTTTTCATCCCTCGGGTATTATATCTTCTTTTCATTTGCTCTTTGTTGTTTTGGTGAAGGCACTTTCACTTTTGGTTGGTTTCAGAGCCCACTCTGGATATCTCCTGGATGGGCTGAAGTACAGGAGATATGACATTAACTAGCATTAATGTGGAAATTTAGAATCCAAATAGAACTTGTCCTGTTGCCCAACAATGAGTCATTGTCCTTTTTCTCTTTTTAGCCAACAGCAGATTCAGAAGCTGTGAGACAGTTTCCTGCAGATAAGAGATAAATCGAAGGGAAACCTGGCAAAAAGATGATGGTCAAGCTGCAAGATATCATTTCCTCCAAAGCCCTTACATGCTAATTAACCATTCCAAGCATATTTTCAACAGCATTTAGGGATTTCCTCATCAAAATAAACTTCCTCCCATGTTATCTTCATTTTTGACATCCGGTGTGGTAGTCTGATATAAGAGTCAGGGTTAAAAATTCCCAATATTGGGCTGTGTGTCTGTGTGTATATATCTGCACAAGCGCACACACACTCTACGATTGAAGCTCTGCCAGTATTACTTTGGAATTTTAATGCCTGATCCAAAGTCCTCTGTAGTCACCAAGAGATTTTTCTGTTAACTTCAATAGTAGCGGGATCGAGCCTCTATCCTTCTGCATCCAGATTTTTTCGTTTATGCCTTATGACTTGTTTATAACAAACTACAGATGGGCTTGAGTCATAAAGTTCGGAGTATTCGGTTTAGAGGGTTTGCTTTGGGCCCATCCCTTTAATGTACTGCTTATTCCAGACCTGCCTTTAAAAAGGAAAATATTGTCAGAATGAAAGTGTATGTGCAATAAACAAACTTCTCATTTCCTTCCCCTGAAGTTTTTTTTTCCTCTTTTGAAGCTGATTTCTTAGCCGGACAATTAGTTTTAGGACTGCCATTGAATGCAAACTTGTCATACCTGATTTGCAGTCCTTTCTGTTTCAAGTGCTATCAATTATTTTCTAACTAGATGCTCCTGTGGGATCAGCTGTCACTAAGAGCAAATTTGAACACAATGGGTTGCTTCCTATTTCCAAAAGAATCTGAAGATTGTCAAAGCTTGACAGGCAGCTCCAGTTTTAAGATGAAACAGATAAGTTAGGTTTCCCTGGTAGGGCTTTTGAACACCAGTAGATAAAGGAAGTATTGTTTCTAAAGAGGGGATGCCATTTATAGTGCAAACTCACCCTTATTAAGAACAAGCTGCCATTGCTTTAAACACACAGTCAAATACATTTGCACTGTAGAGGTAATAAAATACTTACGAGTCTTTGCAAATATTTCTGCAGACCCTGCTCTTACAAATTTGGCTTTCATTTTTATTTTTTTTTTTTAAATGAGAGACTGAGCAAACCATTAAAAAGATCAGTAGATGGTAAAGTGTAGCTGTTGTGTAGATCAAATACACGAGGTGTTGATTTTATAACTGAATTCATCGACAGTCAGCTAGAAGTTAAATTTATGTAGCTTTGTTTTTGAAGAAGCTTCATATATTATATGCCTTGGTAATTACTTATGTATGTTGCACATGAAGTTCAATTGCACGTTATTTCAGGCATAAGTGAGAAGTGTTACATCTTTTAGGTCTAAGGCAGCAGTAACTTTATTTTCTGCTTTGCAACTTTTGTTTCAGGGTGGAAAGGTGCCACTATGTCATTCCTTTGTGCAAAGAAATCTGAGAGTGTCATCGAATGTGCGCTTAAAAAAAATCAATTATTTTGGGAGATGACACTCGATTAATGGTCCTGAGATCTGAAGTGTTTCTGGTGTCCCCACAGACATCACTTACTTCAGGAGAGAGAATAATCCTTCCAGTCCTTTTCTCTTTGCAAAGCCAGTTGGATATTGGGGTGTCAACAAAGATACCATCTAATGGCATCTTTTTTGGGTTGGGTCTGTTGTGTGTCCTCACTATGAAAAGGGCAAAGAACACAAGATAACCCCCTCTAGTTATTCAGGTAACTGATCAAATACCCAATTACTCCAGGAATTATTAATTATTATATTAATACATCTCCTTTTTTTATAAGTGTCTTGCTGAAAGAAAGACCTGAAGCTGGACATAGAAGGTCCTGAGCTCTCAGGTCCTTTTGTAAAAACTGGCTCAAAGAGTTTTCTTCCTCCCTCAAAAACCTGAAACCATCTTAACAGGAAATATGAAAGGACATGACCAGTTGGGTTTGCCATTTGTAGTCAGTGTGATTAATCTAAACTTTCTTATTTTAAATTTTTTCGATTCAAACCAACATCAAGGAAGATAAAATTTCATTCAGAATCATTAGAGTTGGGGAAAAACCAAGGAATGGTAAATATCCCTAGACAGAGAAGTATTGTACAGCCTGAGTGTAGCTGCCTCCACATTGATGGATTGTACCCAGAATGGATCAAAAGGAGGAATTTTGACCACGAGGGCAATTCATGTAATCTACCAATGGAGAAAAGCAACGTTATTTCCACTTACAAAATCATAGGGCTCCATTGCCACATTCTCACAATCACCAAATTAGAATCAGGTGTTAATTAGCACTTGTGTTTGGCAAGCTCACTTTATTGAGAACACTTGCCTTGGTCAGACTTTTGATTATTTTGGCTCTGAAACCTGGTTTACATTGATTTAATCATTAGAATACCCTCTTCTAAGGCTTTCAATGATGCAATTAAGTGCAAATACCACGTCTCCTGCACAGCAACAGGGATCTGAACAGTTATGACAAAGCCAGGAGACACCAGTAAGTGCAATTTTTTACCTTTTAATGGGGTCTAATCCTGTGGGAGAGCCAAATGTGTCAAATATTAAAATAATATATATTTTGCTTGCCATTACCTTACTTGTACATCCTTGCACATCTTTTTATCATATGAGGTGTCTTTACTGAAGTTCTAAGTGAAAAATACAACGTTTGTTGTAGGATGACATGGCAGTACTTACCTAAGACTTAAGACTTCTATTCAGAAATAAGTTATTTAGGTCATTTTCTTTTAGAAGCTGTTCATCTACTTAGTCATGTGTATTCTTCTACTTTGCAATATTTTTGTCATGTGCATTATTGTGCCATTTGGAACAGTCTGCTAACAATTTAAAGCTACATATTTTTAAACTATCTCCATTACTAATGGTCAACATGAGGGTACAAAACTAAATCAACGATGCTTTATCTGTATTTAAGAAAGCTTTGGTGTAGTCGGGTTTTTGTATGAGTTGAATCAAACAGCAAATATTGTGGGAAAATTAGTGTTTTTACTTCTAAAACTGTGCTGGGTCATACATGGTTAACTTTTACACTTCACTGATGGTTTGGACTCAGATAGGAAGGGCTTCTGTAACCTTCCTCACCTTGAGTAGTTCCTTACTCCACAAGCACCACCAGAGCTTCTAACAGACCCACTGGAGCTGAGGTGTCAGGATCTGCACTCTGTAGTTGTTTATAATTTCATCCCCATATGACTGAAGAAAAACACCCTGACAAAAGGAAGTAATTGCTCTGAGGAAGGCTAAATCTTTTTTTTCCTTACTCCTTGAATAGCTTTACAATGGTGATTTTTATCAGATGAGTCATCTGCCAGGTTTTATGAATCGGTGCTCGCGTTATGGATCCATTAGGGGTTTGTACTTCTCTCCATGACAATGAACTTGGAAGGAGTAATGAGGAGGCAGCTGCTTATATCAAGTGGCAGTGTCTGTCCACTCCCAAGCCTCTGGCCAAAATCAACAGTGTGTCTTTACAGTTGATCTAGGGAATGATGTTACAAATATGGGATGTTTGCACTAATGACTTAGTCAAATACATCTGGAGCCTTTTTCCCCTGAAGAAATGGAACTGATGTAATAACACAGCACAGTCTCCTTATTATGTAAATCATGAGGCAGAAGGCTGAGGATGTTATTTAAAGAAAACCCGAGGAAAGCTGAAGATTTGCTCAAGTAATTTCCCAGTTTTTACCCTATATGAGATCTTGCAGATGGCAGGAAGGAATAGAAAAAGCAGCAGCCTCCTGGCTTCCAAACATGAGGCAGCTCTGCTCTCACAATAAGATTTTACACCACTGGAAACCTGGAGTTTTCCTCAACAGAAGCATCTGGGCATGTTGTGAATTTAAAAAAAAAAGCAACCCAGATTTCTCTACACATCCTGGATATAAAGGAATAATGTAGGTCGACACGAATTTGTGTTAAAGACATACTCTGGTTTTGAGCCCAGGAAATGTCTCCAGCTTGCAAATAGAAATTTCCTTCTTTTTACACTAACTGAAATTTGAATGCAGTGGAAAAGTGGGAAAGGATGAACATTTTCTGTAATTTTTGGCTAATCCTGCAGTATTCGTCTTTACTTTGTATAAAGTTTGTGGTCAAATTTTTGGCTTATTTTATTCAAGTTATGTGGGATCATGATGTATTTTGGGAGATTTTTCTGCCACAATTTGATTTTTCTATGGCATTCAAAGTGTATCATCTGTATGTGAATGTTAAGCCTTATGGATTACTGCCTGTGGATGAAGAAAAATGAACCTTGGTGCCATTTCCTCTGCACTTAGCAAAGCCAGGCCAGTACCCTGCCACCAAAAAACCCTCAATATCTTTAGTTTTCTGGCACAACAGGGTTTTCCTAAATAGATAAAGCAGAACTATGCAAGAGACAACATTTTTGAGGGCATGACTCAGGCACAAAGTTCTCTGGGGAGTGCAGATCATCACAAAGCTCTCCACCCTCTGCTCCACTGTCAAGGTCCACCCTCTTACATTTCATTTTCTGCAGAAGAAGAGATGTAGGAGGTTTAGTGCATCACTGCTTGGTGCTCTGCTGAAGGAGCTCAAATACTTTAGGATTGAGTCCATGCAAAGATTTGCATAAATGAGAGTCAAAAGGAGTTTAAGACTTCGAGGTTTGTTGCAGACAATTCATTATAGTGCCTTGTACACTCACTGCCCTGCAGAGGATGTTCTGTGGCTCATTTTTTGTGGCTTAGGTATTGGTCAAGACATTGACAACTTTCACCAACTTTCAAGCAGTGCTGGCTTTTCTCATGGCAGAACATAATTTTGCACCTTTGAAATCTGCTTTCCCCCCTATTTCTGATTTATTTTAATTCTTGCTTCAATTTTCTTTCTCCTAATTAGCACTGTGAATCTCCTCTTTGAATCTCCTCTTTGAGGACCAGGAGCTTCCAATGTGTGAAAGAAAGCTGTTAACGTAAAAGAAAGCTTTGGGTAGAAATCAAGATGGCTATAACTAATTAAACATTCTTGTTCAAGTAGAGAAGAAGGAATTTTCATTCTACAGTTAAAAAGCCAGACACTTCACTTACCTTTTCAAAGACACCAAATCATCACACATTCCCACTTTCACTGCCCTTGCCCTGGGTGATATTTCTAGAGCTCTAGCTGACAACCTCATTTAAACCTCACAGATGCAGCAGAAGGGGTTACCTGTGCCTCTAGAAAAGCACAAGGAACAAATATGTCTCAGGTCCTCTGATACAGTGATTTATGGCACAGTGTTTCCGAGGAAAATTGATGGAATTTGAGGAGGCATGACAGAGAGATCAGGGGGATACCCTCTGGCACAGAGGCAGAGCAGAGAGCTGGCAGGGATCATGCCTTGTGCCCTGGCTGTTGTCTCCAGCAGGACTCGCCTGCCAGAGTCTTTAGCTTCTATAATTTTGCACCTTTTTCAGTGTTTACCTGCTTTTATTTCTGGTTTACTGGCACCTGCATTCCTAACCCCTGTAGGCTGCATTGGGCCTTATATTCCACTGGTTTAAACAACATAAAACACACAACAGCATTTTCACAGGTTTGCAGACACCCATATAAATACACAGTACAGAGACTCAAGTATGGCTGTGGTTGAAGGCTATGAGGTTTTTACACCACCTAATTCTACAGCCTTCTATTCCACTCTTCATTTTCTACCTAATATGTGTTTTGCACCATCTAATTCTACAGCCTTCACTAATTCTAAGACTACATGAAAATTTTCTTCCTGATTACGTGAAGATTCACTTGCACAAGCCTGATTGCTGTTTTAGAGGATTTTAATCTCTTCAGCTCTGATGAGCCTGATCTTCCGGGTTAGTGTTTCCACTTATCTCTATTCTTGAATGTTTGTGTGGATTTCAGCTGGACTGTAAGTCAAGGAAAGCATTGGGAATGTCTGGCATAGAGCAGGGACTCTTCAGACATGCCTTGATCGGCTACAGAATAGACCAGGTCAGCAACCTTAGTGTAAAAACTGAAGACAGTGAAGTCCTCCTTCCTTTCTCTGGACTGATGAGATCTGGGTTCAAGCGAGAACTTATTATTTCTGAAATATGGAATGCATTTGCTCTTGGAACACGTGTCCTTTTTATGCCCCCTGGTTCATGAGCTGGTTGCAAAGCTACAAATTTGCTATAAAATTCCTTTTAAGGTGCAGTGCTGCTAGAAATTTGTAGAATAATAGAGATCCTTTCATCCTTTGTATTTAAACATGCAATTTGCTTTAATGGGATCTGATCAGCCATTAAAACCCACTCTGTGTTTTATGTGTCTAACAAAAAACATACTTGCTCAAGTAAAATAGACTGCATGCAAGGCTACAATATACCTATTTATATTTAACATATAACGAGCTCTTGCAGAACTCTTTTTGTCCTGAGGGGTTTAACAGCTCCATCCCAACACCAACAGTGGAAGGTGAAGCCCTTTGGAAGGAAAGCTCCAGCACAGCATTCTGCTGGTGTAATGTGGGACACTCAACTCAATGGCCTAAAAACCCTCAAAGTGGGGTTTAACTCCTCCAAGAGAGATGCTCCATCACAGTGCTTAAGTCAAAATATATCAGTGATCCATTCCAGTCATCCTTTATCCAAGAATTCCAGCACTTTGTAACAGGAATTGTCTTGTCAGGTAATGGTTAGTCAAGTGGTCAGTTCAAGGTGTCTTTTTCATTTAGCTGAAATTCTTACTGGGGTAGGAATCTTAAAAACTTCCCTTGTGGTTAAGTCCAGGGAGTTTTGAAGTCCAGGAGAGGATGCCAGCTTTGCAGAAACATTTCCCTGGAATCTGTAATGTTGAATGTCTCTAATGTTGCTTAATGTGGTATTGGAAAGGAAGAAGTTCTCAGTGTTCAGGGTTTATCTGAAAGATGTGATAAAACCAAAGGTTAACTGTTTCCTTTTAAATGGATTGATTAACCATAGAATTACAGGGGTTTTCCCAATGAAAAAATGCAATTTTTCATATTGTCCTGTTTGTTTACTTAGAAATGCAATGTTTTGATAGGTTGAAGGCACCAAGCAATAAGGGAGAATATTTTTTCTCCTAGTTCAAAGACTTTTTCCCAGATAGGTCTTTGCTCATAAACCCACCCAATTAGATTTTCTCAGAATAATTTTTTTCTTCTGGCTCTGTGTTCAGCTTTTTTTTGGTCCTTAATTTCTAATTTTTTCCTTGCCTTTTTCTTCCTCCCCTTCCCCCAACCCCACAAAAACTCAATAACAACTAAATCTACTCAGCTGTCAGTCTGTAGGTATGTATTGGAGCCTCCATGGTTTCAAATGCCAGATGTTGGGAAGTTATTTACAGAGCACCAGGAGGATATCATGAACATAAGTATTAGTGGAAAACCAAAAAATTAATTGCAAGAGATACTTCAAACACATTTTCAGACTTTGGAACTAAGAACCAAATACTTCTTTGAAATCACGTCCTATATATTTCTCTAGGAATTTTGTTTTCCTTGCTGTCATGAACATTCTAGAATGAAAGCACTAAAATGGATTATTTTGGAAACACAGAGATCAAAAAACCCTCAACTTTTAGTTAGAAGATTCTTCTATGCATTGCATTTGTCATATCAGAGCTGAAGGTGAAAATTAAAAAGACTTATCAAAACTAGGAGATATGTTTTGATAACTCTTTCATCCTTTTAAGTTGTGGATGTTGTTTACTCAACAACATTTTTGTGACCATGAGCATCCCAACCTTTCCTATGAGTTCAATGGATATAGCCAGACTCAACTGCAACACGTTGAGTCACTGCAATTTTTAACATAACAGTAAAAACCCCCAAACTCTTGGTTTTTACATGTATATGTATTTAATGCTAAGGATTACATCTGTGTAACTAGTTTTAAGAGAATATTTTACCAAGGTTGTCATGAAAACTAGTACATAGCATATTTGTCTTCTCGTTCTTTTCCAAAGCCCAAATCTTTTGGCTGACCAAATAATCCCAAGTCCTCTAAAATATTCTGTGATCTTTCTAATTGGATACACTGATGTCTGCTGGAAAACAGATGTGATCAACTGCAGTCATCTGTGAGCTGAAAGAAAATGCAGCATGTTTTTCTTCAAGAAAACTTTATCAGTAACTCTACCTCCTTCCAAGGCAGAGATGTAATCCATAAATAAAAGAGTTGCCATTTGATGAGAAGGAGGAAATTCTATCTTAGTCAATGACAGGGAAAGTGAAATGTGGTCACCCAGAGTTCCTGCAATTCAAAGCCAACTCATGCCCACTTTAATTATTATGATGTATGTTCCCATTCAACTTTAATAGGCCTGCTTGTACCAGCAAAGGATCTCAATTGCAAGGGTCACATTTGCTTTGCTTTTTTCATCTCTAGTTTAGAGTCAGAAAACCTGCAGAAAGGACAAGGATCCTTTGACAGAGCCATCTGTTCATCGGACTCTGTCTCCCCCAGGAAAGATTAGCAAAGCCAGGGTGGTTGGTTTGGGTGGACCCCTGGAGAGCAACTGAGTGGAAGGAAGAATAAACCGGCCTCATACTGTCCTGAAAAGCCTTGGGACTCAAAACCAAAGCACGAGGTGTTTTTGGAGAGGACTGGACTAGAATGGATGTCAGAAACCACCACATACTCACAGGAAACCAGTGACTCCAGACAGGTCAGTCGAGGAGGCAACTGCAATGATTCTTATGTTTTCATGGATTTTAGTACTTACAATTTTAGCTTTAATTTTGCCACAAGTTTTTCGGTCTCAGTGGAATATTAGAAAGCAAAAACTTCACGTAGCAAGGGAAGGTGAAGTCACAAATCTACAAAGGCCTTGGAAGTAGGTTAGTAACTTGGTTGAGTAACTTGTTTGTAGGCACTGCAGGATTGGTGAGGGTGGAGAGTGCAGATGCTAATAACTGTGATTAGTGGAGGATTTGGTCCTGTCAAGAAGTTTAAAGAGTTTTGATTCTGTCCAAGCTCTTCAAACTCTATATGGGTTGAGACAGTCTGAGGCTTTGGCAATCCATGAGAGATTTGCAGTTGGGCAGCACCTCTGCTTTGTATGTAAATGCTGAAGTTATCCACACAAGAGCTGTCTGTGTTGGATTCCCTTTGGAAAACATTGTTTTTCAATCAACCACTCTTTATCTTTGGGCAGGATGAGGTCTGTCTCTGAGAGCTCAAACCCAGGCAGTGAGAGAGAGGCCGTGCCGGTGACTCCTGTGGGATTCCTTCCAGGAATGCTGACATTGGGAATCACCTCTGTTCCCAGGCAGGGTTTCAGCCCATTAACACCATTGGCTCAGCTTGAAAACTCAGATATCCATAAAACCATTATTTACCTGTGAGGGTTAAGGCATGTCTTGCTTTTATGTGAAAATTCAAGTTCTGATGTCAGCATGTGGCTTTGAGAGCTGTGATTATATCCATGGACCTGTAACACATGTGCTTTTATCTTGTTGCTTTTTAGCATAAAGGTCTCGCAGATATCCAGCGTAAATAGATGGCACATTTCATTATAGATTTATAATGGATTTTATTCGCAGCAATAATGTCAGTAATCAAACTGAAATCAATGACCAGTAAGAATTTGGTTTTAGATTGTCATTCTTAGCCATCTCAAAGCTCATTCAGAATAAATGAAAAATTATAACAATAAATGAATGAAATAATACGATATCTTTTCAGAGGACACAGGCTCCCAGTTTCCATGAAAACTGCTCTTGCAGCCAGCTGCTTCTGCAGCTGACATGTGCTTATTGAGCCAAATCCATATCTCAGGGCAGACCAGAGGGAATGTGTCTATTCTGGTTCCTGAGAAACAAAGCAGACAAGGGCTATTTCTAGTGGCCTTTCAGGTCCAGTGTGGGTGGCTGAGAACTTCGAATCAAAGTCCTCCCTTTCAAACTGAACCCAGTGATATGAATTTTGAACAGGGCTCACAGACTTAAACCCAGTAAAGGACAAATTCGAGACAGTTTGTGATGAACTCTGCTTCTTGGAATGAGAGTACTATCTTCAACAAATGAGGAAAGCAGTAAATAAGAAACAAACTCAGAAGAATGAATTTAAATATTAGAGGACACTAAAATCTAGGGAAAATGTCCTGGCTCGTTTTCTTCAAAACATTTTGATAGACTTCTGATAAACTTGGAAACACAAAAAAATGCTGTCAGCTTGGGCCAACAAAAGAAAAAAAATGCTGGCAGATGTGTGGAACACTGGCTTTTTTTTTTTTTTTNGTTATACAATAAAATCCAGCCTGTGTATGTGACTATGATATGGGGGAGGAGGGAAGGCTGGGAAGAAGATTAGAGACTTTCAAACCTAGATGTTTAATTCTGAGTCTCCAAACCTGTATTTCTTATACAAATTATTTTGAGAGATGCTTATACATCTCAGAGCATACCCCCAACCCCTCCCAAATCATTTAAGGTTGAATTGTCCTTTTGAGATGATGTGATACAGTGTTCTTCATTCAGTGATGGAAGCACCTATAAACCACTTCTTTTTTTATTAGCTTTATTTCTGAATCTTTGCTTAGCCTAAACAAGATCTGAAATGGTTTCTTGAGAGCAGCAGAGGATGAAGGAACATCGTGTTTCTGAAAGGCTGTCTGATGATAAACAGTAATATGTATTTTTGATGCTAAAAGTGATAATGTGCTACAGTTTTAAAGCATTTTAAAAACATACACAGGCTGCAAAGGAAGAGGAGGAAGCTGGTAGGTATTTCATTTTTTGTCAAAGACTAGCCATTCATAAATTGCTGAACAATGGGAAGTGCATGCACTGCTAGCCCCTGGACTCAGGGTGAACCATAGCATTCCATAAACTTGTAGAGTTAGGCATAAAGTGCTCCTCTTGAGAGCCTGCATCACCAAGTATCTGCTCACTTAAACCCCAGGGTAGAGGAGAAATTTTTCATGGAGCTTATAGTGATTTATAATGGGAAGCATAGGCTTTTTCATAGACATTGTTCTCACTGACAGTGTAAAGAAAGAGAGCACTAAATCTCTTCTCATCATAACTAATGATTAAGTCAGCAGCTTTTTTGGCGAATACAGAATGCCCTTCTACAAAAACAAAGTATTCTATTGTGATGTATTACATTTAAAAAACCCCATAAGTATCCCATAAGGCTATGGCAATATTTTTAACTAGATCTTCCCTCTTTGTCACCATATTGAAATAAATGAAATGTGTCAGACTGAGTAATGCTCTTTCAATAAGTTTTTAGGAGCTCACTTAGAAGTTTGGCAAAATATAAAGAAACGAGGAAAACTTTCTCAGGATCCTCTATGGCCTGAATGAAAGATCAGTCCATTAAGGAGAAAAGCTTATGCTGATGCTGACACTAATAAATGGGACAGGGAAGGATATTTCATCTTAGTTTGGGCTACCTTGCTCCAAGTTCGCTGCCTCAAGTTGCCCTGTGAAATAAATCAACAAGCTCAAGATGGTTCATTGCATTACAAAGTTCCCATCAATACAATGGGGAAATCAGTTGTGTGTGAATGTTCAAATGTGAACCAACTCTCAACTATTGGGAGTCAAAGGGCCGGCAGTTGCTGAAAAATTAACTCCCCTTCATGCACTGTTCATGCCTGGATTTGAACTATGGCATTTCAGATGTGAGCTCAGCCCTCTTGAAGTCAGTGATAACACCCCTACAGCCATCACCAGTTCGAGGCTTTTACTCTCTATTTTGATCCTTGAGGCAAATTTGTAGAAGGTGGACCTTCACAGTTGGATCTAGCTTGGATTTTAAGTCTCTCTTGTTGGGAATATAAAGACATTCTCTTTTATAAATGCATTCTCTAAATTATTTTATATGTCAAAACACTTAAAAAAATACCTCCTTGGTGCTCCTCAGATGGAAAAATTTGCAGTAGAAGGGTGATGACAAAGAATTGTGTTTAACCATTATCCCACAGATAAAGGTTAGACTTTAGGGCTCCGTTGATCTCCACGTTGCAAGTGCTGTATTTTAATCCCCTCTGTCTTTCATTCTTTAGGAAGGAAACAGATTAATGAGAATCTGTTTCCAACAGATTCTTCTGTTGTGACACTGATTCTACAGTAGTTTAAATGTTTCTGAAATGTATGGAAATCTTGCCTACTGAGTCCTTTTCCACACCTCTGTACTACAGCCTTTCCTGAGTATCGTGTCTGGAATCCAAGTCACGATTCACAGAAGTTATGGTTGAGTACAGTGGGCCCTCCTCAGCCCTGAAAATCCTTCAGTTTTCCTTTCTTCCCCCCCTCTCCTTTGCCTCACAAAGGTCCTAGTCAAGACTGGGATAGAATGAAATCCCATTACAGCCTAATAATGCTGCTTCTTTCCAGAGGGAGTCACTAGAAAGTAATTTATTTCTCCAGCCCGCAAGTGGAGGTACTAATTTGTCACAGACTGGTGCTGTGGCCTTCGTTATTCCAGGAACAAGGGGCTGAGGTGGTGACCCAAAAAGCCTATTCCTACTGCCAGCCAAGCCCTTACTAACTCACACATCCACAGGACGTATAAGGCTCTGCTTATAGCTTGAATTTGTACAGTATTTGTAAGGTATCAAAAGCCACAATTCTGCTGCCTCCCCGTATTAGCATCAAGGAGAGGCTACGGGGAGAGCACCACTATCAGCTGCATTCTTTCAGCTCCCGGGCCATGGGCAGCTCTAATTTTCAGACATGCTTTCCTTCCCCCCGTCCTGCTTTTCCCTATTGTTGTGTCTTTCCCATCCAGGGAATTCACCCTCAAGTTCAGATCACACACACTTAGGAGATGCGGTGGAGAATCGACCCTTTGTGAGCGGGTGAAGGATGCTTTCCTTGACCTGTCAGAGAACATATTTTACTTGATGAGAAAGAATGCTGGGCCAAATTCCTCCCTACTGTAAGCAGGCTGCTAGAAGTGGATGTCCACCAGGGATGAGCGTGGCCTACTTTGGCTGGTGGAAGGTCTCCCAAGCAGATGACACTGTTTACAATGCTCTCTTAAGTGATGGTGGATGTTTATACCAAACAATGCAAATAGGAAGTCATTTGTTTGTGAGGGCCTAATCCCGAACCCTTATTTAGTGTTTACTGAGGTTAAATTCAGCCTTTACTCAGATAAACTCCAGTCAAATTCACAAGGAGTTTGCCACAGTGAGGACAAGAAGAGGGCTGTGGGAGTGCTCTGCTTGTTTTTTGGCCAAAGCACAAAGATACTTTACATTAAAACACATACTGGAGCAAACAGAGGCACACAATGAGTGCCTATATGCATGCGGCACTATACGTGTGCACACGGACACAATTGCACACTAATCTAATCAATACATTCATTTCTTATTAGAACATAATTACACATCCCAGGAGGCTGGAACAGAAAAGTCCCATTAACCCCTCATGCCCTTTTCGGCTTTCCTCTGCCTTTCCATCTAACAGACCTCTGTGTCACTCCACTCATTAGCAGTTACTGTCTATGACATTGTTACATAAATAAGGATGTCGACCTGTCAGAATGGGTCACCCAATTCAAGGGTGATGATAAATATCTGTCCCTCTGAATTAGGCTAAAGACACCAGAGTACAGGACAGCTACTGTTGATTATTGGATAGTTAATGTATAGAGGACAAAAGGTGCTAAGGCCTGGTCACTTTTTGGATCATTAATATGGATTTAGGCCTATTGTTAAAAAAAAAAATACACACGCATGCATAAAACTGGGTTAGCAAGAACATGCCTAACTTTCAGTTTGGGATAGAATGTATGGATGGGTAGGTTCGTGGTGCTGAAGGTGTGACTTTTACGTGAAATTGATGGTGCTTTTAGATAAACAAGCGAAATATTTTGGGGCGAGGCTGAAAACAATTTACGTTCCTCCCCGCTTACAAATACATGGTAAGGAAAAGGCACATGGATGCCTTTAAATAAGCAAAAATAACTTCAGGAAGGTGAATATGCAGTAAAGCATATTCAGTTCCAAGGCAGCTGAGAAGCTGCTGCTGAGGTGTATCTCGTAGTTTGCACTGGAACCCAGGTATCGCCAAGATTCTCTTCTCAAACCCTACTTTATTTTCATAACACCTTTTACTACCTAAACAATGAAGGGACTGGAGAGTGTCCTATAACCCCAATTCACTCATCTAGTGATTACTATCTTTTGGCATTAATGACAGGTTATTCCTTGCAGGTAGCACTGAAGTGTGAGGCAACACACTTTAATAGCAGGTAATGTAAAAACATCAAGGCAGTTTGCAGACAGAGGCTCTTGCCATCCCAAATAAGAATGAATTAAGACTCTTTTCCAAAAGACTCATTGCTGTAGCTCACTAAAAATGTTAAGTGCCGGGCACAGCATCCCTTAGGATTGTTTATCTGAAAGTCTAATCTCAGCACCCACAACTTTCCCTGCATTCCATGTCCCACAGGAGCAGACGGTAGCATCACCGTCTAGAACTTATTACAATGATTTGCTCTTGATGGAAGACCCAGTCTGGCAGGGAACAAAGTGTCCTGTGAAGAACCCAGTGTAAGTACAGCATGTCTTCACACAGTCAGGCCCCCCAGTTAGTTTTACTCCACTTGGTCCTACTCTGTGCAGTGTTACACCCTTTGCAGTCCTGCCACTGGGCTGCAAGAGATGTGGCTCCAGCATTAGATATTGTGAAGAAGTTTTTCCCTGTGAGGGTGGGGAGGCCCTGGCACAGGTTGGGCAGAGAAGCTGTGGCTGCCCCATCCCTGGAAGTGTCCAAGGACAGGTTGGAGCAACCTGGGATAGTGGAAGGTGTCCCTGCCCATGGCAGGGAGTTGGAACTGGGTGATCTTTAAGGTCCCTTCCAACCCAAACCATTTTATAATTCTAGGACTCTTCTTAGAGCAAGGCTTTGGCAGATGATCATTCCAGCCCACACTCCAATTCAGTAGTGCAAGGTAGTTGTAATTTGCTCTGTTTCCCTGTTCCTCATTTCCTCCACCCTCAGGGAGCAACTGTTTCATGGAGCATCCCTGTTTCCCTGGCACACTGATATACGGAAAATTCTGCTAGTTATCCTAGTTAGAAAATTCAGTCTCACTGAGGGTGCCAGACAGCAATTTTCTGAGCACGGGAGGACCAACAAGTCAACTCAAGTCTGCTGATACACCACAACAACCTCGGATTGCTGACTGGAATAGAAACTGTGAGTTCTGGCTTGCTGGAGCACATTTTCTTCTTTATCCAGGTTCAGCTATGCAGATCTGGAAAAAAAACCAATGCAGGCTGGTCAGAAATTGGGATTCCCACAGCTCCTGAATGTCCCTTGCTAGGGTAAAACTCTGGCAGCCCTTTAGAAAAGTGCATTTTTGTTGAATCACTGTTGGGGCACAGAGAAATCTGAGCAGATGTGGTTGGCCTTTGAGTTCAGTGGGGTTTTCCTTTTCTTTTGACAAAGAAATAGTTCATTGAAAAGGTGCGATGTGAGGGAGGGAAGAAGCAGGAAGAAATAAGCCAGAATAGTGTCCCATAACAGAAATATAAAAAACCCCAAAGCAACCCACAAACAAACAAAAAACCCTACAACCTTTCAGTATCATTATAACAACTAAAATTTGAAGATGTTTCAATTTGAGATTTCCTTAATATATATTTTAATATGTGTTGAAGATGATGTTACAGGAAAGATAACAAGGTTTTTTCATGGCTCGGAAGTGCACAGTGCAGTAAGGATGCTTGCTACTACCTCTGTTTCTTAAAGGTATAGACCTGTCAGTGTTCTGACTGATATCAGACATCCTCAGATATCAACACTTATCCCATTACAATGACAGATTTGATAGTCTGTGGGAAATATGTAAAAACCATAATTCAGAAAAATGTGGTTATTTGTATTTGGTTATTTCCTAAATATTTTACAGGACCAGCATGGCTTTATTAGTTTGATGCCTATCAGAAACCAGTGGGAACCACGTCAAAATATAAGTTGAAGAATGAAAGTATATTTTTAAGGTTGATTGTAAAAACCCTTGTGCATACATACACACATGCTTCATTTATAAAAATAATTCCTAGCACCCACTAAAAAAGTCTAATCATAATATCCCAAATATGTGGCCAATATATATGGGATTATTTTGCACCAGTGGGTTAAGCATATTGCTGGCGAAAAACTCTGGGACATGATGATATAAATTCACAGAAATAGTGCTTGCTAATGCAGTAAATGATGACAGCTGCTGTAACTGCTGAACTCAAAGGGAGCTCTATCCAGGAATAATGAATATTTCCCATTGCATTTCAGAAGTGCCTGCTTTGCACATGTGAGTTTGGGTCATAACTCAATCAGCCCCCTGTATCCCTCCATTTCCTGCACGGTAACATTGAGGTGAATTAATTAAAGGGCTGAAGTTAACTGTGCACACACTTGGCATGAGAATTCCAGTAAGGCACCCAAGGCATCCAATCCCCTGGTGCAGCCATGGGCCAGGCAGCCCTGGCTCACCCCAGGATACTGAAGGCAGTGGCACTGCTGCCATAACCTGCCTGGGCCATTCAGCTTCTCTTGCAGCCTGTTAACAAGCCACCCAACTGTGCCGGTGCTTTTTGTGCCATGACTACCTTTCCAACAGGAACTGGACTGAGATCACTGGCTTATTCCAGTCTAGTCACTGAAAGGCTGCCTGTTTATTAAAACCATATTCTCTGTGAAATGCATCTTTGTCTGTGAAATGACACGGCCGTTACATAATAAGCCAGTGATTTATGATTGTCAGATAGTGTGTTTGCAGTAGGCAAAGCAGGAGACCTTGAGGGATCAGGATTTGTTAGCCCAGGGCTGTCCATCTCCACGTGCTTTCGTGCTTGCTTGCTTCACTAAAACACTGTAATTGATGGGACTTAGCATCTTCAAGCGTGAACAGTGCTACGTCTGCCATTGGATGAGGCCAACCCAAACCAGCAGCTGCAGTGTAAATTGTATCAGAAGCACCTGAACACCTCTCAGAGTGATGTGGAATCTACCTGGGCTATCTCCAGAGCTCAGGAATTCGCAGCAGTCTAGCTGTGGTAGGATGGGGCACCACGGACACCAATTAACCCAGCTGACGAGTGCCTGAAGCTGTGGTTCCACAAACATTTTTCTCTGTGGCACTTTTGGCTCCAGCAAGTCATGCTACCACCACCCAGGACTGTTTGTGGCAGCCCTTACACTGCCCTCTTTGTTCTGCCTGGACATGGAGAGGTGGCAGGAGCATGGGATCAGGCAGCAGGCAGCCAGAGTGGACATCGCCTGCTGACTCCCGTGTCCTGGAGAAATGTGTGTGTAACCACAGCCCCAGGGCCAGGATGAATAAGCTTATGTGAAAGTCTGACTAAACCCTTCTGGAAAACAGGCTTTAGGCTCTTTCGAAAATGCTACCCATTGCTAGTAGGGACTAGATACATTAAAGAAAGTCAAAAGGCTATTTAATCTATTCCTTTAAGTGCATATCATCATCTATCAAAGAAATCACCGGCACAGCTGCCGTTAACTGGGAGATAGGAACTTTGTCAGCAAGTAAGTGATGGCCATGAAGATTAGATTGCCCTCTCTAAAGTGGTTCCTGGTGTTAATCTAATCAGTGCCAAGTGCAGTAGCTGCTGATTTGTGCCAAGAACCTCTCTCTTCTATTACCTGGGTCATTTTCTGGGTGTTAAATAGTAACATTTCATAAGTATTGAAGCTGAAGCAAAATATGAAAAAGCAAGTTTGTTACAGGGCAATGGAAAAGAGGGCTGTTGTGTCTGTTGGATCGGTTTGCCTGAAAATTTGGATGGTAAAATGTTCCTTGCTCATTTGTGTGTTGTCAGAGAGTGTGTGCAGTGCATAGAAGCAGAAAACAAAGATAAATTCCAGTGAGTAAATTGTCCCTCGTGAATTACTCAACAGTGTCATACCAGTTAAGTTACAAATATTAATGTACATTGACAGACATGTTCCCATGGTATCAGCTGATATCATTTAGATGTGATGCAATAAATTGCCTAAATGACTTCATGGACCATTACAGGGTAAGCATGTAAAACACCCTCTGCATCCAGCCCTGTGTGTTACACCCTGAAAGTGTTCATTTGCTAGTTTGCCACTAAGTGGTACATGCAAAAACTTCCACTCTTGCACTAAATGCTGGAAAGTAGGTACAGAAATCGGGTACAGAAGGAAGCAGACCTACCTCCTCTGTTTGGCAAAGGCAGGTAACAAGAGGCTGATACTTGTTAGACTTTTTACAACCTAAATCCGCCATTCATCACAAGTAGGTCGTTCATCCTCCTGGCTGATTTAAATCCAGGACCACACCAGCAGGGCTTGAACAGGTATGACCATGCACTGTGATGGTTATCCTGGCTGGCCTTGAACAGGGCTAGTTGGTAAAATCAGTCAGGAGTCACATCACAAGCTTTTACCAAAAAAACCCACAAGCCAAACTGTTGACAGAGAGATGCTGAAGCCTTTGTAATAACTACAGCCAAGCATGCCCCACGCTGTGATCTCATCAGATGTCATGTGCTAACTCAGTACTTCAATGGAGGGCTTTTATAGTGTGGATGGGAGGCACTGGTGGGGAATAAGTGGCATGTTTTCTTCTGAATATGGCTTAAACTCACTACAGTGGGTGTAACTACTCCAACTCCAGTGGACACTGTAGGTGCCTACTCCAGTAACACTCCTGCTATTAACTTTTTCTGTTGCCATGGCCATTTTCCCATCGTTTTTGCAAAAGTACGTGTGATAATAGAATTAATGACTGCCTTTCTTGTGGTAGTGGAAGCAGACAGTGCTGCAGGGTGGATGTGACGTCTAACCATCCAGGACAGGTGTGCAGGCAGGAAACAGAGAGACATGGTGTCCCCCAGCATCAGGCAGTCCCCATTTTTGGCTGGCGCTATGGGAAGCGTGATGTGAAAGGGGCAAAGACCACGAGAGAAGAAAATAGGAGCAACAGGCACATCCTGAAGACACAGCGAGGGCAGAATGACTGACCCTCACTGTAGGAAATGTGCGTGATAGAATCAAAGTGATTAGAAAATAAGCAAATACATAATCTGAGAAAATACCCTTTTCCAGGCTATAGGGTCAAGTTCTTTCAGGAACTGATTACATTTACATCCATGAGAGGAGAAAATACCTGCTCACACTGAAATATGTGGTTTCCATTGCTGAATTACAATTTTATGCTCTCAAACATGTGGTCCATGTCCCCCTGACCCCACCAGGAACACAGTTTCACAGCTTCTGTCATAGCTGGCTGGCCACGTTGGGTTGGCAGGATTTCCAGATTTGGGATAGAAAGTTTCTGCTCTGTGACCCCACCTTTTTGCAGCCCTTTTGGTACGTGCAGAAGGACATCCTTTTCCAGCACTCCTTCACACCAGTGGAACTCTCATTAACTTGCCAAAGAGCAGATCAGCCCCTTAAACTTCAGTTTTTCTGCATTAGTTTTCATGGATACAGCACACACCTTTTGCCAGCAAGTAGGATGCACAGACTTGCAGGATCTGTTAGCATCCTCTTGGACTACCACAGAAATTTTTGAAAGAAAAGACGTTTTTAAATACGTGAAGAATCACACCCAGTTATCCAAAACCCAGCATAATTAATTAAGAATTTAATAATACTTTGCTCTGTTTTAATTTTGGTATACTTCCTGTGTAGAATCAGATATCTACACATGCACAGATTTATATATATGTGCATGTGTGTAAATACATATATTCATATATATACACACACGTGTGTGTGTTCCATATTGCATGCATATATGTTTCCTTGGAATGTATATGAAGTGTCTGTGTGTTTGCAGAATGTTCTCCGAGATGTTTCAGAGGTCCCCAGTGATATGTCATTTTTGGTGATTTATTCATGTTACAGAAGTGCCTACAGAACCAAACCAAAAGAGGGATCAGGTTGGGTTAAGCCATCCTCAAATGGCTCCTGCTTTGATGCAAATGTTTCAGTGAGGAGGTGAAGAGAAAGAAATGTGTAAGAATTCCAAAGCAGGCTAGTGATTTAGCTAGAAATAAATTCTGGTGGACTAACACCTTTCAATTCTCACTGAATTCATGTGTCGCAGTGTGATGAATCCTGTATCACCAACAGAATGTGGCTGAAACAGTGTTATTGCAGATTGTTCTGATGCTCAGTCCTGCAGGGCTCCAAGCACTCCATGGCAGCCTTCAGAAACTCCTGCTCTACTGGATTTCAGAGGTCTGACGCTGAATTTACTCTGCTTTTGCTGGGATCAGATCTGGCAAGGACCGTGCTTTGCCCTCAGCACTCAGTTCAAGGTCCCTCTGAAGTTCCCAAGATGTGAGTTGTGTTTTATTCCCATTATTCCCTCATTTTCACACGCTTGTTCACATCCAGATTTTGGAAGAAGCTTCAAGAGGAAATGCCAGGATCTTGTTAGGGAAAGATTGTGCTTTTCCTCTCGAGGAGGAGTGGGGAGATGTAAAATCAGCAGCACGCTGCTGCAGAGGGCTGGGAGGTGAGGGGAGAGACAAGGTGGAAAAGTGAATAGGAAGAAGGAAAATGTAAAAGAAGGACAGTACATGGGAACACAAAGAGAAGGGAAATGACTGATGTGCAGAATGTGAGTCTTTTCTGGTTCACAGCATTACAATATCCCTTTCTGCATTTGTCACATCATTTAACAGTGACCTGGAAATGATTATTTTTTTATTGCATTTATGCTTTTCATCGCTTCTTGATGATTTACAATGAAAGCTTAAAAGTGTTTATAGCTTGATTTTTTTTTAATATACTGAGTTTTGTTGTTCTGTATCTCAAGCTTTTTATATACACAAAATTCTTGGCAGCACAACTAAATTAGTTTAGATGGATCTTGATACGTTGATGTAAAATCCTTCTCCTACAGACACTCAAACCCTCATCAGCATCTGCTTTGGTCAGTGGAGTTAAAGCTTTTGCTGGCAGACAGGTTTTCAAAATGTCAGGAAGACAGAGATGAGGGGAGAGTGGAATTTTACAGGCAATACTTCCATGTGCTAAATAAAAATTGGAAGGAGAGGATTTATTTCCCTGCCTTAATTCCCTTTGCAGTTCACCTTTAAAGGAAAATATTTTTTAATGCACATGTATGAATGTGCTCATGTTCAGTTATGATTGTTGTTTAATGAATGGGATATTCATTAGATTTAAGCACGTTGAGCTCACAGAAACAGCTGGAAAAATATTATTATGTAGAAGTGAAGAAGCAAGCATGGATGTGTATGTGTTCATGTGTATGTGCACATGTATATGAAACTCCACACAGCACATTAGCTGGGAAAAGGCCCTCCCAAGGACAAGGATGACATAAATCATGGTGGATTTGAAATAACAGAGAGAGGTGAAAATGAATCCAGACATCACACAGAAACAGAAGAGAAGGGAACAAACTGAGAGGAAGTTATGCTAAAAACTGGCTCTATCCCATATTAATTATTCAGGTTTCCAGATTAAGACAAATCAATTTTATTATTTCTTTTTTTGCTCTGTCATTGAAAACAGATATACAGCAATTCAAGGGGATGTTTAAACATGTGCTTACTTTTAAGCATTCAACTAATCCTAGTGAAGTTGTTGCACTGAGCATTCAGAAAAGCCACAATTAAAAAAGACATTTGCTGTAGTTAAAAAGATCAACAAGTTCTACATTAGTGGAGAGGGGAAAATGACTATTACATTTGTATATATTTAATTCTATATGTGAAGAAGAGAAAGCTTGTAGCAATAAATACGAGTGAGATGCTTAAAATTGCAGAAGAATAAGGGAAACATAAGGCAGACCTGGAGCCACCAGGCTCATTTTTTAATGCATTAAGAAGAAAACCTGAACAATAATAATATTTTACACTAGCTTAAGATAGTAAAACAGTAAGATAAAAGGGATAGAACTGGCCTTATTCCAGAATAAAATCCGTATCTTGTATTGAGTATAGTGATCACTCAATGTTTTCCTTTCCAACAGTAACTTTAATAAGTTACAACAGGAACCTATTAAACACTAACTACTGGAATCAGAGTAAAGATCAAATATCCATATATCTGTACCCAGGAATGTTAAGAGATCTGGAGTGCCAGTGCCTTCAGTAGATACCAACTGGGTATGAGCCTCCAGAAACAACTACTTGTGATTATATGAAAAGGAAGCAGTCAAATAGGGATGTTAAAGGCAGGTTACTTCTGCTTTTCCCTAGAACAACATAGTGGAGGTTGAGGTGGGTGCAGTATTGCTGAAAATTTTGAAATCAGAGAGTAGATGCTCTGAAATACATGCTGTAGTACAAGTCCATTTAGGAAATCCTATGGAATACATTATACTGGAAGCAGAACTATGGGATAAATGTACACATACTTGTGCTTAACTTTCTGTTCTCACAATCCAACTGTGCAAAGTGGCTTCAAACCCAATATATTGAATGTCATATGTCTTAATATGTATTTTTAAACATTTATTTCCTTATGATTTGCAATGCAAAGCAAAGCTCTCCAGCAGCACAGCTCCAGGGCTGGCACTTGAGCTGAAGCCTCTTCTGTAAATTTTGTCTTGGATGAGTCAAGTGCAACTTCCCAAACCTATAAAATTAAGCATATAATCTTTGATTTAACCAATACAAGCTAGTAATGAGAAATCAGTGGTGATGTGTATGATGGTGGAATAGATGCTGGTGCTCATTTCTTTTGTTCCAAATTTTGATGCACAACTAGTGCAACTATTATTTTATTAAAATATCGTATACCACAAAAACTAGTTGTCTATAAAGCATTTGCTGATGGCCTGTAGGGAAATGATCAGCAAACAGCATTTTTTACATGTATACCCCATATTACTTTATTATCTCAATACCTTCTAATTTTTAAGCAACTGTCATTCTAGGAACAGCAGAGTGAAAGAAGCTTTTGTTACAGTACAAGTGAAAACCATTTAATTGTTCTTTGCTTTTTCCTCAAATGCACCATCACTTATTCTTCCTAATCATCTTGATGTGGAGATCATTGATATTCCTTCACTTGCAAACTTCAGTGAATACTTGATCAGATCCTCAGGAGCTAAAATATTTTTCTCCTCTGTGTTAAAAGAGAAAAAAGCGAGTCAAAAGCTGATGGTGCCTTCTTTGGTCCTTCTCAAAATCTACTAATCAAAACCAGGAATATTTAATATTTCTCAACTCCTTCCTCACTTCCTTGAATGAAACCATATAGATTTTTAAGCTGCTTGAAATACAGACATATTATATGGAGACATCAGGAAAATGGGGATCGGACTCTGTAGGCAGAGAGCTGTATAAAACTGATATTATTGGTTAAATTGCATGAATTAAGTTTCTAAATAGGCTTCTGTTCTCTTTTGAAGAAAAGGGAAAGAAAAGCACAAATGCTACTGCAAGGAGATAAATTTAAATGTGCAACAGCAGAGAAAAATAATTATTGTCGTTAATTTAGTGGCATCTTTATTGATTATATGAATTTGGGTTAAAAAGAGAATGTCTATGACACTAGAGCTTTTCCTTTGTATCTGCACCGTCAAACTGCCTCTAGGTTGCCTCTCCACAAAGCTTTCTGTAGAGGCAGAGAGCTCACAGCAAATCAACCCTTAATTTTTTTTTCAGAACCCCCTGTCTGTCACAACTTACAGGAGTTAAAAACCACACAAAAAAAGGCGAAGATTCAGTGTAAGAATTACAGTTGGCTGTTCAAGCCTCTAATTGCCTGGTGTCCTTGGCAAGAACAAACCCAGAGCCATGTCATTGGATACCTCGAACCACAACCTGCCATAATCCATACTCTTTAATCCCTCGTATAGCTGTCGCTATGTCATCACAGTTTATTTTAAAATGGTATTCCTCAGTACTAATCTCATTCCCAATCATTCATATTAATGTTAGAATTAGAGTGAATTAGGGCATTATTTGCCTCGTATGTGACACTTAAGTACTTGTAAGTAATTGCACAGCAGAGGAGGGGGCATTAGATGTGAATGAAAACAGTATGAAAAATGGAAGAGACCAATATGAAACTCTTAATAGAAATAACTTCAGCACAACTTTCCCACAGGCAACAGAACTCTGATATTTTTAGCTGGTTGAGGCCAATGTATGTTAAGAATAGCATTCACTGCAGTGGGAAAATACACAATTTCTATTATGGGGCAGTCAGAATAACAACATACTGATGATACACTGGTATAAAATATGTAATTATGTAGTGTGCAAAAGAATAAATCACATAAACTGTTTACAGTAGGAATTGTGAAATGACAATGACACATTGTTGTCTTCTTTGTGTAGCAAGAGTAAAGTTTGGCTTCTAAAAATGCAAAATCTAATTCGTGGTGTTTATGTGATGCTTCCTGCGAGAAGACCCTGATAAGATTTTTTTTAATTTCCAATAAATTAAGTTAGGTATTAGCTTGGTTAAAATGGGAGATAGAACTGGTTAAAATTAGAAAGATGTTAGCTTGGATAACATTTTGTGTTTCTTCATATCATATCATTAATCTAAAATTACACAGAATAATCCTCGTTTCCCATTCAACCCAGATAACTGCAATTTTACTTCTAGAACCATCACTCTATTGCAATTCACAGGGTGCAAAATTCATAACCATACCCGAAGTGAAGTCAGGCTCTTTTAGAGCTGTGCATGGAGTGATTATTTTTATTACAGAACTGCTGGTCCATCATATTAATAATTATTAATAATGCAGAGAACAAAGGCGTTGTGTGTCCTCATCTATCATCATATGTAAAAATAGTTTTAATTGATAAGCCCCGTCTGTTCTGTGTGCTATTATTGTATCACTGTAAGTTGTAAAAATAGGGTGAAATCAATATTTTTTATCTGCCCTCCTTGGTAGCAAAGAAAGACCTAAGCTTCAGGATTAGTGGACAGATATGAGGAGGATTTCTTTCTTTGTGATACAAATCTGTATTAATTGATTTTTCTTGATGTGGATTAATTGCAGCTCTTTATTAGGAATAATATCACAAATAAACTATAGAGAAGTATAGATTGCTAAGCCTAGATTTCAACTGAATGAGGCTAATCAATATCTAAGTCTGTAATTTAAAGCAATTCATTAAGGCCTCAGGAAAAGCCAAATAATATATGTGAGAAACTTCTCATCTGGAGCCTTAAAGGAGTTTCTCCCTAAACACAATAAATACATTTGTAATATATAATTATTGCAGATTAATCTTGCTCAAGTGCTTTTCACTGGCCTGCTCTTGCACCGAGGATGTGGAAAACATGGATGGGCCAGAGCCTCTCCCTGTGTTTGTCATCAGGTGTTCAAGTCAGGAGAGGAGCACAAGTCTCATGAGGGG
This sequence comes from Calyptomena viridis, assembly GCA_013390005.1. Classification (NCBI taxonomy): domain Eukaryota; kingdom Metazoa; phylum Chordata; class Aves; order Passeriformes; family Eurylaimidae; genus Calyptomena; species Calyptomena viridis. The sequence goes on from WEIV01012591.1 coordinate 237,483, forward strand.
CGGCTGGGGGAGCTGGGGGGGCTCAGCCTGGAGAAAAGGAGGCTCAGGGGGCACCTTCTCCCTTTCTAGCACTCCCTGAAAGGACACGGTAGGGAGGTGGGGGTCAGTCTCCCCTCCCAGGGAACAAGCAATAGAACAAGAGGAACTAGCCTCAAGTTACAGCAGGGAAGGCGTAGATTTGATAGTAGTGAAAATTTCTTCATGGAAAGGGTTGCCAGTCATTGGAACAGTGGTAGAATCCCAATCCCTGGGGGGATTGGGACAGGGTTTGATGACGGAATTGGCAGTGCTGGGGGAACAGTTGGATTCACTGATCTTAGAGGGCCTTTCCAACCTAAATGATTCCATGATTTGAGTGCAGTATTGTACAGTAGATACGTTTGGTGCCTTTGCTGTTTTGCTGAGTGATTTTGAATAGACGGTAGATGTGAGATTGAAGTCAGCCAACAGGAGAGCCTCGTGCCTCTGCTAACTTACATTCTTCATGTACAGCCACACCAAAAGCACAGCAATGTCTGTAGACTTGGGGATCTGTAGAACTCTGAAGCTGCTCAGTCTCTGATTGCTCTGGTACATCACTCTCGCTCTCAGTTCAGTCAAACAGACACTTCAGTTTCTGCTCTTAAACATCCATTTACAGTTAAATATGTCAGCAAACATTATTAAAGTTTAATTTTAATTTTGTTATTAAACCAGCCTTCAGGAAATGTTAGTGACCTGCAGTGAGTGTTTATTATGCAAAGTGAATTTCAGGGTTCTGTGACTTAAGAGCTTTCAGAATATAAGTTGTATCATAAAAGAAGGGGAGTGGCTGTAGCATGTGAGGAATATGATTGCTGTAATACTTGAGACACAAGCACTAAATGTAAAACCTGGAATAAAACACCTAAGTCAATGCAACAGCAGTGACCAAAGAAGATAAATTCCAAAATGATTTTGTAATAACTGTATTTTTTAAAATACTCTACACATTGACACACAATCTTCCTGGACGTATGACATAAGACAGAAATAGACTTCGAGGATATACTAGTAGTCCTGACTAGTTCAAATTTTTGCCTTTACCAAATTCATGGACTTCTTTACAGTTGCAAAGGAATTGCATTCACTTTAGTAGTTCCAGGAATGCTACACTTAATGAAATGTGTTTAATGAAATTTCCCTTTCTGTTACTTGAGAAACTCTGTTTTAGAGCTAGAAATCCCAACCTCAGTACAAGTCCCAGGTTTCAGTGAGGCTACAGCAGGGATAAATGCAAATAATTTCTGCTGGGAAAACCACAAACACAATTTTCTCTACAGCGGAATAAACTGGGCAAAACATTCTATCACTTCTCCAATGTGAATATTCTGTTAACCAATGCTGTTATTGCCATAAGCCTTGTCCTTTTTTTGCCTTGCTTGTCCTCTTGATCCCACCTTGATTTCCAGAGCTGGAGCCTGCGTATCTCCAGTGGAGATCCCTCCAGTGAGTTTGACTCTCATTGTGAAGATGCCACAGGCTATTAACTCAGTGAAGATAAACTAACAAGGTGTTTAACTTGGTTAAATGACTTGACTTTGACTTCTGGTTCCCATATACACTAGTTTGTCCTTGTATTAAGTATTGTTCTGACAGCTAAAGTGTCCGCTTTTGACAGCTAAATTATCTGATTTAAAGTCGCTGGTACCTGAATTAGTTAATTACTTCTTCCAGGAAGACTTAGCATGATTTGGGGCTGAGTTTCTGCATGCTATGGTCCCTTTACACTGCTCTATGGGAAATACTGATACTAAGAATATTTCATTGCTATAGAAATAATGTCCTATGTAATTACACCATGAAGGATGCTAAAGGGCAGAAATTTCTTGCCTTTTCTCATTCACTTATTTCTCAGACCCTCTGGCAATTCCATGTTGCCTCCATGGCAGCACCATAAATCAAAGCCTAAATCTGAAGATGTGTGGAAATGGGAGGGAATAAAATGCATCCAGGATAAACTGCTCCTGCATTTGACAGCTAACAAAGCCAAGAGAATAAACATCATCATAAGTCAGTGTGCCCTCTATCTGGCTTAGATTATCTGGAGGCCATTGAATAAACTCTCAACTGAAGCAGGAAGCCCTGGGACTAGATCTTTAACCTTCCTTTGATTGTCATTTTCCAATTGTTTTCATTTTTCAGTGACGCCAGCACTCTTCTTCATTGATGTTCCATTTTGGCCTTGATTGTGCCAGATCCACCCAGAGAAGTCTGAAGCCAAGAACAAATAAGGCCTCAAGAAGAAAGGCTTTCCTCGATGCATCCTTATACACAAGGTCCTGAAGTAGGATGCAGACAGTGCTGCAGTTTTGTGTTAGTGTTTAGACAGGGTTCTTCATCAGGCTTCTTGAATAGGTGGAAATACTTGCTCAAAATCAAGGATACCAACAACAGAAATGTTACTGTGACAATAGACTAAAACGTGTTCATTTTCTAGTCTCTGTTAGACTGGTAGTGTCATGAAAAGTGGCACAGTGTGGCAATGCAGCATGTTCTCTCCTCTCCCTCTCCTCCCTCCTCTCTCCTCTCTCTCCTCTCTCTTCTCTCTCCTCTCTCCTCTCTCTTCTTGTTTATAAGTAATTGTGGTTTATGAGATTTCTTGCACAGGTATAGCTGTATCATCAACCAAAGACAGGAGATGACACTCCAGCAGGTCCAGCACAGTGATTTCTCATCTCTTCTACTAGTTTTGGTTCACTGCTGGCTCCTGCACTCTCCTGGTGAGTGTGGTTTGCCCATGTGTGATGAAGCAGAGAGAGAGATTTCTCACATTTATCCTTCTCATCCGACCAAAACTCATTCCTCTTTGGTGGCAAGAGTTGGCGTGAGTGTTAGGAAGGCTGAACTTTCTTAACCTTACATGTGTCCTGTCCATTTTAGGCTTGGGCCTGTTTGGCAAGAAGAGCAAACCAATGCCACCACATCTGTTTTTCTTGTGCAAACATTTCAATCACACAGAGGTTGCCAGTTTGGCACTCAACATTAACATTAAAGTTTAGAGGGGAGAGGCTGTTCTGGAATGGTCAAACAGAGAAAGTCATCCATGTATTTGCATTTTAGAGCTATTAGTGGTGTTGCATTCAGAGCAGCTCTCTGGTCTGAGGACGGATTTGCAGGGCAACTGCATTTTTGGAGGTTTCCTTTGAAACAGAAAACAAAACAGAAAAAGAAGCACCAAACCACAATTTTAAAAATAGGATGCTTTAAGATGCCTCCTGGAAGTCACAGTCTGTCCTTATATCGTTCAATTTTTTGAATTCTTCGGGAGTGAGAACAGACTCGGTTGTCAACAGAGTGCTGTTCACAGAAACTAGGCAGGAGAATGAAAGAAGGCTGCCTATTGTTCGGGGATGTGGTGTAGGCTGCAAGAATGTGTTGGGAATGCAGGGCCTGCATGTCAGGCAGAGAGAGAGGTCTTTGTGTGAGAACACTGAAGCAGAATGTCAATCATATGAATAACTACTATCTTTTTGGTTTTTTTATCTTGATCACTGCTATCACACTTCATCCCCTGAAGTCCATACGGGTAGTTATCAGTTTGCTGGAATACACTGATGCCTAATCAAAGCTGCCCAGGTACCACATGCTGATCTACCATGAAGTGGGAAATGATGTTGGAGGTTTCCTACCTCTCCTGTGTGCTCTGCTTTGTGCCCCTCTCTGACACAGCCTTGATCATCATTTATGAATAGGTAATATACAACCACCCTCCTTTGGTGAGGGAGTGTTGTTTTTCCTAAAGTAAGAATGTCTTTATCATTCCCTGGAGGAATGTGCGAGATTTGAAATATTCATAATTGAAAAAGGAAAACATTAGGTAATAGAAAGAAAAGCTACACACTTATGCAAATGTAAAAAACATGCTTTATCTGACAATGGTTCACATTGTGTCTGGGTGCAATGATGTAAGAGCACTGTTACGAAATTCCTCAAAATCCTGAACAAAATAGAGGCTGCATGCCTGACAAGGGTGCATTTGTGATTCAACTAATTTTACTCTTGAAGCAACTTAATGCTTGAAGCAGAAGCTTGCAGAGCTGGGAATAACATACCTGTTGTGACCCGAGTTTAATCGACCTCCTGTGAAGTCTCACTTCTCATGGGTTGGTGTTACTTTGTGATGCTTAAGGCAGATCCACCTTTGAGGTAACACATCACTGCTTTGTTTGCCAGTAATGGCAGGAGATCACATACTGATAAAATCCTCCTCCCTGGGAGAGGCTGGGCCAGGTTTTTGTGAGCCTACACCGTGCTGTGCAGTGACCATAAGGGATCTGTTTCCGTGGAGTTATTTAGGGCCAGGAGGAGCAAATTTACTCAGGCTCTCAGAAGTGAGAGGTGCTGTGGGAATATGCAGGAGGGAAGCAGTCCTGAGCTGCACACCACCAAAATTAGGGACAACTTTCCCAAAAAGTTACCTCTAATCACAGTGTTGCTTGGAATTGGCCAGTTTATTATTCCTGTGTACCAAGGCCCAGTTGGGATAACCTGATTTCACAAACACTTCTTCCTGACATAGTGAGTGATCTAGGGAGCCAGGGGCAGAGCAGGAAAGCTAATAATAAATACTGCTTAACTCACACTGTTTCCCACAATGTACCCCAAGCTTGAAAACACCTCTTGAAGAAAGTCTTAATATTACAGATTTTGGAATAAACCATGTAACTTCACCAGCCTGCACCATAGTTTATTCAGTATAGTGAATAAACTACAGGGCACATAAAAATCTCTCCTTGCTTAAATCAGTGTAGCTCTCATCAGTTCAATAGGGCTGTGCTGATTTGTACCAGCTGAAGATTTATTTCACTACCTCAGATTTCTTCTTCTTTTTTATAGCAACTGTAGTTGTATAGCACTTAATAACAGCACCTTATTATGTTGGAGTTTTCCATGATTCATTTCAGGAATTGAAAGTACACATAACCATTTGTACTTACTGCTTAAATGCTTCACAGAAAATCATCTTGATTGGAGAAGCAAATCTCATTTATGTGCAAAAATACAGTTTATTTGCCCAAACTGTCAATTGACAAAGTTTGCCAGAACACAGAAACCTACAGGATGGATGTACCATTGTGAATGGCCAGTAAGAAATACAGAAATACTGTAGAAAGCCTTTTACAAAATATTAAAATAAGTTTTTCAGACTAACCCACGAAAAATATTCAGTTTTATCCTAGAGGATAAAAACCCTCTGAGAAAGATTTGGCATCGCTTCTATTTTGGTTACAAAAATAATGATTTCTTTATTTTTTCCCCATTAAAACAAAATTTACAATAAATTTTAATATGCAATCCTGAAAATGTCACTGAAAAAATATTATTACAATTCTTTGGGGAAGAGGGAAGGGTTGTTTCTTTTGCATTTGTCTTGTGTTGTAAAAAGGAAAAATTTCTCCCAATAATGATAATTTAGTCAAAAGCTATTTTAAAATGAAATGTGATTCGACCGAGATAGTGGCCAAACCTTGGTTTAAATTTTTTAGCACTGTATAAAGCAAACACCCCAGCTGGGGTTCCAAACTACAACTACCAAAAATCTCTGATGACTAACACTTCCTGGCTGGACTTCATGCTGGCTTGAAAAGAACAAGACTACTTTTTGTCTAAGCCTGTACTAATGTTATATAAAAGGCTGTGAAAAAGGTTGTGTAGGTCCATCCACAAGCATCTGTCTTTTGCACATGCTTGTGGTGTTTTTGCTGGTGGCTTTGGGGAGGGTTAATCTAATGTTTAATTAAATCATTTAGCTTTACTCCAGTCATCCTTTTTTTTTTTTTTCCTAGCTGACTGGTTTTTTTGGTGCAGGAATTTGCTGCAATCCCCAAAGAGGAATGAATAATGCTTCCTATTCTGACCACAGAGGGATCTGGTGATGCGTGTTGTCAATGGACATTGCTACTGACTGGCTTCCAGGGAGAAAAAGCATCCATCGTCCACTCTGGCCCAGCCACAAGGTCATGTGGCAGCAGGGTGTCCTGCTGCTGGGCACAGCATGTGATGTGGAGCTGGGATTCCTGGGTTTTTCCCTTGTCCTGATACTGAGGCAGGCTGTGACAAGGTAGGTTGTCATTAATTAAAATTAATGTGATAATACCCCCTCCCCCCCCCCCCCCCCNGAGGTCGTTTGTGTATATTTTGGAGGCTCTTTGGGCCCTCAAAGGAAACCCACAGAATACAAATAACAGCTCAAAGTAGATGCAGGGCTGAGCACAGCTGATTTTCTGTAGGAATCTGGGCCCACCAACCCATAGATTCAAAAGCACTGTATAAATGCCTCAGGAAATCAAGGCAGAGGAAGAACTACATGGAAATCCTCTTTTCACTCAGAAGATATTCTGCCTTCCCATTCCTGCTCCCTCCCTTCTGTTGAACAATGACCTTTCATGGAGCTTAATCCCTGCTAGCACCCACCCTCATGCCTTGTTCCTCCCTCACTCTTCATTAAGCTCAACATAATATATTTCCAGTCGACTCTGACTGGAAATTTAATACTCCCAACTGCCCTGCCAGCAATACTCCCAATCCTTTCCTCTGCTGGCCTCATCTGCTGTATGGTCCAGCTCCCCCAGTTACTTTTCCACGCTGGGGAAGGGCTAGAACTGGCAGGAGGCTCCAGCAAGACCAGGAACATCCAGGGCTCAGGAAGCGGAGGCTGCAAGGAGTAGACTGGGTTAGAGCTTCCCCACCCATAAATTGGTCTCAGTGTCCTGTGTTTAAGTTCTGCCTCCTCCCTGCCACAGATCCCTTCTATGGATGCTCTCAAATACAGAATTATTACCCACTGTCCTACAGGGAATTGCCCTTTGTAAGGAACTCACTGGCCAGAAGAGCTCAGCTCCCAGCTGGGCATCCTCATAATGACCAGATTTTCAGATGTGTTCACCATTTTGCATTTATTTGCCAGATACTCTCTTGAAAAGTTTGGTTACAGTAGCCAGAAAGACAAAAACCTTATGAAAGGAGTATGTCTAGAAAGAACATGTTCATAAAATCACTATCCTGTCCAAAGGTCCAATTCCCACTTCTGCAAGATCCTGTGAAAAAGTCACTGATGCTTAATGAAACGTTTTTTAGCATTCATATTTTTTAACAGTTTTAACATCCATATCAACTTTACATAGCTATTTTTCTTTATTTTACCCTGTCTCTTCTTTGACATTTGCACATTAAATTGTGGTATCTGCTTTTGAAGAGATCATCTTTGATCCTTGTGCTGGCTTTTCTGAGCAGTTTTGTGGTTCTCTTCATTCTTATACTCCAGATAATTGAAAGATCCTGCAGGCTCCCTTCTTGATTCTCCCTCAGTTTTCATTCTCGTCTTGGCTCAGACTGTTTTTTGTGCAGGTTATCTTCCAAGTGGAAGTTTAGCAGAGTTGAATTAGCTCAACACATATTAAATTTCTTCTTCCTCAGTCTGTATCACTTGGGCACCGCCGGTCCAAGGCTCAGCAGGAGGAACAATCCAACCAACAGTTGTGGCTGCTGGGAATTGAGACAGGATTCAGCCTCCTGGGACCTGACAGCACTGCCTTTGAACCCCCTGGGTCAGGGAAACCTTTGGACACACATCTCAGGACTATTCTAATCCTCTGGCACCTCAGAACATGGTAAGGATGCTGCAGCCACGGGCTGTGCTACATCTCAATACAGCTGTGCAGTGTGTACACATCTCTTGACACAAAGAGGCTGCTATAAAATGACTGCTCTGTTCTAAAATGTTGCTGGCAAATTGTCGTGAACATGGGAAAGAAACAAGAGTGTTGAGAGCTCTGGGTATGATTGAAATATTTAAATATTATGTATGGTGATGCCTGTAATTCAACGTTTGCTGTGGTAAACACAGCAGAAATGACTGTAGCAAAATGTTATTCCATATTCTAAGCCAGATTCTTGAGGTTTGTTTTATTTATATCACATGTGGCTGGGAGAAATAATTCTAGGAAGGCTCAAACCATATATTTTCTTTTCAAGTTGCCAAAATATCTTGGAGAAATCAATTGCTGGGGACTCTTCTGCGTGGCTAAAGATTTATTTTTAACCTCTTGGTGTGCCAAAATCAGGAACAATTATTAATCTGTCCTGAAACTGCCAATACAACCTGCTAGCAACAGATGGTGTGAATGAAAAGCCAGAAGTGGCCATTTTTAATATTCAGTAGATTAAAAAAACCCCTCAGTTCTTTAATCTTATCTAACCCCTTGTGACCGAGGGTCTAAGGTATTGACTTAAAGACAATATCAATAGCCTTGATTTGAACTTGAATCAGCCAGGGAACTGCACCTTCTGAGATACTTTGTACCCCTAAATGACACCGTGTGTTCCCATATTTGTTGGCCTTGGTTGGAGAGGAGCACTAAGGTTCCTCTTCAGCAAATTAAAAGTGCTGCAGGTATGGAGTGGCTGCACTCCAGGGGTTCTTGTTTAGGTCTGAACTTGTAGGGTAGTTAAGAACCAGCTCCTGTCAATGCCTAGGGATGCAAAGGTATTACATTACCAGATATTATCTCAGCCTCGCTGTATTTATACATCTCAATTACAAAATCAGGAAGTATTGCCAGCCATCCTTTGGATACAGCTGGCACAAACACACGCACACACAGAAAGCAACCAAAAAAAATCCCAAACTGCAAGGCTGCTTTATTTTTTGATTAGTTCAGGATCGTGGAAATCTGACTCTTGCAGCCTGTGGTGACGCTGTGCTTCTGGTGAGACTGAGTTTCATCCCATGTGCCACTGCTGGGGGATGCAGGCTGTCAGCAGCAGGATCACAGGAGTTCACAACTGCCCAGGAAAGGTGAACCCCAACTGTAGATCCACTCACCTGACCTGCAAGAAAAGCTGTATTTGAATTTCGGGTTTGGGATTGCTCATTATTTTCTGTAATATCTCTGCAGCCCCGATTTGTTTGTGCGAAACATGACATGGGGGGACTCAAACCAGGACAGAGAAGGTGAGAAACAGCCCAAACAATTTCCAGGAATAATTTCCCAGGCCAGGTATCCTATCTCTGCACTCACCAAGCAAATGCAGCAGATGTAGCCAGAGGTCAAACTTCTCATCCCTGACCCTAGGACACAAAAAAAACCCTCTCACAAACTAAGGGCTGCAATTTGAGAAGCCGTTCCTTTCTCTATTTTTCATGTCTTTATTGATACTTGTGTGCACAGCCCCCGTACCGTGGCAGGTCAGTGCCTCCTCAACCCTCAAACCCCAGGCCTGGTCCAGGCCTCCCTCCCGCCATTGTCCTGCGGGCCCTTCCCGCCCACGTGTGCGCACACGGAGAGCCCTGAGCACGGTCAGGGCAGTCCCCTGACAATCCTGCGTGTGGGAAAACTCTTCCCGGGCGAGCAGCAGCCTTTCAAGAGCTCAGACCAGGGAGTAAAGGCCGATGCACCAGGGGAGAGCACTGGGAGGACATTTCGGTTTCCTCAGGAAGGGAAAATGAGCTCTCCCCTGTGGTGTTGTCTCTGGAGGCTACAAGAGTGAGATTTCCTACTCTGGGAGGAGTAGAAGAAGAAAGAATAAAAGCTGAAAAACTAGCCAGCTAGAAGGATGCCTGTAGGTTTAAATTAGTAGATTAGCTTACTGATGGCTGTGGAATGGAAGATGCTGGGAAACGCCAGGAAAGACACACTTCAGTATCAAGTGATGTTGGATGGGAAAACTGAGTGTGTCCAACTCAGTGAGGCAAACACCTAACGAAGAAGGGCTTAGCTAAACTATCACTGGAGTCTTATGTCAGCCTAAGCTGCTGCTGAAAGCAGTAGCCTCAGCACATACCCTATCCCAGGGAGCTCATTCCTGCTGGTTTCTTGGACAGTCCTAGCAGGAGCCTGGTGGGACATTGATGTGGAGATGAACATGGATCACTCTGCTGCCAGTGTCATTTCCAGGCAGTGCTCTGCTCTCCACATGGCCAGTAACCCAGGAATGAAAACATAGAGTGAACATGGAAGGAGTTTGTGGGGGAGTAGGGAAGAGTGACGGGACTATTTGGCATTGTGGATTTCTGTTGGAAAGAAGCATGGCCTGGGAGATCTCATCTAATGATCTGAGTCAAAATCAGCAAAGTATTCTTCATTTCTGCTTATGGATGAGAGACAGAATCCCTTCCTAGCTTTGGGTAGGTCTTGTACCTAGAGCATGTTCAGTGATCTGAAAATGGGGTTGGGAAGTGAATATTTGGGTTTGTAATGTTCTTGTCTTTCCATTAACTCCATTTACAGCAGAAAGGTATTAAAATGCCTGCCTGTGACAGAAAATTTTTGCCAGGCTCTGAGATGTGTTCCTAAAAGGTCTGTACTATGGGCTACCCCAGTAATTCTAGGTACCCAGGATCTAGCTTTCCATCACATTGGACACTGATAATTCTTCTCCTGTATAACAATTACAGAAATATCTGTTCTCAGTAACCCTCTGCTGATCACCTATTAAAATTAAATATTTAATAGTGCTCAATATTTCCCATTTTTAACAGGCATGAATCACAATAGTCTGATCTTCAGCTGAGTTTCCTTTACAAACTTTCTTTACTCAAACCTGAAACGTAAATACAGCCCCTGCCTCTATATCAACAGATATCAACATATTCTCATGATGTTTTGCAGCATACAGTGCTTAGAGTTTTGCATTATTTCATATTTCATGGTCTGAATGTTGTGATTTGAGCTTATCTCAGATTTCTAACTTGTAGTAAGAAGACCAGAGTATTACATCAAAGTGATGCTGAATGCAAAGCACGTTGCACTGTCAAAGGCTCCATCATGAAGATGTTTCATTTTGAAGTTGAATAACAAAAATTAAAAAAACATCCTCATGAGCACACAGAATGACATCTACAGAATTTCTTACTATCAGGCCATGTGTTTTCTCATGATTGTGTTGAAAGCCTCTTTGTCTCCTTGGTTTCTAGTAGAATTCCTGCACTATTGCCAATTAATTAAGTCTGAACATCAGAATATGTCTCTGAGTATGTCCATAATAATATTCTGTATCCATGCAGAAGCAGCTTCAGCTGAACGATATATTCTCCAAAGTTCTTTTAACCACAACAAGGCAATTCAGAAAAATAAATGAGGGGTCTAAGAGGTGATATGAGATCTTTGTTGTAGTGGAAATAAAATTATCTTTCTTTTTTGTTACTTTCTCTGTGTGTGCATTATAGTTCTTATTCATTTTTCTCTCCCGAGTTGTAGAAAACCGTCAAACTGTTAAACTCCATAACTTCTGTGCAAATAGTCCAGATCTCTCCTCTGCCTGCTGGGCCTCATTGCCTCACTTGAAAATTCTTTTTTAAGTTGTTTGTTCTTGGAGAAGAGAGCTTTCCACTCGACATTAACACTCTGAAAGAGAATAGTCCCGAGCTGAATAAGACCTTGGAGCTCAGGGGGAACATCTCCAGTCCCATCCACAGTGATTCTCCCACAGTTCCCAGTGCTGCCCTTCCTTCCCCATCGGATCTGCTGCAAACACGAGCAGTCAGTGCCAGTAAATAACCTCTCACCGCATGTGGGATCCAGCGCTGGAAATGAGCTTGCACCATCCCTGGCACAAGGAATTCCGACAGGAGCTTAGCAGAGATGAAAGGCACTTGAGCTGATGGGTGATCATGACCTAAGAGCACCGTGGGAGGAAGTCAGCCCAACACAAGCAAATTTTTCTGCTGTCCAGATGGACTAATCACACGCTGCAAAAACAGAGAAAAAACCAGAGAACTGGCAGTTATATCTTCAGGGTTGGTTTTTCAATCGTGTTGCAGTCCACTCTTTGATATTATTCTTTTTTTGTGTGTGTGTGGTTTTATTATATTAAAAAAAGAGAGAGAAAACCCCAAAGATTTTTCTTTTTTATTTTCTGTGTATGGAATCATACAAGGTATGAATGACACAGAATACCCCAGACAGGAGTAAAAGGAAAGGTCAGCATTTTACAGGACTGAATCCTAAGTACCACCAGAATTCCTGACAGCAAGTAAACTAAATAAAAGTCTGCAAATAGTTCATTTCTTGTTTTGAATGGGTGCCTGGTGCTGGAAGATACCCTTGACAACAAAGGCATCTGAGGACACTTAGCTTTAGCCAGATAATATTCAGTGTCTTCCAAGATTCAGTGCCTCAGCAGGCAGGAGCAGAGTTGTAGAATTTTTAGCATCCAAAAAAAGAAAGGTGAAGGGTTCATCTCAGTTCTAGGTGGTATTTTAAAGCTAGTGTGGTTAGGGCATGCCCAGCACTGTTGCCAACAGCTTGCAAACCATTTTCTTTTGACTTTTCTTGTCTGAAAGAGCCAGTGAGTTGGAGTTGGAATTTAGCATGAGTTTAGAACAAGTTTAAGACTTTCAAGGTTTGTTTCATCCCCAGACCATTTGGATTTTCTACACAGCTTGAAACCAAACTCTTCCCTACTTTAGCTCATGGAAATTGCTCTGTAGTCCTTCTGATACAGCTGAGTGGTGACTGACATCACTTGATGATGTATTCTTCCATTTATGATTTTGAAAATTTAAACATTTTGCAACTAAATCACAGAGAATTAAGCCATTTGTGGCAATGACTGTGGTCAAAGACTGTGAAGTAAAACCAGGAGCATTTATAGAAGTGTCCACGACAGAATCACCTACATATATATATTTATATATATATATAAATTTCAGCAGCCCACTTGTCAGGATTCTGAAAGTGGATTCTTAGAAATAAGAAACTTTCAAGTCAAAGATAATTTTCTCTTAGTAGTTCACATGATTTTATTTTTAAAAAGATTTCTATGAAAATAAAGTTGGGTTGCTCTTGATTCACACTCCCACACCCCAAAAAGAGATAATGCCTATATGTATAAAGTAATGATCTATACAAAGAGATAAATGAAAGATATAAAGAAAGAGCATTAGGGGAGAAAAATTACAACTGATAAGTCTAATGACCATTAGCACTAAACCCCATAATGTCTTGCAGAATTCAGATAGAGCTAATCCTAAATAACACTAAATCTACTTTTTTTCTGGCACTTTAAAACAACTTTGTTATTTTCTCTACTATGTTCCTTTGAAAATTACAGCATGTTTTCACTGGTCTGCCTTCAACTGCCTTCACTGGCCATTTATGTGTAGAATAATGTCCAGAAAAAGAGAGTGCGATATTCTGCCATTATTTTATTCTATCTTGACTAAAAGAAGAATTCAAGAATTGAACTGAAGCAAAGGAATCATTTCAGTTCCAAACACTGAGCTGACAGAAATTATTTTAGCTGCAGGAGGTAAAACTAAAGACAGTGTTAAATCTGCATTTATAAAACAGAAGCCTTTTGCTCACACAAACCCACATTTGCATGTGTAGTATAAGTTGATTCTTGCTCAGGTAACATTTTGCCAGTGTGAGCATGTATGAACACTGGGGCTGTTGTTAAAATGCTGCATGCACAGAGGCTGAAAATTCTATTTGATCTGTTGTGTGCAATTGTGTGGATCTGAACACACAGCAGCAAACACTTGAAATCATGAAGTAAACTACGGTCATAAAATAATAAAACATCTCTTTGTCCATCATCCCTAAATTCTCAAATTCTCAAACGTCTCAAATGGCAGTTTTGGATCTATTGCACACCTTTCTATAGTAACAAAGCATTGGACTGGGAATTCATCTATGTGGAATGACATTCCTGTTTGCCTTGTTTGCCCATTCTTCTTTATATATTGGCAACACAACAAAACTGTATAGACAGAATATTCACCAAAGAATCTAGACTAAGGATGCATAGGAGTAGAATACAAACTGATTTATTTATATTTTTGCAGGTTTTGAGAAAATCTTCACATGCAACACATAGTCCATTGCAGATACAAGTCCATCCAAGCTAACTCTGTGAATATACTGGTGCCGTGGTCAGTAAATGTACTCTGTTGCCAAAAAAACAGACAATTGTTTCCTGCTGCTGTATAATATTCAGGAAATACACTTGGCAACTGGGAGAATCCAGTTGGTTCTGCTGTGTAGATTCTGATTTTCCATTAGATAGAACATCGTTGGCTGAGTAGTGAATCCTATCAAATGGGCATTGCTCTGGAAAAATCCACTATATTCCTCCTAGGAAACCCTCCACCACTAAGCTGCTGTCTGACCTCAGGCAGGTTCCTTAGTTTTCCCTGTAAGCAAAATGAGAATATTGTCCTTTTTGGGATGATTGTTCATCTATTACACCAATATGCACTATGGTAAGCATTAATAAGCCTGTTTCCAACTGACAAAAAAATTACTTCTTTAGTTTTTATCAGTGAAATATGGTCAGTCACCCAACAATTTACTTCTCTGGCATACCCTCCACTTGCTATAATGAGGAAGTCTATCTCAAGAAGTATATGGTTAGAAATAATGCTTTTATGTTGTCTATATTTTGTTATTTTTGCCTCAAATCACAGTTTGGTTCAGCGTGATCTGACATGGTTGAAATACTGAAACCCCCACTCCTCCAAAGCAGTGTTTATTATAGAAACCACAAACTTAACCTAACCTAGAGCAGCTTTTCCAGCAGTGATATAATTACAGTAGTTATTGTTGCAATAAACCAGATGTTCCTGAACTGGAATGAAAGCACTTCCCCCCACATTACATTTGTTACGTTGCCTCTTTTCAAGTCTCACATCAGCTGTTCAGAAAGGGCTTTCTTGGTTGAGTGTCACTTACAGATTCTTGCTGGGTGAGTCCTTTCGTGTAAAAGAATGAAATACTTGCAGGCTTTGAGATTTCACTGCTTTCCTGAAAACCTCAAGCATGACAGTTATCAATGTCACTAATTCTTGCCCTGGTTTTAAAAGACATTTTTTTGTCCTTTAAGACACTTGTATTTGACTTTAAAACAAAACAAAACAAACCAACCACATGGAAAACCTACTTGTTGAATGAGTACATTGTTCTGTTTAAAAAGAAATGTTCCACTCCTGCAAAATTGATGAAGTTTGACACAGACTTCAGTGGAGCCACCATTTTAGTCACCATTTTGAGCAACTCAGTTATTAGGCAACATGGGTAGCTTTGGAGAACAGCATTTTTAAAACTGCTTTATCAGCTGTTGTTGCAACTCTGGACCATGAACAACCATTCAACCTGAACCATGAATATCTTGCATTGCTCAAACATTGCACATCTTGTATTTTTAACAATGTGTTAGTCAACACATTTCTAATATTTCCCAGCCCAATCAAGTCCTAACTGTAAAAATATGTTGCCAATAAAGAATTGGACTGTGTTTAAACTACTAGGACCTAACACATGAAAGTTGTTGTATATTATTTCATGTGTGCAAGAAAACCTGTCTAGGAACAACGACCATGAAAAGTCAAGAAATCAAGAGATTGTTTTATTGCACTTACAGCAATACACTTATAGTAATACAATAAAGAAACACAAACGAGGCTTGGGGTTTTGTTTACTCATAGGTAATTCCTCATCAAAATACAGGACTACTAAGAATTAATTACCTTATCAACTATCTGAACAAGTCATGGCAATCCTGGAAGAAACCTTTATAATGTTCAGTTACACGTGCTGCTCATTTTTTTTGCTCTCTAATGGTAAACTATTAGTCAACCCATCCCTGTGGTAACTGTAATGTAACGAGGGAGTTGAACCAGGGAGGAATTCGCCCCGTGGTCTGCTAAATTTACACTTTGTAAAATGTAAATGTTTCTTATAGAAGGAATTTACATGACTCTGAAACACGGTCCAATTTCTCACTGATGTGGTAGGGGATGCAGACATTGTTGGCCTGATTTTGCAGAAATCTTTGAAAATGGGCCATAAAATAGCTGAGGAAACCCAAGAGGCACCCACACGTTTGGAAGCAGATTATAAGACAGCCCTGCTGCTCAGCCACAATCAGCTCTCTGCTTTCAAAAGACACGATATCAATTTCATGTTTTTTGCTTTCCTAATGGGAATGTGTCAGAGCTGAAATAAAGAAATAAATAAATAGGGCCCGTGTCCAGGGAGCCTTGACATCTTTCCCATCATGGGGAGGCTGGGAGGCCCCTGTGCTTCCTCCCCTGGCTGTGACATGCCCGGGAAATATTTCCACCACCCACACTTGATTCATTCTTAACTCTCCTCACCCACTCATCATTACAGCTGTGCAAAGCATCCATTACAAACCCTGAAGCCATCCAAAACCTACCTTTAGAACTTCGTTATGTGCTCCACACAGAGCAGGGATTAGTCGGACTTTTGGTAAATTGACTTTTGAGACAATCGACCCCCAGTTTCATGCAAATTTGGGCCCACGTTAAGGTGAATGATTTATGGGTTGAATATTTTGAAAATCACTGAGAGAGTTTCAGATCACTTCATCAAGCTTCACTGCGTAGATCTCTGTCATATTCATGGAAATCAAAAAATATATGTATATAGCGCATGGCAAAAGGGAATAACAAGAGTGGTCAGATCCCAAATGTGTTCCTTGCGTTGCAAACAGTTCCTGGCCTGAAGGACCTGGGGGGAAAAAAAGGAAAAAAGAAAAAAAAAAAGCTCTTTTTAACTCTTTAACACTTCATTGCTTCAAAGTGTAACTCACCCATAAACTTTTTATGACATTCCTTCGTTTAGCACATATGCATGTCACTAGTGTTTCAATTAGACAGGAACTCCTGCAAGGAATTGCTGTAATGATGCTCTTGGGCAGGAAGTAGAGGGAAACTCAAATTCCAAAATTCAGATTGAAAGCTAGATTTTCAGTAGTCCACATGCAGGATTTATTTAGTTGCTGATAAAATTTGAATTTGCAAAATTTGGATTTGTGTCCTCACCAGGATTTTGGGCAGCCCAGTTAGCAAAATTAAGCAGTGTATAAAGGGAGACTAGATTTCTCCAAACCTATTGAGTGATGTCTTGCTCAGTCAGCTTTCAGAACTGAGGGGCAATTTGCTTTAAAATCGCTGACCAAAATTATAGATAAACAAGGTTTTTAAAAAGAGCAGTTCAAAGGACAGGATTCAATATAAGAGGCTCTGTGGCTTCTTAGTCAGAAATATCAAAGAAACTGATTTCATATTTTAATTTTTAAAGGAACCCAGACCATTTAATCAGAAGTACCAAACATGTCACTTAACATCTTCACTCAATAACTGAAGAACTTGGTTTCTGTTTGCAGCATGACAATGTTTTATATGCAAAAAACCCCTTTCTATCATGAGTGAGTCCATGCAGAAGGCTGTAAACACCTCCCCAGATCTCGACTGTGGAACACTCCTTCCTGCTGATACCAAAATATTGATGGAAGTGAGAGCCAGAAGGATGGTTTTGAGTGTGTCCAGAATGTTGCTTTGCCATCAGGTGACTTCAGTTCTTTTTTGGAAATCCTGTGATGAGCCCCTTTATCAAAACGCCTCAGAGACAAGCAGGAAAGAGAAACGAAAAGCTTGAATAAATAACAAAAATGGCTTGAGGTAGAGTTATATTGCACTTCAGAAAAGTACTGTTGAGTCCCAACTCTGCCAGATGTCTGAGAGAGGTGAGATGAATCACAACCTACAAGTGTCTGTCTCTTCCCACTCTTTACACAGGGAATGTGAGTGACCAGCTGATGTGTAGCTCAAAGTGTATCTACCCCCATGTTAGTGAGGAGAGCTCAGTTCCCAGGGTCTGCTGACAAGGCAAAACTTGGTGGCTGAGGAAGGTAGACAGGACAAACATCCAGCACTGCAGAGGTCAGCGTTTTGTTCTGTTCTGTTCTGCTGAAATTGCTGAATAAAACGGTCTAAAATGATTAAATAAAAATGTATAATTTGGAATGGAAACATTAACACTAAATGACAAGATTATCAGCGGGTCTCTGTGAAGAAGTGAGTCACAAAAATAACACATAAGCAGCCCTGGGTTGCAACATCAGAACCCCAAATTGTATTAACAACAGCCTTTAATCACCACCTTCGCTGTGTCCATTTGTTACTCCCACTTGCCTTTTGCTTGAGGCCTGGCTTTGAGAAGTGCTGAGCATCCTCATCTCACATCAACATCAACACCTTGAGGACTCATACCCAGGGGGAGATAAAATATGGCATATAATGCTTCATATCACATATGTGTGGATGGCTGTGAATCAGAGAAACAATTGCTTTTAAATGAATGATGTGAGACTAGAAAAGTGATAACATAATGCCTGATTTTAGAGCAAAAACCCACCCCCTTTGAATTCCTTCCAATAACAGTAAAGATTGGTGCCAATAACTGTGCTGTTCTGAGGAGTCAGTTGGTATTTCCACTGCATAATCTTGGTTCTTGGGGTTGGTGTCTGTCATTTCAGCTCATGCTGAGTTGTAACTTAGTGTGAAAAAAAAATAAATTGCTGAAATTATAGGATTTCTCTCTCCTTTCTTTGTATCACAACAAAATGAAGTAAAATTTACATTTTGTGAACTATTTGCCAAACCTCACATCATAAACACCTTCCTTTTACATAGATGGATAATAAAAAGGAAGACAAACAAGACAAACAAATTCAATATGTAACAGATTTGCTTTAATATAGAGTCTCTCCTTTCCATAAGTTTTTTTTTTTGCTAAAAAATTAGAAATACATTACAAGTCACATTTAATAATATGAACAAAAAAATGCAGGCAATTAGCAACAAATACTCCCGTAAATGTATCTGCTCCAAAAAGAGGTGTCATAAAAAATGTTAGAGCTGAGATTTACTACCACTGAAGTCAGCAACAGCATTTCCATTGCCTCCAGCTGGAGGAGGACTTGGTTCCTAGGAAGTTCACTTCAAGGATGATTATCTTTATGTCAGCCAGTCTAGGAGCAAGGGCTCCATGGCCTTCTAGGTGAATGCTAGAGGGAATAAAGGGCTATAAATCCCTTTCTGTAATGATAAGGGACCTGGCCACAGTTGAAATCTAAAGAAATAAAGTACAGTTATATGAGTTTAAAAATCCTACCAAAAATCTCTGAGTAACCACATCTGCAGTCCTACCACAGGTAAATCTTCCAGGGCTCTTGTTACAACTATGACTTAAATAAGCAGTCTGGGGCCTGTTTCAGTGTTTGTTATCAGATTGTTCAAATATTTCACTTACATTTATTAACTAGACAAGGTCTCAGATTCTTTCTTTCGGTTGCATACCAAATTTACCAAATTCACTGTTCGTAGTCTACAAGTAGTGACTGAATAATCTGGGATTTTTCAAATAATTTTGTTCAGAATGTGACTTTCAATTAATATAAAAATTGACCTGTGAGGGCTTCCTTAAGTTGGCTGCGTTTTTGCTTAAAAAGTAACCAGTCTTTCAGAATTCTCTCATGGCTAAAGATAGTACCAAGGTATTCTGCTCATGCTTTTCAACAATACAGGGAAGCAAATTTCTTTGACTACGCTTTCTTGTGTGTTTATTTAAGTTTTTGTTACTTGAGGTGACTACAACTGAGCAGAGCTTTGAACAGGACTGAATGCACACTTGCCCACTTTTAAACCCCTACTAAATCCTGTCTCATGCAGTGGGAGGATTCCTTGTTTGTGTTCCCCAGGTCTTTCCATCAAACCTCAGGACCGAAATGCTTCTCTTCAGGCTCCTCTGGGAGCTGCACACCACAGATCCTGCAGACTGCCCACCTTCCTCCCAGTCTGAGCTCCGTCTGCTCTGTCTCTTTTCCACACGCATCCCTGCCCAAAACAAACTCCACGAGGCTCCCCACCCAGATCTTTTAAATTCCTGGGCAACCTTACATATGCCTTTGTTTTGGGCAGAAACATGTGCTGAACTGTCTCCTCCAGCTCCAAAGAGAAGGGCGGTGGTTAAACCCACCATTTTCAACAAGGCTTAACCCAGCCTACAACAAATCCCTCAGTAAAGGTGGAACCATTTCACAACCCCGCGTGTGTGTGTGCAGGAATTTGCAGATAAATGGCCATCTTTCCCCAGATTTCCAGCTGGAGAGGAGCAACAGTCAGGACCAGGACTCGGGCAGTTCAGTTGGTTTGAGAGCTGTGCGGAGGAAAAATGTTTCATTCTTAGCACTTTTTTTCTCTTGGGAGTAGAAGCGTTGGTGCCCTTATGGTTTCTACATCAGGCATCAGGGGACTTAGATGCACAGGCTTTGTCATTGTGATCTGAGCACCAGTTTGGGAGGCAGAGAGGCCACATTCAGTGTGAAGCTTGGTCAGTCAGCGGGTCTTCTGGGCCGGACCAACTCATGAGCCCACTCGTGTGAGCAAACCTCTGCCTTCCTGAGATGGATGAATCACCCTAGGAGGGTCTCTTGCTTGATGCCTTGCCACAAAAAACTCCTAATCCATAAAGCACTGCTTATGGAACTTCTGCCTGTCACGTGTGTCAATCCCAAAGAATGGATGGTCTCCATAAAACGAGAAGAGGGCGCATCCCTAGGATGTTCAGTTTATACTTGGAGGCAGGAGGAGCTCCCCAAAGCAGTGCAGTGGCCACTGGCAATGGGATGGGTAGGAGTTTTTCCATAACTTGGCATCTTCCTTAAGCCAGCATTTGTTATTAAAGGTGGGTTATCACACACAGCCAACCTTAATCTTTTCTAAATGAAGGTTCTGTTTAGAGCATATCAAGGTCGGGACTGTAAATCCTGGAACAAATCACCAGACGTAATGACAAGGAATAATGCCAATTAAATTTTCCAGTCATTTTTAGTACTTGAAACGTGGTCTCTGTGCTCCTTGGACTTCTCACAGGTAAGTACAGATGGTATCTTTGTGAGCTAATAGTAACTTGCTTATTACAGTTCCTTTGTTTTTAGCACTGGCTTGAAATACATACCAGTATTAAACATTGTATATGGCATAACAAACCAGGCAATTCTCTTCAGTTTCCCAGTGATACGTTCAACAGAGCTTTAGAAGTATTTCCAAAGAAGTTTCCAACCTTTATTTACACTTTATAGATCATTTCACTTCGCTCTTTTCGTGCTCTCTTTGTGGTCAGTTTCTAGCAGTCATTCCCAGTTCACCGAGGGGAATTTCACAGGAATGGAAGGTTTTTCTCTACATGTTGCAGAAAATTTCAAAAACCAGAAAGTCTTTAATCTTTATCACTTAACTTCGCAACAGAAAATTGATTTGGAAGGATAAAGTACTTCCATCAAGTAGAGACAACAAAACAAAATGTGGTACAAAAGCAGCACATGATCTAATTCCTTATAGGAAATTATATGCAAACCTCCCTCTTGAAGAGGTAACTTCTTCATATTACATTGAATACTTGAATACATTTTTTTTTCAAATAACTAAGTCTTAAAAATATCCAAAAGCTTAATGACAAGAAAAAGAAAATTTAAAAAAAAAAAAAGGTTGTGACTTTAATACAGTTAACTGGACTGTATGTATCCTTTTGGTAGAGCCAATTATTGTAGTTATGCCAGCAGTGCTTAACTAGCAGAAACGGTGCATAGTTAAAGTGTTGGCTGTGTGACAGAACATGCATAAAGCACAGTAAATAGTAATACTATGTGCAGAAATGTTTAATTCTTTCAATTACAGAGGTTTATCAAGCCCGGTATACAATCTTGGCCTGGAAAAATGATAAAGAAATTCTGCAGGTAGAGAACATTTTCCTGACAGGATCCCAAGTCGTATTAATAAATTGGGATACTTTTTTTTTTCCTACTTTCCACTGAAGGTGTAGGGGAAAAAATAATAGAGAGTTGTTTTTTCCCTCATTATTTGGTGGTCCTTCCTTGATACTTTCCAAACCAGAGCCATTTCTCACATCTGGTTGGAACACAGATCTTTAAGACATTCAAGTAATTCAAATCAGATGTAAAAATCTAAGCTACACTGTATGAAATTCAAGAACAATATAGTTAAGGGGTTAGAAAAGTCTGCAATATGGCACCTCTTTTAATCAATAACAGCTTCAGTTTCAGTTTGTCTGCAAATACAAGACTATAATTAAGAATGATCTACTGCATTAATTATTTCAATACCCGGCGTAGCAAGTTACCAGATTAGTGACACTTTGCATTTATAATATTATTAACAATTTGCTTTCCCTGTGCTCTAGATGAAGTCCACAGCAATGTGGTCTGAATTAGCTTATAGTTCCAATGGAAAATATTGAAGATCACTAATATCAATAAGTACTTCCTTATCTCTGCCATTTGGAACTGCTTGTATTGACTTTTGGTGCATTCCAGCAGTTCTGCCTGTACCCAAATGGGAGTCATTAATTTCCATTAACTAAGTCACCACTATACATAATTTAAATTATTTCCAATAGATGTTCAATTAATGCCTGTTATCTGCATTTAATTTCCATTGATTCCCAAAAGCTACCGTGGAGCTTAATTGCTGCCATAAGAAAACCAGTTTCCCACAGGTGTCATTGGGGCTGATTTCCCTCTGACTGCCAAGCAGTAGGGAGCAGTGCTACACAAAGATTTCGATGCAAATCAATGGCTAAAAATCCAAACAGCTGCAGCTGGACTCGACCAGAAAGCAGTTTTTACCTCATCAGCAAAGGCATGCTCTTCTAGGATACCATTTCAGCTGGCCAGAAAATATTTTAGAGGTTTTCTTAGACTTAGCATGTGAAAATAAAAGTGAGCAACAACAGGCTGTCGAAAGTAACACAGAATTCTGGCTTGTTCCACTGTCATCTGATAAAGAGAAGTTCTAGACCAAGTGGAAAATCATTGCAACTTGTTTAATCCTTTTTTGGGCCCATACTATGATTTCATCTATGCAAATATTCTGGCTGACCAAGAGGAAAAAAAAATTCCAAACCCTTACCTGTAGGACCGTTTCAGGTATTTTTGGACACTCTAGGTTCTCAGCAACACTTTAAACACCTTGAGATTACATCACCATTTTAACATGTTGTTTGGAATTTTACATACAAGTCAGTTACTTTTAGACTCTCCAAAACTGCCAATTCATGAAAACAAAACATCTGCCTAACAGTGATGAGCTTGACTAATGTTCCTTTTGAAGACAAAAGCAAAAGAATCAGCTTGCTGAAAATGAAATGTTATTGCATTTTCAGAACGACATTTTCAATTTTGCATTGCAAAATATTTTTGCCTATTTTCCATACTATTTCAAGTTGACATCTAAATTAATATTTCGCTTTCATTCAAACAAATAACTTGATTGACCAACAAATATTGTATTCAGAATCATGCTTTGTAATAGTTTTCTGGATTGCTTTATTGCTTTCAATAGGAGTGGAAATAAAATTCAACCATAAGACAATCCCTGAGAAGGAGAAATCTGGATCTCACGGGGCTTTGTTTAGAGCATTTTTTCATTAGCTTCACTTTCTGAAGATGTTCAATACATTACCCAAAAAGTCCCTCCAAGCTAGTCCTGGACAAAAGTTGCCACACATCCCACATTGTAGCATGGCCAAACCTCATGTCCATTATGAAATGACAGAAGGAAATGGCTTTTCCTGGAGTTTTTATTACAGCCTGCTGTTCTTTTATCAGTTCTGCATTCACACAGGAAATGTTCGTTATCTACATTTGGGACTGGAGAGGCATAAATTACCACTGGACCTAAAACTCCCCAAATCAGCTCTTCCTTCATCTGCATTGGCCAATGGAAGATAGAGCTCATCAGTGCAGCCAAATCTCAAGGTGACAAAGTCTTGGGTAGCAGTGACCAGCTTTGCAGCTGCAAGAAAAGTGACACCTCTCAGAACCAACCCTGGATGCTGAGGGTTATGGGCTACAGACAGAGCTGAGCCTCCCAGGCAGCCCTGACTGCAAACCTGCACGACAAGGAGCTGGTGCTGAAGGGGACTGATGCTGTCAAGAGCTGATGTAAGTAACTGAACAAAAGAAACCATCTGCAAGGCAGAAAAAGAAGGAATTTTATTGGTTTTAGAGAACTCTATATCCAGATACCTTATCTGTTAACTAGTTACACAGATACAGGCATCAGTGGTCATAGATATTATCTGCACTTCCTTTTGATTGCTTCCCTTTCATGCCAACATTAGCATTGCCTGGACAGGCCTGGACTTTTCCAGGGAACCCTCACTCAAGATCCAGCCCCGAAGGCAGGGAGAGGGTGATTCCTGGCACATCAGCATTCACACCTACACTCTAATCTCCAAAATATTCCCAAGGACATTTAGCATGGGTTTGACAGATTCAGAACAGAGGGGTTGCCACTTCACTCTGGGATCCCTCCGAAAGAAAGGAACAGTGGCACTTCTTAGCATTGGCATTTAAACCAAGCACAAATGAAATTACTATTTCATTCATATAAACCGTATGTAATAATCAGAGAACATAAAGCAAGTAAGTCTTTATTTACGTCTAGTTTTTCTAGGGACTTTTTCAGGGTGGGGGGGGTGGAATAGAGGTACTCTCGTCCCACAGCCATGTTTCCACCCATATTCCTCAATGGAAACCTCTTCATATTCTTGAACCCCAACCTGCTTCCTTGTAGGATTAAGAGTCCCACATCCTTCACAAGCAACAGAGATGAGATTTTGATCTGTTTTTCCCTCTGACAGTAGAGAATCTCTCCTTATACGGGAAAGTGTGGAGAAGAGCAAATTTCAGAGATGCAGAGCAAAACGAAAACAAAATATGATGGATATTAAACTCTAAATTTTTGATGCTATAACATGAATAGCACCTCCTACTAGTGTTTGCATTTCTCGAGCCCATTCTCCCAGATAATTTCACTTTGGAATCGCAGACTCTGACCACTGTTTTGTTACACAACACCAGATAAGGTCGTACATACTTTTTTCTCAATCCTCTTTTCAAAGTTTCTCGGGTCCTCTGGATGTTCAGAGGATATTTTGCTCTGCAAAACAACCTCCAGAGATTTGAATCTCAACAATTCTATCCTTGGTTATAAAATGTGCAGTTTTCTACACTGTGCAACATGGAAGCAAAGACTGAGGATTAGTTAAGGGCTATGACAGGCTCAGGAGCAATTGCTAGTTCTTGCCACAGCTTATGCTCTTTTCCTTTCACATTCAAATTACCCTGAGGCCCTGCCTAGTGGGGCAGGTGCTTTCGGGAGATAAGGAGCAGTGTGAGAAATTTGGGAATTTATCCCTTTGTACAACAAGCTTTACATCTAATCTACTCCTTGGGTTTGTAACACACCTAGTAGGGTTAAACTAATCAACCACTCCAGTCCCCGCATCCCTCCCAACACTTTTCCCCGATATTCTAGGACAGCTCAAATTTACTGTAGCAAAGGATGCTCCATCTGCAGGTTTTTTAGTTTTCCATATGCAGATATTCACTGGATTCCTGCACAATAAACTCAGATTACAGTGTCATAGAGGATTCCTTTCCCAGCTGGATTCCTCCAGCAAGGCAACTCCTGGTACTGCTCTTGCAGGGATTTGGTCAGAGACCTGGTATCTCACCACTGACCTTTATCAAGCCTCAGGTGCCTTTGGGCTTGTGCAGGGCTCCAAAACTGGGATATTTCAAAGCTGGGAGAAAAAGGTCCTACGGTGTTTAAGTCCCTTTGGAGCTCAGCATTGGTTGAGTAAAGGTTTTCAGGATTTAGTTTTGGTTTACAGGAACAGTAGTTGAATTTGACTTCTGCACCAATTTCTATTCCTAAATCTGTTTTCTAACCTAGCCTTCAGTGACTACAAATGAGTGGCAGAGATTAAAATAACCACCTTCGATAATTCTCTAAATTCCTAAATTAAAAGCACTCCTCTGAGATACATAAATGGTTTGCCTGTTTCACATAGACCAGAAAATCAGGACCAAAGTCCAGGCAAGAATGACATATCAAAACACCAGCTGAAACAGAAGGTTCCAGCTGTTTCAAATGCCACTAAACCACAATGATTATTGCTAACATAAATAAAGCAAAATCTTAATCCAGCTTTATCAAGGAGTGACTAACCATATATCTCTGTTCTTCCAGTAGTTTTGTAAGAAGCTGTTTTCATAAGCAAGGAGAAGGATGGTATACTAGGGACCACTTTCTCTTGCACTGTTACAAATCAGCTACAAACAGCTCCAAATGCATCCAACGAACAACCGAACTTGGTCGATTCCCATAGAGCAGGAAAAAAAGCTGTCAAACCAACATCTAAATTGTGTCCTTGCTAAGTGGATTGACTTGTGGTGGGGGTTTTTATTGGACAGTGTCACTTCCTCGTGACCACCACAAATGATAACAGTTGCAAGAGCTTTGCTGTTGCTAAACCAAAGGAATGGCTGGAATTTTTCAAAAATCTTTACAGCTTCAGCTCAGGCTGACATTTTGTACTTTAAAAGCTATCTTTAAGCAACTAAATAGGTGACAGAGCACTCCAGAGGCCAGCAAGACAAAGGAAAAAAATGGTATCAAAGCCTGGAAATGCCAAGCCATTGCTACACTCCACGATTGTGGTGAAGGGTTTGGGTTGTTTCAGTTGCAGGCTCCTGGCTCCCTTCATTCCAGTAACAAAAATGCCAATAGTGTTTCTAAATTAAATCCAGCATCTTGTTCCCTTCTATTTAGAGCAGTTTTTTTCTCTGGTCCACCACATCTCCAAGCACAATGCCAGTTCTCTTGTACTATCTGTATTCACTTCCCTCCACTGTTTCCAAAAGTGCCTTTTTCCCACTGCTGGGGTCCTCCACTCAAGGAGAAAATTTTCAGGATGAGTTCAGTGAGTAATTTCTTTTGCTAGCCAACTAAAAGTGACCAACAAAGTTCCCCTTTCTTTTTTTTCTCAATTCCCACCATCACGATACTCTCCAAAATGTTCTCCCAGAACCCTCGGTCTTTACAATACATTGCAGGGGGGAGAGGAAGAGCACTGAAGCTGCTGATTGTTTATGCTGGTTTAAGTGTTGCTGCAATTCCTTAGCATTCCAAAAGACTCATTACTAGTGACTAAAGGAAGGTATTTTTAAGGACACCGAAGAGAAGCAGGACATGGCACAGGGAAACCTGAGCTATCACTTGCATTGGAGCAGTGGAGCCACAGAATAGGACTGTTCCCACCCAGCAGTGTGCTGCCTGGATAAAAATACTCTGCTTTTTAAGATCCAGCGTTGTATCTCTTCATGGCAGTTAATGAATGGTGTTTTGAATCACAGTAATTTTTACCAGGACTTGTGCTTCTACACTTCTCAGGAGATTTTAATCTCTTGTCTCTAGTTGTTTATCCTGGCACTTCCCTGTAAAGTTTGTACCACTCCAGTAGCTACCAGGAACTCCTGGGAAGTGGCAGGGGGATAAGTTAACAGTTGAAAATACAAAAATTATTTGTGTTTCGCTGGACTTGCAGAGGGACTTAGGATTACATGTTTCTACTGGAAAAGTGAGGTTGATAGAGCACTGGCACAGGGTGCCCAGAGAGGTTGTAGAGTGTCCATCCTTGGAGATACAAGTTGTGTGGACCTGGTTCTGGGCAACCTGCTCTAGATGACCCTGTCTGAACAGGGAAGTTGGACAAAATGACTTCCAGAGGTCACTTCCAGCCTCATCCTTTCTGTGAATCTGTGAGAAAACCCAAGTTGGACTATTTATTAAAAAAGGCCAAAGAGATTCATGGGGTTCATGGGATTCATAAGAGACATTGGCTGGGATCTCTGGAATGAGAGAAATTGCCACTGGGAGTTCCAGATCGAAAAATCAAGTCCCTCTATGCTCAGGTAGTGAGCATAGTGGTAGGCAATGTACTAAGGTCCCAGGGCAATGAGCACAACAGGACTGAATTGAAATGAAGCAAAAGCAAAGGTTTCAACAGCTCTGTCACCACTTGTCCTAAATAAAATTCTACCTTTGTTAATTCTTCTTTCCCCCAATATAAGGTGTCTGGTAGATTCACTGTAACAGTGCATGAACATCTGGGTGAACTGTTGGAACACACTACCTCTCTTTCTCTGTAAAATACTATCCCTTGTCCTTAGTTAATAAGTGTATTTCCCTGTTTTCCCATTGCAACCAGCCTGGATGTTTATGCCTGAATGATAAGTAGCTTGTTGAGAAAAGTATCACCAAATAATTGTTCTGCAAGGGATATTGTTCTTTAATATGAACACAACAGTGAATTTGTGTTCATAAACTCACTGTTACCAATACAAATAATTACAAAACCATAAAGAAAAATAAATGCACACAATAACCAAGAGTTTAAACCCACCACTATTAAATAGCACTTCATAACTGTGGCTCTGAATTACTACTGCCTCACCAACAACAGCCACAATATCTGACTTCATAAAATCCTCCCCTCTGCAAATTAAATGAATTGGGTAATTAAGAAAGCCTATGTTTAGTCCACAGAGTGAAATCACCATCACTATAGCATGGGGGTGAACCCACATTTTGACAAATGGTAGGATTCCCATTCTCTGGAATGAAAATGCTTGGTCCATACTTCCTTGCTCTCTATCCACCTGAAGCAGTGTGTGTTGGGAATGTAGGAGCTGGGCAGCAGCTTGGCTCCTTGGAACAACCTCAGATACTCTACCAGCAACATCAGGTCTCAATTAGAAAATCTTCAGGGCTGGGACTTGGTCTTCTTACCTATCTGCACGGCACTGCTAACAATAAATAGAAATATAAACAGATTAACAATAGGAGGTTTGGTTGGAAAAGCAATAAATCCATGGCACATAGGAATGCAGGTCTTGCAGTAGGGTTAGGACAGAGCTTGTTACAAAGAGGGGCTATGGTGGCAATGGCTATTCCCAGCTGTTCCTTACTACAGCACCTCTCTCCACCTTGGGAAAGGCTGCAAGGAGCAGGAATGCAGGTGAAATATCAGGGGTGTGCTATAGCTCCCACTCCCAATTTCTGCAGGGGGCTGTGTGTGTTTGTGCTCACACGTCCCTGAGGCCGGGCAGGCTGGATGCAAAACACTCTCCTAAGAGAAAAGAGAGGCAGGGGAACAGGGGGAGAGGACATTCCTTCTCCCTTCCACTCTCCCAAGCCTTCCACCATCCTTCTGTTGTCAGCATCCCTTCTTCCCAGGCTGTGCCAGGTTTTCATGCCCTGTGAGGCAGCAGTGGTCTGGGTGCCCAAAGGATTGCCATCAGCTGCCTTTTCCTCATGGCTCCCATCACTGTAGCTGAAGACAGATCCCTGCCCCTGTTTTCTTACCGTGTGCCAGGAGATATCTGTTATATCTCCTAAACTATGTTGGCTGTGCAGCGTTGCCTGGTTACCTTAGCTCTATAAATAGGATAAAAATACACCTCTAGAGGTGATGTAAGAGAACGGTTCATTCTGAACAGCATCTCCAGAGCAGCTGCTGACACTTTACTAGTTGCATTTTACTTGTAACATGTCAGCATTCGCCAACAAGGTTTTTTTGCCCTGTATGCAGATGGCCAGGTGTTAGTATCACTCCACCCAAATGTCTGACTCCAGTCACAGTCCTGCTCCTGGCAAAATTCAATCTTTGCTCATTTCTCAACCCATGTTCATCCTTGTATTGTTTTTTAATTAATCTATGGTTAGCTGAAGCTCCTGCCATAAATCAATGATTTCCTTTCAATTCTTGTTAAAGATTTTTCACGTTCCTAAATTTGCAGCATGATGCTCTGGAGCTGCTAACAGCACACTTTTCTCTCATTATCAAATCAGGGAGAAATGGGTTCAATGAAGCAAAAGACATAAACCCAGCACTGGGGACCTTCAGGCTTAGAAACCTTTCTCTCTGTTCCGGACGTGCTGCAAATGAAAACACAGTCTTTTGCCACCTTGAAAGCTACAGGTCAGATCCTTTCTGGGTGTAAAGCACTCTGTTTTGGGACACAAGAAAGATGGCCTGATTTACATCAGCCTTTTGAGCACTTACTCTGCCTACTCCCTAGGGGAGGGAACAGTTGCCAGTGAAACTGCCCCTCAAAGAGGAAACACTGGAGTTTTCTGTTAATAAATGCAAGTATTCCATACCTTTTTATTTTGTCAAGCAGGATATCGAGGATATCCCTGCATCTTCAGGGGATGCTTGTATTGGGGATGCCTCTTTATGCCTCCTTATGCCACTGTGATCAGCATCTCATCTCTTAGCACCACTATTTAATGAAGCTCTGATCATCATGGGGTTCAATTTACCAGCCACTGGCAAATGGAAAAGAGTCTTAGAGATCCCAAGACTTCCTAATAGTGTTTGTTTTAAAAAAGAGAAGACGAACACGTCACACAAAAGAGTGATGAACACACATATCTGTTTTCTTAAGTGGCAGGAAAAGCAAATTTTTAGTCAATGGAGGAAAATGCAAGCTGTAATACATTTTGTAAGGTATTTTATCAGGGTGAGTGTGTGCTCAGCAAAACCTGTGAACTGCACACACCAGCCCTCAGCCCAGTTACAGCATCCTTTATGGCTTAAGCCCGTGCTCACTATATATGTGTATTACATTCAACTTTTAATTTTTTTCTCCCGTTCCCCTTCTGTGAATTTTGGTCTAAATTTTCAGAAAAGGGCACGCACGGTTCCTACGATTATGCATGCAATCCTTTAGTTATTTATGTACACAACTACCGTGACCAGGTATGCAAATCTCCAAGCAGCCTTTGCCATTTTTCAATAATTTAGCCCTTTGTCATTTATACATCCACTTCTGGTCGAAACACCAAGTTCATGGAAATTTAGCTCATTTGAAACATATGTGTAGATCCATACGAGCTGCCCAAAAGCGTCACAAAAAGAAAGGATAACCTTGTTGTTAAGGCAGGAGAGCGCGAAATCTGGTTTCCATTCTGAGTCCTGCCACACATTTCCTGTGTAACCTTGGGCAAGTCATGAACTGTAACCTAGCTCAGTGTAGCTGACCTACATGCAAAGCAGACAGAGCCATCCTTACTTGGAGAGGTTGTTGAGACATTTCATTTGTTAGTACACATGAGAAACACTGGAACAAGTGCCAGAGGAGTAGAAGTTATCAGTAATGGTATTATATATAGCCACAGTAAACAAACATGATAAATGTGCTCAGTCACAGAACAGTAAGTAAAGGGGCAAACATGTGGCCATTGAGGACTGAGCAAGGAAAACAGCAAGTTTGAGCAGGGAGATGAAAGAGAACCAAATGCCAACAGTGAGAATGAGCAGGCATGTGAGTAATTAACCTTTATACTGCAATTTTTACTGTCCTGCTTGGTCTTGTCCCTTTACAAAGGGCCACAGTGTCGGGGGATATTTGAGAAGAACCGAGCTGGTTAATACGGCACTGACCACCTCACAGTCTGTCTGATCACCATGAATTATTCTTCATTAATCAGGATAATCCTGACAGGGATATTAATGCCAGGTATTGGCCAAAAGCTGGTGGAGAACATTGTGTTATTGAAGCAATTATTACAGCTGTGTTCAGTTATGGGAAAACATGCCCTCTTTGTTTCTTTATACACCAGAACAGAACTGTAAAGTCAGTTCTGTTGCTGCCTTGCTTTCTCCCTTTTGGATAAAACACAGTTGGACTTGCACATCACTGCACTAAATGTTTGAGGTACGGCCTTTTGGGAGCCCTATAAATCATAACATATTCTGAGAGAATACATCTCCTTTTAAAAATTACCTAATTTTGTAGCTGACCTAGATATGGCACTCATACTGACATCATTTAAGAGTCTAGAGCAGACTGATTGCAGTCTCTGGCCCAAATTTATTACTTAATACAGCAAAATGTTCAGTATCCTCAGATCCAACTGGGATAAAATGTTACAGCTTGGGCTCCACAGAGCAAATTTCCACTTTGATTAACAAAAAAATCTTCCCTCCTGAGAAAAGAAACAAAGATGTTGAAAGTATATTAAAGATTGCATCTCTTTACCTCTGCAAAACAATTCGATGGATATTTATTTCACCCATGATATGCCTTGGAAGGATTTTGAAATCAGAATTTAAAATGGACATAGAACAAACAAAGAAAATTCTGGTACATTATCATTAAGGTTTTCTGAGATGCAGGCAAATGTTTGACAATATTCCTTGATACATGGATCTAAAGGAGATCGTTGTGCTGCAAATCTGGGGGCAGGGGAGTCTCCTACTTCATTGCACTCCCCTTTAGTGTTGCTCTGTTCCTTCAAGCCAGCATCCTGCATGGAAAAATCACAGTGATTCCCACTACCTGCTTGGAAAAGAAGTGGCTACAAGGGATGGGTGTGATGAGCTGCTGTGAACTGCTGCAGTCCCCTGGAATTCGTCCCTGTTTGAACTAGAGTATATCTTTTGGAAAAAAAAGAAATCACCTTGATTTAAAATGTTCCAGTGAGGGAAAATACCCTATGAACTTTGGGAAATTATTTCAATGGCTAATTAAACTCAATTAAAAATCTATGATGATCAGAAAGGAGCTTCACAGGGGTCCTTATCAGTTACAGAGAAGGAGCTTAACTTTATTTTTTTACAGGCAAATTGCAACTGTGTGACATCATTTTTTTTTTCAATCTCTGACTGCAATACAAAAACACACAGATTATAATAACCATGGCCAGCAGAATGATTAGAAGAGTTACCGTTCCCTTCCAGATCTTGTGAAGTGTTTAAATCTAATCTGTAAAGTAGAGATAATAGGTATGTGTTGTGGGAGTAGTTCCACCACACTTTAGCTGGTCTTCATTACTCTGTCTGAGCCAAAGTCAATGGAAAATAACAGGCACTTCTACAACGTGATTCATTTGATCTTAGTTATACACCTACCTTGTGTTTAGAGGCATGAATCACATTTATAGTATGTGTGGCAGTTAAGAAAATTTGGGCCGTGGCCCTCGCTCTGAGCAACCAGGGAAAGGCCAGATGGAACAGTTCTACCTGATGGAAAATGATCTGCAAGACAGCAAGGTGGAGTGCCTGGGGAGATAATCCAACACCCAGGGCCTCTAGTGAGGGATCTGCCTGGGTTTCCAGCCGTGGTTGGGATGTTGCCTTCAGAGCAAGCCTTCAGCTGATGTTTCTTCTACCTGAATCCCTGAAGAACCGACAGCCCAGACTGGCTTGGTTGAACCATATCTTCAGCAAATGTAGGAACTGCATTAGTTTCTCTGTCTTCAGACAAATTGTCTGCTTCAGTACAGCATAAATATCTATTTCCCCTCTCTCTGTTTGGGCTTTTGCAAAACCACAGGTTTTTATCAGCAGTTGAAACTTTAGAATTTGATCTTGATGGGAATTTCTTCCAGCACTAATGGAGTTAACTTTGGGAATAATGTCCCTTAAGCTGTAAGTTCCTCGAAGGAGAGCTCCATCTTCCCATTTCTTCCTGTGTTGTGCTCACCTACGGGTTCCATAGAGTTAATAACAACAATGCAGAGTTACACAGGTGGAAACTTAAAACAAGAGGCTGGATGAAAAACACAGCTTTCATCAACGTCTGGGGTCACCACTGGAATGCAAAGAGATCGTTTCATTTATAGAAGACTCAGTAATTGCAGGAGGAATATTGTCTAACCCCTTCTCCACTCTCTGAAGACACGACCTAATAGTTTCCAATTGAGATGGCTTTTAAAAGAATTTGGTTTTGATTCAGCCATCATCTCAGAATAAGGAAAAGTATTTTATTCTCAAATTGTAATTTTCATTAGTTGCCTGATGCCAGTCGAAATTCAAACCACTCCTCAACCAACACGTGCTTCTTAAATTTTCGCTTCCTTTGACATACAGCTAACATAATACATAGGTGAAAATAATAATCTGCTGTACTTCTAACCCAAGATCCAAAAAGTTCCTTAAGAAACTGGGTTTAATTTCCATACAGGGAAGATGGGGCTAACAGGGTTCTAGGGGTTTGCCTGGGATCACACAACAACCTAGACCTAGGAATACAATCCAGGTGTACTGTTTACTTTCCATATGCCATCCTTTAACCAATACCTTTTCTAACCAATACCTTTCAATCCCAGTTCCTTCTCTTTACAGCTATATTTGATTTCTAGCAGTGTTGGAAAAGTGTTATTTTTGTTGAAGATTCCAAAGAAAAGCAAGTTGTGTTGCCTGAACATGCTGAATTTTTAAACGCTAATTTTTTTTGCTTTTATGCATAGGAAAACATCTATTTCACCCGTCAGTTCTTATCACAGGAATGATACTCTGATAAATCTCAATGCTCATGTTTGCTGTCAAAAGATCAGGTCACTGAAAAGAGGAAAAATGTGGTTTAGAATGGAAAAAATGTTCAGCTATTTAATGACAAGTACAACCGAGGGAGATTTTCTTTCTGAGTCATCTGGTGAGGTTTTTTAAGGGTGATTTGTGGCCTGTTGGTGTACACCTGCAAAAGTAGTACTCAGAGTACTTGTGTGACCTAAGTAGGAAGGGATGTTCAAGGAGGGCAAGGCCCAGCTACAAAGAGGTGACAAAGAGGATGCCATTGAGGACAGGGTTGCCTGCAGAAACCACAGAGATTCCTAGTTTTGTCTCCAGACAGATCACAAGGACCAAGATTCTTTCACACACAGAAAGAAACAATTGCTGGGTGCTTGATGGAAATTCAGCTGGGTCCCAGCTCATGTAAACTTTTGTTCAGACAGAAGAAAAATACGATGGTTGCAAGTCCCACATACATCACTATCAAGTTGTTGAGGGGTTTTTTTTAATAATTAGACAAAAGCTTCCTCTGCTTCCTCCCACAAAATGCCTTGGGAACTTGTTGCAGATCCCAACTGTCAAGTAGTTGGGCCTTTTTTGTCCGGCCTAAAATACATCTATATTTTTCTCCTCCCCAATTAGATAATCTTTATTTTTCATTCACCTCAGGTCTAGCTGCATCACTTTGACCTCTCTGTGAGGCCTGGCTAAACCCTGAAGATGCTGGGCCACAATTCTTAAGAAGGAAACTTCAAGTTCTTTCCGCTTCGCTTGCCCTTCACATGTCTGAGGCAGTTAACGTTGCTGCCCCATAGTCTGCGTGGCAGGAGCTGTGTGCTGGCTGTGGCACCTATTGTCTGCATTTTTCCTCTCGTTAGTCTCCTTGACCTTCTATTGTCTTACTCCTGCAGTGTCAGGTCAGACTTAGTGTAGGTCTCCCTTCACCAAGGACCCCTTTCCTTTCGTGGATCACTAAGCAGGACAGTTGCTCTATCCATCTTTTCAGGGTCTATTGTCGAGCCCCCCCCTGAGCTGAGAAAGGTTTGATTCACTGGGAAACCATTCTGGTCAAAGGGAAACCTGACTATGTGTCCTTTTAGGAACTCTGTCTTAATCACTGACTTTTTTATCTGGGATATGAAGAGGATTCAGGAGATCAAAAGGTTTGGGAGTACATGGGTTTGACCACATTTTTCCTGGAAATAATGGGAAACCTCCACTGAAAAATGAGCTCCGTTACAATGGGCAAACAAGAAGGAAAGCCACATAGTGTTCCCAGAGCATTCTGAATCATCAGACCTTCAATAGCTTCCATAGAGAAGGGAAAAAGTAAACAGAAAATGTAAATGGAATGTAATAATTAATGGACCTAAAGAAACAGACTCATTTGATTTGCGCATAATCGCTGCCTTTAAAAAAAAGATAAGTCAAAAGAGATCGACAGGGCAGATGGAGAAGACTGAAGAGTGGAAGTTCAGTCTGGCTCAGTATGGCAATGGACATGTGGGTGGTTGCTCAGAATTAGTAGCTTGTCCCACCTTTACAAAGCGATCCAACAGCCCCATGTATTTCCCAGGACCGTGAAATGTTACACAGGTTTTGCTGGAACACCACGGTGGAACCGAGTTGGTTTTGAAGGCCCTGACTTTGTCACCAGGTATTCAGCCACAGAATTCCTTCCTGTTTGGAAACCCTGACCATTATTAGCAATTGTAAGGCCTTTCATAAGACAGCCATTAAAATTCACCGGACTACACTTCCAAAGACGTTCAGGAAAAGCAACAAGTCCCATTCAGGCAATTTCTTGGAGTAAAGGTGCCTCTTTAGGTGCATGAATTTTGAAGCGTTTAGTTCAAGGACTTAGGGAAAAACAGGAAGAATGAAAATGCCTGTTTTCCTGCAATCTAGCTGGAACCCTTTTACCTACTGGTATGCCCAAATGCTTTTTTAAATGAGCATTTCACTCTTCCTTCAACCAGCCATTACCTCTGCACAGAGTCAGCTCAAGCCTTCTCAGAAAGCAAAGCTGAAAATTGCAGTGTAAGACAGAAGAGAGGAAAGGGACTGGTCTTGGGAGGGCAGGCAAGCAAAGGTGGGGACTTGGACAGAGTCTTGGAGAGCTGGACTCATATTCCTGCTATCAATAAGATGAAAGAAAAAATGTAAGCAGAAGCCAGTGACTCAATTTTTCCCTTTGACCCAGGCAAAGTCAACAGGGAGTCAACAAGGTTGTTTGCCTTTCTCCAGCAACCTACTTTTCCTAGGTATTACTTGAGCCTTTCCTTACATCTTTTTAAAACATTCAACAGGAATAATTTGGATTTTGCTTTGGAAAGTATCCCAATTTAGGTTAAGGTTTGTATTTAAACCTGAGTGAATTCTGAGGTCTTTGCCTGAGTCAAAGAAAAAGAGTCAGTTGGATATTGGATATAGTGAGCACCTATGCACTTGGTTTTGGATGAGGAGATACTGCTGGCTCCAAACAAAGTCGAATTTTCAAATTAAACGCTTATTCTCCAATAAGAAAATTAGGTGGGGAAAAGCCTTTCAAAAACCTAGAAAACTCGGTATAAAAGAAAAAGCCTTTTCAGCCATGAAGAGTAAAACGTGGCAACACCTATGTCTCTGGTATTTCAGGTTCAGATAAGTGTAGAATTGAATGAGCTGTGAACCATTTCTGTTTTCTACAGTGAAATTGCTGAAACTGGGATGAAAAATAGACCTAATCCTTGTGATATTTACATTAAGTATGATAAGGAGAATTGTTTTTTTCTTTAGCAGCAAATATTGCCACTAAAGGAATGAAAATATCTACAGTAACTTCTGTGCCACCTTAATTTGCTCCTGCCATTTGACTTCCCCATGTCAAATGATCATTTAAGGTCAGCAGTGTCACTTTCTGCCAACCTTACCAAAGAGAAGTGTCCAGGATATCAAATATGCTTGCATTTACATCTAAGAGGAAGGGGAAAAGTGATACAAGCATTTCCTGTACCGTAGAAACACTTCAATATTGTTTCAGTTGAATTGTGACCACCTCTACAAAAAGTTTGTGTATTTATTCCTGATCCTTAATGACACTAAGTATCAATTTTCTATTAATGAAGTGCCAGACATTAGAGAGAAAAGAACTGATCAATGAATGAAAACAAAATTGTATCTGCTGATCTGATGGAATAAGTGTAGGTGAAGCTTCAAATTCCTGAAGTCAGAGAGCAAGTACTGTGGAATATATTCCAGCCATTCCAGAGAAGCCCTTTGCACAATGGGAGTGCAGCCTGCATGGCTAAGATTTTTTGGAAAACTGTTGAGTTTCATGTACACTTAAAGCTAGACAAAGAGAGCTTTGCTGAATAAGTGTAAGGATTAAACAATTGTCCCCTGTGATTTAAGAAGTGCGGTCAAAAAAGTATCCCAGAGGAAATACCTTTAAGGCTGAATGAGGAATTGTTTTCCATTTCCCTGCTGACTCACTTTTAAAGTTATTGAGAGAGGTTTTCTTCTGGATGCCCCTGTGTCACCTTCCTCCAGTGTTACTCCTCCAGCTGACCTGGTGACAGAGCACTGTGTGTGAAGGCTTCCTGTGTGCTTTGGGCAAAAGCAAATGGACTATTTCAATCCCAGCCTGCATTAAATAGCAGCCCCCAGGTAAATTATAACTACATCTTCTAAAGGTTCCAGGTGTGTCACATTTCCTGAATTTTTTAAGAGCTCTCACACTGTCTATGAGCTTCAGAGCACAGCTCAAGTGAGCTGGCACACTTCTTCACCTGTGAAAGCAGCAAGTTTTCCCAGGTATCCTCACAGCTCAGCCTTCCCTGATGAGCTAACCTTGGTAAAATTTATTACAGGCCTCAGGAGAAATTAATTCCCGTAATTAGATTGAGAATTTAACTTAGATTAGCTAATTTGTCCCATGTAATTTGGCAAGTCTGATGCTGCCTTCTCTGTCAGCAGACTGGTGGAGGCAGGACCTCCAGCAAAGTCATGGTGAAAGGAGGAGGGTCACCTCTTCCATCTGCACATCTGGATCAGGGAGAGGATGATTTACTACCCCCACTCCAAACTCCTATTGAAATGAACAATCCCTTTCCTCACAAAGAGCTAGTGATTCTGCTGCATATTTAACTGGAATGGCAACATGGGCAGTTGCATAGCTGAAGATGTAGGACTTATAATATGATTGAGCTAATTGCTTCCAGAGGGAGAGAAACAGAAAGGAGCTATGAAAAGGTATTCAATATTTGAAAATCAGATTTATTTTTTTTTTACCCCAACTAATGCTGTTTGCAGAACTTTGAATGTCAGGTGGAACATAAATCATTAACTATTCTTTCCTGTAAGCCTGCGAATTTTCTGTCTTTTATTAAATCTTTTCTCCACTATTGGTTCATGCTAATAGCTCCAATAGTAGAATGCAGCACATACAGGTGGGCAAAAATGAGGGTTTATTCTGAATTAATTAGTCAAAGTTAGTATCTAATTGCTGATGTTGTATTCAACCTTGCAATTTTCCAATCCTGAGACACTGAGTCGGCAGAAAGTTGTATTAACTCCTCTTTTGTAATAGCAGGGCCAGTAGCTGGTTAAAGCCAAAGGAAAGATTCCCATTAACTTTAGTGGTCTGTGAATCAAGCTCTTGATATATATAGAAGGCCCCTGAAAACAAAGTTTTATTTTTTAATGTATTGTCTCATCTGTTGAATAGCATGGCTTGCTGCCCAGTGTTATGGCAGTTCACAATGACTATTCTTCCCACCCATTCTCCTTCTCCTTCCATTAATCAGTGATGGGTCAAATTCAAATGTTTTGGAAGTTCTGTCTGGTTTTGATGTGATGGTACATAAAAATATCTGCAGAGTAGCTATTAGGGGGCTTGGTGTGGCTGCATTTGTCCTGGGGAAACCTCCTTCTCCTCTCTGAGAGCAGCAGCACATTTGGTGGGAAGGTTGGCAGCTCTACAAGGTCTTCTCTGAGGCAGGCTCCACTCCCTCTGCCCCAGTGGTACATCCATCATGTTTGGTTTTCCTTTCCAAAATGCTTTTCACAAAAGTCACTTCCTTGTTTCACATTACTCCACGCTTTGTGAATTCAGACTGAAACACGCCGTGAACCAGATCCATATCTGGTGTAAATCAGCATCATCCTGCTGCTGTCAGTGGAGCTACAAAATTCTGTGCCCATGGAGGATCTGGCCCGTGAACTTTCTGCACAAAGAGGCAGCTTTGGTGGAGTAAAAAAGGGTTCATGTGTTTTGGGAAGAGATGTTAGCAGGGACAGCAAATGGAAAATCTCACCTGAACAATGTGTTTGACTTCACATATAGTCACATCTGTCTTCTGCCTAGTGAGATAATTCTGGATGATTTTTTTCCCTCTGACAACTCTCATATTGTCCATTTCTGGGTACTAGAAATTCCTGCAGAGAATTAAAAAAAAAAAAGGAAAAAAAAAAAAGACCAGGCTGATGAGAGCTCAATTAGTATCATAAAATAACCCTATATAAACATATCCTTTGCACTCCCATTTCCTTCTGTAACTCAGCACCTCAAGCACCTTTTTAAAAATCAAACATTATTCAAGGATGCATTTGGTTAGACTTGTCACTTGTTGGCCAAAAGTGACAGAAGGGATTTCAATGTGCTGCTTTTAACATGGTGACACTGCCTTTAATTTAGCATAAGTGATTATACATGTTTGACTGTCAAATCACTGTATGTAGCCTTTGTGGTTGGGGGCTTGTTTTATCAAAGAATTCTGCTGAACCTCTTCCAAACCAGAACTCCCATGTGTATAATTATATTGTATTTTCATTATATAAACTTTATTTTTAAGACTGGAAACATATGAAATGATTATGGGAATGTGTGTTCTACACAACACCAGCACTTACTTGTGGGAAGAGAAGTTTATAACACAAACCAAATGTTGTCATTAATATACAGGTACAAGATGCATCCATGCGACTCATAAAACTATGGATGGGATAGAGAGATCTAAAAATACAGGCAACTGAACTTCAGATTGAAAGAAAACCCTTATTTCACATCAAATAGCACCTGTGGTTGAACAGTACTTGTCTAGCCAATTCAGGTGCTTCCAAAAGATCTTGATATTTAAAAAAAATTTCAAAAAAATTTATTACTTCATTAATCTTTTTGATTGGTGCAAATACATCTCTGTTAGATGCCTATTTCGTCCTGGGAAAACTATTTTCGGTTTCTGCCCAAAAATTGTACCTTTGGGATTATGTTCTTAGTTTAATTTACTTGTCTTCTGTCACAACCCAATGAGGACCTAATACCAGTTTGCACCAGTGCCAAGAGATCAACACTAAGAAGTCTGCGACAGAATATTGTTTAAGGCAGGATTCAAAATCATATCCAACAGCAGGATCTGGCTGGGAGGGACCAACTGTGTGAGTTCTGAATAAGTTGTCATCACCATCATGCCCATAGTCCATATTAATTCATGTGGATTCATAGATTTCTTTTTTATTAACAAGGCTCTTATGCATTGTCCTCCTGTCATAAATGAGGAACTGAGTCACCATATAGATTAAGCAATTTCCCAAGTACATACTAAGCATGTCCATGTAATACAGTACTCAAATTCAACTCTCCTGCACCCTTATTCCACTGCCCTAAATAACAAACTGTCCTTTATTTCAAATATCTTTGGTAGCTCCCTATCTAATGCAAGGCTTTTTTTTGTCTGCCTCAGAAACTTTTATTTGAATAATAGTGCTTCTTTAAAAAACAACTCTCAAAAGATATCAAGACTCTAAAGAGTATGTCATGAAAGTAAAACATTTATATTATATATATATATATATATGCCTGCACATAGAAACATATACACACAGAGAGTGAGACACACACACCCAGAGCAAACTAAAGGACATATCCATCATCAGAGCAATCTGTGAGTCATCAAAGATAAATGCCAACTCTTTCAAGGCAATCCTATACAATAGATCAATAAAAAATATCTTCAGTTTCTGGCTGGGAATTTAGACCCAGTCATTTACAAGCTAAAAAATAGGTCAAAGAATAATGGTGATAACTTGCCTTATCACCAAGCACTGTGTGTGTGACCGTTGTGGTCTGTAAACTACTGACAAGCACCCTCACGTGGGCTCTGATTCTTCTCTTGGGGTGACAGCACAGAAGTCATTGGTGCTACAGTGCTGCAAACCTGCATGGAAAATAAGGGACAGGGTTTAAAAAAAAACAAACACCCTGTTATAATTATGCATAACTTGTAAGTTAAGGTATAACTTTCAGAAGGACAAAAAAAGTGCAGAAAAATACCTGAGTCGAACACAGGGCTTCTTAACCACCACAGAAGTCACCTGCAGACAGTTTTGCAGCTCAGTGTAGCAAATTCCTACATCTCAAAGTCCCCAGCCTGAGTCACTTTGAGCTCAGCTGCTCCTGGGCAGAGAGAATTTGGGAGATGTTGAATCACTGTCGAGGACTATGTATGTTTTCATAATCTGCACTTCGAGGAATGTCCATTCAACATCTGAGCTAATGACCACTGGATAAGGGTGCAGATGGAATGTGGTTTCCACATTTGGAAGCACACTGTGATGAATCTGCTCTTGAAGTGTGTTTATTTTTGAGGGACTTTGCATGCAGGCTTTTTCCTCAATGGCATGTTAAACTCTGCTCCCCAAAAAGAGTGCAAGAGGCAAGGTAGTGGAGGGAGAGGACAAGAATCCAAAAGCATGGAAAAGCTGCAAAATACATTCCTTTAGGAACGCTGAAATTAAACTTTCAAGACCTGAAGAGCTTTTCTCATTTAAAGGAAGAATAACAAACTCTGATAGTTCATCCAAACTCACCACAAATGACTGAGTGTTGTGGGGGTCTGGAGTTGTAAAACAAGACGTGTTCTCCAACTTCTCCACAATGAATATGATTTTCTAGTGCATCACATGTTCAACCATTGAAATCTCTCAAAATGTTTCCAAAGCTCTACCAATTTTTACACTATTTCCTTCCCTCCTTTCCATATCTCCCTGTGCGTGCTGACATATGCTGTCACCTTTGTCAGCTAAAATTTGTCTTTCACAGTCTCAGCAACCATTTTTGGCACAAGGGAGGAGTTTGCCAGCATGCTGTGGCATGGCATTTAGGCTTGGCTCCCACTGTGTGCTGATTTCCACTGAAGACAATCGGTTCACATTAGGTGTTCTGCAGACCCAGTGCTGCAGTTTCTTATCATTTCTAGAGAGCTTTAGGGCTAGAAACTTCACAAATGGTTTGAAGACAACACAGAATTATCCTGAGCTTTTCTCCCAAACTCCTGTAAACAACTTCCCCGCTCCCAAAATAACCTCTCTAAACTACTTTTCCCCCTCCTCACACTTACGTATTCCTCCTCACTTCCTCTGATCTTGGCGGGGATATTTCAGAAATAGCCCTTACAATGGTGTTTCCACTCTGAGAGAGGAAACGCTGGGTGGGAGGAGTTACGAACAGAACAGAGGAAGCCAAGCTGTTTTCATACCATCTCAAGCTGCACTTTCGCAGCAAATAGGTGGAAACGCAGCTGGGTCAAGTTTTTACCATTGAGCCACCGGAGCCCCATCCCAGCATCCCCATTCCAGGCCAGGAGGGAACGCCGGAGCGTGTGCGGCTCCTCGCATCACTCAGCACAGCTGACGCTCCCAGGGAGCTCCAAACTCCTCAACAACCCGAACGAATCAAGGTCAGGGCAGAGCCAGCAGCGAGCATCCCTCCCTGCACGGCTCCCTGACCC
Organism: Calyptomena viridis; assembly: GCA_013390005.1. NCBI lineage: Eukaryota > Metazoa > Chordata > Aves > Passeriformes > Eurylaimidae > Calyptomena > Calyptomena viridis. Next base: position 280,252 of record WEIV01012591.1, read on the forward strand.
ACGAAAGGTGCTGCCCGGACGGGCTTTGTGCCTTCCCGCGGGAGCTGCTCCGTCACGCGTTTTGGCAGCAAATCGCAGATTTCGATCCCGAATTTTTCCGCGCAAATTTGTCTGGCTCTGGTCCGCCGGAGCGCTTGGCCAGGGCTATGGGAATGCGATGTCAAAGCAGCCTGTCCATGGGCTGGGATTGCTTTCATGCGTCTCCACCTGCTGGCTGGCATCTCAGTAATTGCAGTCGCCCGCGGAGATGACAGAGGGTTTGGGGAAGCAACGAGCTTTACGTGGGAAACCTAACTCTGTTTTACAAGAAGATGAGCAAACAAGCACGACAGCAGAGATTGTTTTCTGACTCTCTAAAGAGCAACATCCCACACAGCAGGTGACAGGTAGAAGGCCACCGAGATTTTTTTTAAGTCGAGCTTTGGAACTTTTGAAGCCTCGCTTGGGAAGATAAGCAGGAAGAAGGATTTTTGGAAGGGATTCATCAAGTGTGGAACCCTCAGTGTTTTATTTCCCTAGCAAAACCAGATGCTAAGAATGTTAACGTGCTTTCATTGACACAGTGAAAGAGGGAAATCGTTTATTAATATCTGGAAGCATGAGCATTCTGGGGCCCACAGCTTAGTTTCTGTGTGGTTAGGAAAGCAGTTACTTAGCAAATGCAGGCAGGCAGCTGTTTCAAATGGAAAGGAATAGAAATGATTAATGACTTCTATGCTTTAAAGAAATGAACCCACAGGATTTCTTTCTTCTACTGTGCTGTCCCACTTGGCCATTTCTGCCATGTGCCCTGGGACTTTCTTTGGAAGTTTTCAATGGTCTGTCATGAACTACTCTTTAGAAACTTAGTGGATCAGATCTGGAGCCAGACAGATGCCAGCTGTGGATCTGATCCATTTGTACATACATTTACAGACTGGGCACAGACTACCAGCACTTGATATTCCATGACCTTTATCCTGCAACACCAATAGTATATCTTGTTTTCAAACACTGCAGTGATGAGCACAGTATTAACCCCTATTTAGAGCAGGATCAGTGGCACCTTTTCCCTTTTGCAGCCACGTTCTATCCAGACTATTATATTATACAGACCATTATATTATATAGACCATTGTATTGTACAATGTAGAAAGCAAGGGGCACTCTCAGGAACTGAATGCAAGGAATGAACTATTTCTTTGTTAGTCATGTCAGATATCAATATGGATTATGGGTCTTTTACCATCTTCTGCACTTCCAGCAATGGCTTGTTTCTATCCTTTCCAAACCATTCATTCTACCATCTGTTTCTCAGGTATGCTTTCACTGAGGTTCTTAGGTCTTCTGTGTGTAGCATTAGAAGGTGGAAAAGTTTGAAAAGAGGATAAGGAAGAGAAAGAGGAATATGGACAAAAGAAAAAAGGAAGGCTATAGAAAACACAGATAATATTTTCACTGAATCGTTCACAGTGAATTTTATCATATTATTTACCAGGAAGAGTAAATTCTCCTCTGACTTGACTTCATGGAAGTATTTTGAATTCACTTCTATTCAAAAGGGTACATAATTTGATCCACTAAAGGTTCTTTTGCCATTTTTTTTTATTATGTGTTCATAACTGCTGAAGCATGAAATGTGAATGTTTGCTCTTCCAAAGTATTATCCCATTTCAAAAGCACTGCTCCGTATTACTGAGTACTGAGAACAGGATAGTCAGTACAGAAGGTGGTAAAGGTGCCCATTACATATCTGACAATTAAACACAGCTAAGCACATTTATTACATACCTACACAAGCAACATTCCTGACAGGTCAATATTCAGTTTTTGTTAGCACTAGGGAGCTGATGAAATTAGCACCTATGTGAACTCAAAACCATCGAGTAATTTAGAAGGTGTATGAGCTTAATATGTCCTGAATGTGTCTAATAACTTGGCTAAGCACAGGCATGCAGCTAAAGAGGGTTCTCATAGATTTACTTTAAGACACAGCAGGGCTGGAAGATGATATTTCCTTGTCTATGAGTATATCACTCTCAGGTCATCATTTCAGCACAGGAAGTTACCTACTACCTGTTACCTACTACAATGTGCACTTGGACACAATTAGCCTGCAGTCTGATGATATTTAAGAATTAGACACATGAGGCTTTCTTACAAAGTTGTCAAAAAGGCTCAGCTGATCATTTTAAATAAGCCTGTTTAAAATACCTGAATAAACTGATGCAAAACAAAAGCAACTTTTGAACTTCAGACTTCCTTTATTCACTTATTTCCCGTGTAGAAATAAAGACCAGCTCAAATGAACAGTGTTTCTCTTTCTAGATCTCCCCATAGGTCTCTGTCAGCTACCCAGAAGAATTAGTACCAATGCCATTCAAAGCTCACAGAGTAAGGATGAGCTTTATATGCGTTGGTACATATTCAGCTCTATGTTCAGTCCACCTTACTGAAAGCAGAAGTCAGTCCAACAGCCTGAATCTTCTTTCACAGGCTATTTTTGAGACTGCTATAACTCAGGAAGGAAGTGTAAGTGTGTTTCTCTGTGTGTATCTGTGCTGCTGAGCACCACATGAAGGCCAGATCTGTTTTCTGAAGTAAACTCTTACTCCTGGTTTTGTATTCTTGTTTTTTGGGGGAGAGTTTTAACTGCAAAATCCTTCCTAAAAACTTATCCCTGGTAATCCTAGAGGGTTTAGTAACCAGTACTGAGGTCTTATTCCTACCTGGATCATCTAGCTGATGTGCACATGGATAAATTCCTCCCTTGTTTTCCTGACTCCTTCTATCTTTCAGGCTACTAGTGCATCACATAAGTACTTAGCATGTGCTCTCATTTGACATTGTCTCAGTCAACATATTATAAATTCCTATAAAATAGTGCTCAGTTAAAGACCCCTCCATAGTACAGTATTTCTGCCATCCATGAAAAAGCTTATTCAAAAAAAGGCTGTGAATTTTATATGGATTTCCCCAAAGCATGTTGATGCTGAGCAGGATGTCAGGCTGGTGAATGGTCATGTGCATAATTTGCAAACAGATCATACATCAGTTGACATTCTCTGGCCTTAGAGTTGCACTACCAGTGGAGAAATACTGATTTTGAACACTTCACTATGAGTACCCTAATTAGTGTTTCTGTTTTAGTAAGAGAATTATTGCCTGCAAACCCTTTGCCAGTCTCCAAGTATAAAATAAAAGTTGGAGGAAAACTGATTGAGAGGCAACTCAGAAGTGTCTGGTGAGCTGTGCATTAGTCTGACAGTGACTACATCTTATTGAACGAAACACTGTGAAAACAGAGGAAGAAAATCACCATGATATAACAATCTGTGTAGAAAACACAGTATAAAGCTGTCCAATAGTTTGTGTGTTGCTTTTGGCATTAATGTAAAGGATTTCTGACAAGACAGGCAGCTGTGTCCGTCCCTGCAAAGTGACTGAGAGCCCCTTGCTAGTGGGTGGATGGGAGGTGACTGCTTGTTCTCTGTCTCACTTGGACAAAATGCCCTCTCCCAGGTTAGTGACACCCTGTTTCTGGCACAGACCTTTATCCCTCTTCTTTCTATCCTGCAAGATGAAGCTTGAAAGCACAAGGGGAGAAGTAAGCTTTGGTGTAGCAGCACAAATACTGAAGTAACTTACATCCCTGGCTGGAACAAGGAGGAACTGTGGAAGGAATTGCAGCTCTCTGAGTCATACTTCCTCCTTGGAGTTTCTCTTGGAGTAGTGCAGCTCTGCACCATGCCTTAGGCTGACACCAGAATTCAGCTGGTCCATCCTCTTATCCACAAAGTGATACAGAGAGAAAGGCAAAAGGAAAGACAGTAAGGCAGTGGATTATCATGCCCTCAAATCTCCCAATAGCAGCTCTAAATATAGCCAAACAAGTAAAAATCTGTTTCTGGAAACAGTACAACTATTTAGCTCCCAACCCTTCAAACAACATACATGAAAAAAAAAAAAAACAAAAAACAAAAAAACAAAAAAAACCAAACCTAAAAACAAAAACCAAAACCAAAACCCAAAAAACCACTTTCTCAGCCATCCAGAGAGAGATCCTGTATGTGGAGCCATGTTAAGCACATTCTGATCTCCAGCCAGCAAGCAAAAAATTCCCAAATGCCACACCTATCCAGGGTGTGACTAGAGACTATCAACTGGTTTATATTTGCACTTTGATATACAGCACATGCTTAACATCATATGGTGTATCCTTGGAAAAAAAATAGCAACAAGTTTCAACACAGAAATTGTGTTAGATTAGGAGGCCAGAATAAATAAGAGCCAATGAGTTGTAGAATGACTTGAGGTAGCGTATAAGATCTCATCTTAAGAAATAACATGAAGGCAGTACATTGCAGATGAAACACATAATGAAAAAACATTCCAAACTTCTCATTTGAGAAAAGATTACAAATAAAATAGGCTCGGGCATGCCAAGTGTAAAATCTTTGATATGGAAATGCAGTAATGGTTAAACGAAATGGGCTCAAAATCTATTTATCAACAGTCTGTAATGCCTACTTGGATCGTCCCATGAGAAAAGCAAATAAGGAGTAGCAGGAGAATATACAGACACTGTTAAAAAGTTTACATACCTCTGCTTTCATACCTCAAGATATAGCCCTTCACCTTAACTAGAGATTTTGAGAAGTTAAAAAGTGGATATGAAAACACACCTCGAAGGATTCAGGAAACATGCCCCAAGACCCACATTTTTGGGAGTCATCTCCTGCGTTCAGCCTGAGGTGTATTTAAAAGGACCCGATCTCCAGACAGTGAAAAGGAGCCCTCTGGCACCAGGCCCCCCGTGAGCATCTTGGATTGATATCCCTGAACAGCAGCTCTGCTGCTCATTTCTGAAATCCTCAGTCAGTGACTTCCAGGGGGCTCCACAAGGTTGGCATTCATGGAAATGCTGCTGTGGGAAAGACCACCAGAGCGTGCTCCATGTGACACCACCCAACTTCAATGAGCTCCACTCATCCAACCGAGCACGGAATTTGGCCCGTTACTGTTACCTCCAAACCTTTCCTCTTTGTTTTCACACTGGCCCTCTATTACTTTATTGCCAATGGGCATGTAAGTCATTACTGCACCCGACATGTGAATCACAAATGCAAGTGCCATGGAAATTAAACTCCTTGACCTGCTCGCATTTTTCTCTTTGATGTCAGTCTGAATAGGCATTTTTGACTGGAGCATAGTTTTAATTTTGAGAGCTGGCAAGACAACCACAACCTTTTCTGCAAGGAAGTTCGCCGAAGAATTCTTTGTTGTTCTTCCCGAATTACTTTCCTAAAGAAAGAGTGTCTCAGCAAACAGCACTATAGAAGGCCCTGATCCTATTTGCACCACGTTCAAATGCAGGAAGCAGAAAACGGCTACTGTGTTCCTGTTCACACCAGCAAATGCACACTCCTAACTGCATCAGTCTGAGCAAGTTGCATAATTTCCATTAATATGACACACAGCTGAAAATGGAAAATATTCTTCATTCATTGCTGAGGACTTCTCTTTACGGTGGAAATCTGGATTTAGGGATATTGTGGCCACATGCAAGCCATGGGGCAGCTGTGTGCTCCAGGTCTGAGCACCAAATATCCACAGGGGTGCTGGGACAGGCAGAGGTGTTGGGATCTGAAGCCACCTTCAAGCAGGACCTCGGGGAACACGGGAGAGGAACAGCGAAGTGAAAGCCCCTAATTCCAAGGTCTGAGAGCCAAAGAGATCCCCTGAGAGCCAGAGCCCTGGTCTCCTCTGTGCTTACCACTATAAATCACGAGGTGCTGCTCTCTCAGAAGCTTGAGGCTCCCACTGGCAAAAGGCTGGGCAGTTTTGCCAGGACCAATGTCAGATTTCCATTTGGAATCATGTGGTGTTTTGCTGAAACACTGTTTTGAAACGACAGTTTCCCATCTCACTCTTGCTGACCCACTTGAAACCATCAAAACAGAAAGCTCTCCAAGATGGATGACACTGGGGCAATGGATCAAAACCTCACTTGTGTTTCTAAAGGCTTTTTCCATGGTTGGAAACCTGGTTCTTGCATCCATCAAACACAGGACTATTTTTTTTTCACTTTCTCAGCCAGGAGACACCAAAAAGGGAGATGTCTAGGCCATCTATAATGCTGCTAGTCTTTTTCTTCAGTTCACAATATGGTTCTTAAAGCTGCAGGATTTCAGGTAAATAAATATTCCAGAACTAGAAAATAAGCATGTATTCAAATTATATATCCATGCTATTTAAAGGAAAATTTAAGACATGTGGCTATCTGGGGAAAAAAATTATTTGATCCACTGTTCTGTAATTTGTCAATTAGGCCTTTCCTAGAACTTTCAGTCTGGCAAGGAGGCAGAAAATAATTTTATGGCTGGGAAGATGGCACAGACGTTGACTTGTTGGAGTTCCAGATGGACTCAGTGATTCACATAAAGTCATATTTTATAGTTAAACTGCTGGAAAAAGAAATCTTCCTTACCAAATCATGACAAGTAACTCCATAGTTAAGATTACAAAAAGAACAGAGTCTTTTTTGTTGAGCCAGTTTTTCAAATCTCCTCAAACCCAGCTGATTGACTGCAAAATGAATCCATTAAAACCTGGAACACAAATTCGAGGTTGTTTGGTAAAGACATAGGAATAGTGCTTTTGAAACCTCATGATCTTCAGCTTTCTTCTGAGATTTGTTTTCTGCAGAAAAGAGGGGAAAGAAACTTTGAAAACCAGGCACCAGTTATATCACTGCATTGCTCGTCTGCAGAAGAAGACGAAATTCTAGATTAAGTTGAAACCAGCACCATTTTATCATTGATTTTGAGAGAAACAAGGTTGACAGAGAGTAAAGAGAGAAAGGTCAAAGCAAGTATGTTTGGTTTAGGTCTGTCACATTTGGAGATCCCACTACAGTGTCTCTCTTTAAAACAGAGAAGAGTCACCACACACTGAATACTCTCTATTTTTTCTTTTCCCAGGACATACAAGAAGTCAGCAAGAAAAACAGTTTCTGCTTCAATGAGTTTATACTCCATAGGTGCAATTACATAATGAAAAAGCAACTCATGAGGAAAAGCTAAAGGTGACAAAAGTAATTTAGCAAAAGTATTTGTAAGGTAACTTTGTTTTTGAGACTTATTAAAGCTTGACTCCAGATTTGAGGAAGAATGTGCAGGAGCTCTTAAATCAAGTGACAGCAGTCAACAGACGTGTGGATGCTCATGGATTTGTGCATTTGAGGCCTTGAATTTTTCTGGTGAAACAAAATTCACTAATACAGTGTAACAGTGTGTTTCACCCTGGTGAGATGGGCAGGAGACAGGCTCATCAAAGGCATGAGAACCCAAAAGCTCTTGCTACTATGTACCATGCTGTGTTTGAAAAAGAGGGAATATAATACAAAGAAACAGGAGTCCAGAGCTTTCCTGTGCCTGAGAAGCTTTCTGGTAAAAAAGGAGCCTGTGCTAGAGAAAGGATGGGCAGACTAATGAAGTGGATACTGATGTTCTCCATTTACTTCTCTGTCCTGCCAAATAATTCTTATACAGTGTTGGGCAAGACAATTCAATTTCTCTGGGCCTGTTTCTCTGACACAGAGGCAATAAAGAATGATTTCTGTCCCCAATCTTTTGTTTCTTTTGTCTATATGAACAGCAAGCTGTTCGAGCTCAGGGTTGTGTCTCACTGGATGTATTAGCAGTGCTTAGTATGGATGTCTCTCAGTCTCAGATGTGGCCTCTAGGCACAACGGTAATACAAAAATAATTAACTGAGGATGTGTGTTTATTTAGTTAATTGTAATAACTTCAATCGGGATATTAGATCTAATTTTAGCTTCGTGTAAGTCAGTTCATATTCATTGATTGGGCTGTTCTCTCCAAATCTGTTGCTTGTGACAATATTGGTTCACAAGCAGGATGTCAACATGCACATGGAGATTTCTATTGTTTAGGTTGTTTGTTTTTTTGGTTTGGTTTTGTTTTTTTTTTTTTTTCCTGTGAAATGAGCAGGTGAGGATGCCTTAGTACCTGAAATTTAACTGGCTTAGGATATATTTGAAATATACCTCAGGCTAATCAATCTGTGAAGATGCAGAAGGGTATAACACAACTAACCAACTCTAGGAGGAATTGCTTAATTACTAAGAGGTATGCTGAATGTGTGCTGAATCACCTTCATGAGGCATCCTTCTATGCCTTATCTCACTGTCACAGTGTTTATCTCACTGGCACAAAAACATATTTTGTTTTCCTGGAGAAAACCGTGTCAAAGTACAAAGCAATAATTCAGCACTCAACGAAGGCAAGCAGAATTATTTCTCTGATGAAGAGAAGCATAAGGGTTTTGAAGACCCTTCCTGTGGCTGCTGAGCACTTTCTCTCAAGTCCTGAATACTGTCAGACTCAGCTGTGGTTTTGTATCTTAAGATGTACTTAACATCTCACAGTTTTCACTCCTGACATATATATCTTTTATATATATATATCTTTTCTTTCCATTCATATACATCTTTTCGGTTTAGTTCAGAAGGATCACAGAAATGTTTAATTAGAGAGTGCTTAATATTAGCATTGTTTTCCAGAATGCTGTCTGTTAAGCTGAAAGAATACAGAAGCTCATCGTAGAAAGGAAATTACCTCAATGATTAACAGAAGACTTTTCACATGGTTCCTCATAACAGCCCAGTTTGGTGTGGCATCAAACTTACCTTTTTGGGGTTTTTTTTTTAAGAAAAAATTCAATGGATTTTCCTCTCCAACAGCATTCAGCAACCTACAAGTTACACAGAGACATCAGAAGTCTTTAATGCAGGTTTTCAGAGTAAATGAAACCCTTTTTCAGTGTGGTTGCCTTTGTAATAACAGTCTTCTTATTTGTTGGATACTTATGTAACATAAGATGAAAAGACATTTTATAGCCTCCTGGCAAGAGGACTTAAAATTAACAGCATACCTGTGGCTGCCCTAAGCCAGGGAGGGAGTCATTTTCAGGCCATGGGAAAGCTGCAGTTTTGCATCCTTCACTTCTTCTGACTTACCGGTATTCAGTATTTCCATAGACTTGTTTTTCATGAAAGCATCATCATCATGCACAAAAAGAAAAATTAAGTAATTGATTCTGATGAAAGAACAAGAGACCAAGGTGGTAAAGGATAACTGTCACCCATTAGCATTTCCCCGAAGAATGTGGTGGTTTAACTTATTCTTTCATTTTATATTTTAATGCCTGGCTGGACTCTCACATCGCACACAGTCAATTGGCTCTCTATGCAAAAGCTATTAACTGTCTGATTACCTCTGGCAGAAAAACCAAACAGATGCACATCCAGAGGTAGGAATCTCCAGCATCCCGGTGGCTTTTATGGGCCATATCCTGCCAACCCTGCGCAGGGAGGCAGACTCCCGCTGAATTTAAAGGATGTTTTACAAAGCAATCAATGGCCTTTCACACTGACTCCCTCTCAATATGCAAAAAGGAAAACCACAAAAAGATAATGATCTGGGTTTTGATCTCGCCCATACTGGGCTGACAGTAAGGTAATCCCATTGACTTCAGCTGATTTATTCCGTCAGTCAAACGACTTTCACAGGCTTTGGGCTGGGCCTTTAAACAAATGTAAACTTGATCAGAACCAAGCCCAATCACACTCATGCCCATTCTTGCTTTGAATATTTGCCTTCCATAGCACGTTTTCACCTGGAACCCGAATGACCTCAGCGCAGTTTTCTTATTTAACATGAAGTTGACAACTATTTTCAAACAAGGTAATTAAACGCCTTTAATCCTTCAAGCAGATACAGTTTCCTGCACATCCCCATTGATTCCAAACAAATAGGTACATCAGTGCTGCGGTCCCCAAAGTAACACAGCTCACCAAGACATGCTTGAGCTCGTCGGCTCGGGCATTGTTGGCTGCAGTGTGGAGCATAATGTGGCCAGCAAAACCACTCTGTGGGCAAATATTTGGGCTACTGGCCTGTCCAGAGGCTGGGCTGCTATGGATACCTGTGCTGGCTAGTCGGGAGGCAGGTCTGGCGAGCTGGCCCCACCGCAGGGCAGATAAAGGCAGGGTTCATCAACGCGGCTGAATCTGACCTTCGGCTACATCAGAGCTCCTGGAAGAACCCAAGAACCAGGTTTTTGCTCTTCCGGAGGTGAGGGATGTGGCAGAGCACGGACAGCACACCTTACACGAAGGTGTCGGGCCTCCAGCTGCGATCCTGCCTGGAAAAATAACTCTGCTTTCCCAAGAGCCCCGTGAGATCTGTAATGACCCCCCAGGTGACCTCCCGGAGCCCGGGATCACAGCTCAGGGAAGTATGCAAGTGACTGGGATATTGCATCTCCTGGGGAACACTCCTGCCTCAGACATGCTAATACTCCCCTGCCTCTCCGGCACTGCGGGTTTGGAGCTTTTTCTCTCAGCAGTAACAATTACCCACAACACTAGAGATGGCAGCGCTGTTAGATCAGAAAATGACTCACTCCCCAACTAGCCCTGTCAAGCAAGATAAATACAATTTGGTTGTTAGCTAATCTATTTTTGTTTGTGTTCCCAATTCATCCAAGACGCTGATTACACGGCAGCCTACCACGCTAGCGTTAAGTGTATGCTGTTACAATGCTCTTTGCTTTGTAAAGTGAACATTTATGAATACAATGGCTGTATTTGTCTGTCAATATTACACCACTGCTGACGTACCGTGCATCAGCTCTCTGGGTCATAACCGGCATAATATTTTTGGGTTTCCAGGAGTTAAATTGTGGAAGGGCAATATTTAAATTTAACAGCATTTCAGCAACTACAAGTCTCACCTAAGAAACGTTTCTGCTATCTGCCATCTGTTCCTTCCTCCATCTCTCTGGCTAAAGTTTGATGGCTTGATGCTGTGTTGAATCAGCTTTGGAGTTTGGTCTAAGAAGGCAGGCTGACATAGGGGATGTTTTAAGAGGCCTTGTAGGATGCTTTTGCACCTCCGTGCTGAACTTGCAAGCAGCTCTCAGAGGTGCTCAGCACCTCCTCCTGAGAGAATTCAGGCTTTGTATTTGAGCTATGTTAGCACTTTGTACTTCCTCTCACATTGTTTTTAGTTTTGTTTAGCACTTACTTAGACTTTGGGAAGGCTATTTACGGAAATTTAAAATTTTCATGAGAAAGTGGTTTGGAATTAAAAGGAGAGGAAGCCATTGATGTTAGTAACAGAGAGAGAAGAACTTTCTAACTTGCACGATTGGCAAATCCATTACCGATAGCCAAATTCTGCAGAACAGTAAATAGTCAAAGGTGCATGGTAAAAAGGAGGTGAAGAGCATCATAAAATGTGCTGTCTGTCTCTATGTAAACTTAATATCAAATAAGTTGGCCTACCAGATAAGGCATTTATCATGTCACGTTTCATGGAAGTCTTTACAAACTCAAGTAAAAGACCTCACTGCAATCACTTCATGATCAAGTCTTTTTCTGAGAATCAGAGAGATAACTGACTATCTGTGCAGGCTGAGAAAAAAGTTGTGGTTTTGCAAAGTTTCATCATACATATAATAGGGCTTCAATAATCAAGATTTCTGCTGCTTTTCCTAACTACAAGACTACAAGATATGCATAAAGGGCTAAAACGAAAATATTATCAATGGATTTACAGCACTCTGAAACCCAGACAGCTGTAGATATTTTTCGGGAGAGGCTGGACCACAAACTTGCTGTCCATCATTAAGTTTGCCTTCTACTATGGTCCTTTAGGTCTCCTGTTGTATTTTTACTGATTGTGGGAAATTCTTGCAGAGCCTACTGGTCGATCACGGTTAAACAAGCTGTTAAGTGATGTGGGAAACCATTGCAAAGACACTTAGCTGAGGCTGCACTCCTCGTATAACCCCTTTCCATCTGATAGTACTACCCTGTGGTACGGGCTATGTGGGAGCCTGTAGGTCCTATCAGCCGGAGCCGATGTTTCACACCACATTTCTCATGTAGATGACTCTGTCTCCCAGATCTAACCCCGCAGGCTAGACAAGACCCGAGAGGATGGGATGAAAACGAGTGAAGTAACTTGTGTTCTCCCTCCTGAGTACACAACACTTCATTGTACCTGCTTGTCAGGTACATTGTGAGACACCAGCTAAATGTTCTCATATATAGCAGGAGATATTATCATCGTTACCATTACTATTATAGCGCGGTATCATTTAAACTGGTCCAAAATTGCATAGCTGGGTGTAATTCCATCTCTCTCTTGATCAGCTGAGCCAGACAGATGAGATAACTATGCCACAAGTGAAGCCAGGGCTCCGAGCTGGTTGGGATCCATCAGCTTGGAAGCAAAGGTGGCAGAGAGGGTTTCTAAACCCTCTTTGATCAGAAGGGCCTGAGCTGAGAATCTGGCTTTCCTAGTAAGAAGATGCACTGGAGCACAAGAGGCCTGTGTCTCACTGGGGTTTCCAGCCAGCTCCACTGGACTGAGGACTGCAAATATCCAGTGCTCAGTGCAGGGCAGGTGGCTGAAAACACTGCCCAGTCCTCAGTGTGGAAATTAAAAGACAGCACTATCTGAAACAGCCCCACAGTGGTCACTGCCAGAGACAAAATGCTGAACTCACAGTGGTGTAACAGACCTGTGGCCTGATCCTTACCCTCTCCCAACTCCTGCTTGCACTTTCGGTGGGGAAATATTCAGAGTGACTTTTCCTGAGGGTGACTTGTGAAAGGATGGATGCCTTAGGGGCTGCCTGTTAGGCATGCAGTGAAAACCAACATCTGGCTTGGCAGGTCTCCTCTTATCTTCAGGATGATGCCATCACAAGTCTCGGTCTGTTCTGGTTTGGGACTGATTCTCTGTAGGCAGTGAATGACTTGTAGAAGTGGGTAAAACTTGGATTTTTAGAGGGATTTAGGCACCCAGAGCAGCCAGTCACTGCCCTGAGGGGGTTTGGTCCCTCTGCAGCACTCAGTGGCCATTCCTAACTCACTCCAGCCACCAAATCCTCCTCGGGACAAAAGGAACTGAGATTTCCTGCAGATTTTCGAGACAACCCTCCCAAAGCAAAGCACTCTGATCTTTCCCTTGGTATTGATATTTCAAATCATACTTTATTGCTGTTATATTTTTGACCACCAGTCAAAAATGCTTGTATAGCACAGAGGGTAGGCCAAGACCAAGGGAAGCTGCACTTGCAAATTCCACATGTTGCAGTTGAATTTTCACTTCTCGGTGCAGGAACTGTGGACTTAGGGTCTTGCTGGGATTTTTGTCAAGACTGACAAGTGCTGAAGCCTCTATGGGAATGGGAGAGATCTTCAAGGAGTACAGTACTGCACTGCAGTCATCAAAAAAAGGGCTGATGAGCATCAAAAATCAGGCATGATTCAGTGAAAAGCAGCAGCAATGGTAGGAGAAAAAGCAAAGGGATTAAAATGGGTCATTGTCAGAAAGAATCCAAGACCTCAGTGAGCAAAGTCCTTCAGCCCAGGCATCATCAACACCCTTTATTCCTTCAGGGAAGCCACGCTGAGATCTGAAATGTTTTCTTCTTCCAGATACTACGTTCAGAACTAAAATTCCCCTTTTTCATCCCGGCCACTGATCTCCCCAGGACACTTCTCACCAGAGGTGGGATTGGCTTGGGATAAAACTATCCTGATCCATGTACTCTGTGCTGAAGAGCTGCCATGCTCTGCCCTGGAGCTCATTGCACATCAGTGGGTGCTGTGTTTGATTAGTTTGTGAAGGGCAGTGGGATCCTGTGTGAGGAAGTTTATAGAAAACTGCTGGCAGAGTAAATTTAAATTTACCAGCATANCCCATGGTTAGAATCAGCAGTTTTCTCTGGAAGACAATCCCAAGGATGTCTGTGTGGGTTCCTGAGAGCTCCAGGGAAAGCTGAGAAATGAACCCAAGGTAGAGGCTGGTAACTCCATGATATAAAACAAACCAAACAAACCAACACATATTTCCACCCACATTTTTGCTTTCCACTGAAATGGTTCCCAATCTGGAAGTTTCAGCAAGGAAGAATATGTATTAAATTCCTCTTAACAGGGTGGGAACTGTTATAGTAAGGGGAAATCAATGCCAGATCTTTTATAACAGTTGGACATGATGATCTTAAAGGTCTTTTCTTACCTCAACAGTCCTATGGTTCTATAAAATCACACCAGCAGAGCCACAATCAGGAGATAACAAAGAAAAAGCACACCAAAGTCCCAATTCTTTGGCACTTACAAGCTTAATTAAAGGGTAATGTAATCAAGCCGGTGATTAATCATAAACTTTTTATCAATGGAGAAGGATAGATTTTCCCGCCAAAGACTCCAGCTCACATTTTGCTATCACTGTAACTTCACCGAGTTCTTGCACTCAATCTTTCCTCACTTGCCCAACATGAGTCTGAAACAGCTCCATGGGAGCCTTTGGAATTATACCAGGGTAAAATCAGCCCCAGGAGATAATTGGAAGGTAACAAGATCCCTTCCCCAAACTCTCTACACAGAGTCAAAAAAAAAATGGATCTGAATCCATATTCCTGCTGGGTGATAAGAGGTTTTTATGGCACAAGTAGTGCGTTGCTTTGTAGATAAATTACATGTGCCTTAAGGACACTAAATTTATAATCCCTGAGGCAAGAGCGCGTGTTCTCCTTGTTCCCAACAGCACAGGGTGGCAGGAAAGACACCAGCAGGGAAAGTCAGGCCTCATCCTGCTCAGTAATGTTCTTACTAAACAGGAGGGAACAGAAGGGTGACAGTTTGCTACAGCCAGCAAGGATAAAATGGCTGAGAGCTTACACAGCCAGATTCCCACAAAAGGAAAATAACATCCTGCTCAACCCCTTCCTATAGGATTCCTCACACCATTGCAACAACTGGCAAAGCTAAGCCAGTCTATATAGGAACAGAAACACAGTCAGAACATCACACCTGGCAGCAAATAAAGCCTGGGGTGGGAAATACCTCTGGCTGAAAGTACCTGCTGCTGTAAGAGGGTCTCTTTGTAATAAACTCACTCGCTGTAGCCTTGAACCTTAGTGGTCTGTGAAAGTTATTGTGCAATGTTTTTAGCATTTGGTTTTATTCTGATGGGACTTTATGATCTGTATTATGGGAGAATACTGTTAAGCCAATCATATTTATAACAAATCTTTGTAATATAATAGCTTCTGACCTTCTGAGCAACTTGACTTTTCGTAAATACCGAAAGACAAAAGTTTTAGCAAAGTTATTCTCCTATTGCTTCCCCAAGTCTATCTGTTAGAGCAGCTAAAAATCCAGGGGTGTCACTTCCCTTCTTCTACAGACTGAGTGGTGGAAAAGATCCTTGGCTTCCCAGGGCCTAATTCTGCACTTTTTTATTCCCAGGGACAGTCTTTTCAGGCATTATCAACTTGCCTTTTTCTTTTTAAGGCATGCCTGGTGTAAGTCATGCCTGAAATATAATTCCTTATTTCTGCTACTGATGACAGCTTAAATTATTGAAAGGAATTTTAAAGTTCTTTTTAGGTTTCTCGTTTTCACGTTATTGTTATTTTCCTTTCTGCATTTCATTCAGTTCTGGTGGCAGAAGGAGCCTTATTGGAGTTACTTTTTCCTTCCGTTCATTAAAACTAATTCTACTCTGCTTGGTTCTGATGAGCAGTCAAAAGAAAAGGAAACAAAAATACAGGTAGTAAATACTCTGAAACAACAACTGCATATACTTAAAGAAAAAACAAATTTTCACCATAAAATTGTCAAGAAGGGCCCTTTAAACTCGAAACAGGAGCAGATTCTTTTAAATTTTCCCAGAGAATAGCAATGACCTTGCAGATCAGATAACCCACGGTCTACAAGAGTTCAAATATGTCATCAAGACTTTATTTTACTGCTTGATGTTCCTTGGCCTAGAAACACCCAATTTCACCACCTTCCCCCTTCAAGAAAAACCTCCCCATGACAGGACCGTACAACCAGAACCAACATCAGCAAAGCAGAGCTGGGGACATGGTAGGAACAAGGATAAATGAGACACAGTGTGGAAGGCTGGATTTTTGCTGAGTGACTGTAATCTGCCAGGCACGATATATTAAAACCAATGGAAACATTTGATTAAAAAACACGCCAGATCTTTGCAGGGAGCCTTATCACAAAACCACCACAGGCAGGGAGCCAAGTGTGCACCAGCAGCACAAATGGCCAGGAGAGAAATCCACAGGCTTCCTCCTTCCACAGAAAACTTGCCAGAAGGATACCTGGGGTCCTCAGCCCTCTCTGCCTCTGAGTGTTTGCACTGACATCTGCTATCACCACCCTTACAAATACAGACAACCCTGCAGCATCTTCCCCACTTCCTGGTGTTTAACCTTCCCAAGAGGCCACACACCTTTGTGTCAGGTCCTCCAAACAGCCTTCAACCTCGATGGTTTTGTTCCAGAAAAGCTTCCATCAGTCTCTGAGGAGGCAGCACAGTGCTGCTCGTAGCTGAACCTTCCCAAGGGGCCAAACACAAGTAGTGAAGCCCTAATCCCTCTGGGGCTGGTTGCAGTGGGGCTGAGAGGCCACCAGCAAAGCTGGGGAGCTTTCAGGCTCTTCTGCACCCCACTGACAATGGCAAGCACCTCACAACTTCTCGCTGGCTTCATTTCACTGGCACATTTGCTTCGCTGTTCCCTTCCCCCCCAGTTATCACCGTGAGGGTGGAAGAGCCCATGAGCACAGGAAATAAATGCATCCCAGTCAGCGTGAGAACTGCTCCCCTTAATTCCTCCCCTAACAGGCTGCAGCTTGTGGAATCAAACGGGGATTGCGTGTTACTACAAAAACTGACTGCAGCGTATCTCCGCTGGTTTTAGTATTAACTGAGGCTTTTACTTTCATTTTTATGAGAAATGAATGCTTTTCAAAGCTGTTGAGGAAGTAGCTGTTACTGTCAACAAACTGCATTGGTTTTACTCCAGCATGGGCACTTCAGGGAAGCAGATCAGGAGAAGACTAATCACTCTCAGCAACTGTTACTGTCTAGACTAGTTTAGCTCTAGCATTAAACTGCACCCTTAGGCTCCAGTTCAGCAATGTATTCAAACATATATTTAATTTTTAAGCACATGAGCAATTCCAGTGTACTTACTTATTTCAATTCAGGCACATGTTTAAGTCTTTTCCTGAATTAGTTTCTAAATCATTCAAAATTTGGACTCATTTCCAGCAATGCAAATCATTGTGCTGCATCATTTGATTGTTCCAGAAGCAGGAAAATAAATACCCTTTTTTTCCTGCTTTTATACTATCATTTTGCTGACATTCAGCTTTTTCAACCAGTTCCTACTCCAGCCTGATTTCAAAGCCAAAGCTGGGATTTGATGGAATACTTTGGTTGTGGACAAAGTATGCTCAAACTATACAAAGATTTTGAAGAGGAGAGATAAGCTGGGAGCATAACTTTATCAAAGAGTTTCAAGCAAAAATGTAGCCACTCCCCTTTTCCAGATTCTCCTTTTCCCATCACAATATTCTGGGAAATCACTCACATTTCAAGACACACCACGGTTACCACTCACACCATGATACCCATGGATGTGGCACAAACCTGTGCCTGGTGGAGAGCTCTGTGCATATTTTGGGCTGGAAATTAAAGCTAAGGTTTTTCTTGTTCTTTTTTCAGGTGTTTGAAGCACTGGACCTCTTTGATGTCCCATTTTCCAGCTGAGAACATCTGGCAGTTGATCTCATCTAACTTCACTCCGTTCACCCAGATGTTGTCTTAGCCCAATCCAATCATGACCAGGGAATCCCATGGGACCATCCTCCCAGTTTTTTTAGGTGCATGAAAAAGACCTTTCCGACAAAGTCAAGCCAACAGAGGTTTCACACACGTTGAGTGAGTCATTTTCTGAATGACTGGGGATTCATAAAGCCACTTAAGTCTCAAGCCAGGAATCAAGAGATCATAAATGATAAAGGGAATTTAGGATGGAATGAATCACATATTTAATTCTGATCATTCTTTGAATGTGGAAACTGATGCTGCTACAAGCTTGAGGCTCTTCCGATACCAAGATAATGTTAAGATCACAGAAAATGTCATATTTGGGAGAAAAAAAGTCTCTTTGATGTAGCTGTTAATCAAAACTGACATTAATATATTATTTGGATTTTTTACTTTAGTCCCTCTAAAAGGTAATACACACTCAGAAAGACAAGTCCTCTTTTTTTTTTTTTTTTAATTCCCCAAGAAGCAGCATCCACAGTTTAAGGTTGCAAATCTGAGCAATTTGGTAAATGATGTGAACACAAATGAAAATTAGCCAACTAAAGAAATTCAACTGAGTTAAATAGGAGATTATTATCATACCTTACATTCTCTTCTGTCCCTACCTGTAGCTCCCTGAAGAGTGAGTCAGGTAAGAACTGACCAGAGGGGACAAAACTGCTGACCTTGGGCACTATTCCATACATATAAATAGTATACAAAGATGCAATTCCAGGATTGTGTGTTTCCCCAAAGATATGCTATTCCATACTCATTTTTAACCTAACTGAGCTGCACCACAAGTAAATTAAAAAAAAAAAAAAGTTGCCACAAGCAGCTGAAATTAAGTATAAATACTTCTGAAAACTTCAAGGACTATAATCTCATCTTTCAAGGTTTTCAGTTCTTCACTTCCTTTACTGATTTACAGAAACAAATAGACCAGATTCCCCAAATCTTGTCACCCTGCATCATTATTTATATTTTTATCAATCTAACATAACTGCTGCAGATTTGAAATGGCAGCACCCTGGATCCACTCATTTGGCACACACATAAAAGTGCACAGACACACACACAAGGCCAAAGGTGGTAGAAAACCCAGGCAAAGTAAGTTTATTTGATTGTAGTCATTAGTGCTATACATTACAGGTCCAATCCTGCTCCCTTTGATGTTGGTGGTATTACTCCCATTGAATTCATGTGCTCTGAAAAATGCCTGAGTTTTGCAAATTTATCATTTTGTCATCTACGCTTCAGGTTAAAATTATAATCCAGCATTTTAGACTTGGTTTTGAGCCAAGTTATTTTTACTGAAGGTTCAAAGAACGCATACTTGTCCTTCAGAGAGGTGCCAATCCAAGGAGCAACGTGGTTGAGGTTTTCAGAGCAGTCTGAGGGATGCAAACATCTTGCAGGTGACCACAGCAATCCCAGCTTCCAGGGTCTCCCTGCAGCAAGGCCTCCTCTTGCTGGGGGCATGACAGTGCCCACATACTTAGGAAGAGCTGGGAAAAGCACTTATGGAACAGCAGGAAGCAAAGGAGATTTTTCTGAGATTGTTTGTGCCACTGAAATGCAGCTCTTTCAGTGAAATATCCTAAATCTTAATCGTTTACATTATCCCCTCCACCACTTTTAAATGAAGCAGGTTTATTTCAGTCTTTATCCTCACCTTTTCTTCTTCCTGGTGGAGAACATTCCATGGTGAGAGATGTTGTGCATCGAAAGGTAAGTTCTTCTTGTTACCACAGTTGTTCAACCCCATGCATTTGGCAGAGATGTTCAAGAAGTTCTGAGACAAGGCAGAGGAGCTTCCCAAAAATTTTACTTTCAGTCCACAGAAAGGATGAGAGAAGATGGAAACAATTTGGATGGGTGGCAGATGTCAACAGGACTTTGATTTTGAAGGCCTCTCCCTCCATCCCAAGTTAATGTACTAAGAACTGGGACCTCAAAGGTGGTGAGACAAGAGATCCAGGCACCTGATTGACTGAAGAAGTGCCTCCTAGACCTGCCTGGCTTAAATTGGAGTTAAGAAGTGCTGAGTACCCACAAAAATCTGGCCCTAGGGGTTATTTGTACCACTTTTATTCAGAGGGTGTGTTGCAAAGACGCAGCGAGCAGATTTACCACTTCCAGGCGGGTGGACAAAGAGTGGACAGGGCAGTGGACTGACACAAGAAGTGCAGTGTGTGACTTCATAGGCTTGGTTCTGAGTTCTGAGAGAGCTGGAGAACAGATGATGAAGACAGTGACAAAAAATGTGCCAGGTCTCATTTGTATTCAGACCAGAGGTTCCCAAAGTAAGCTTGTCATCACATCTTTTTACTGCACAGAAAAGAGCACAGGGATGTGCAATGATCTCTGCGACCACCTCTCTCTGGAGCCAACACGTGCAGTCAGGAACGAGTCTGGATCACAATTATTAATGCGGTTTTTTATGGCAGAGGGAGACAAACAAAATATAAAAGAAGAGATCTAAGGCATTCCTGAAGCATTTCTGCTGTGCACGTGATACACACTGATTTATCAGTCACTTATCAGGAATTATGCAAGGTACTCTGCAAAATTTGATTAGGGCTCTTCAACCACTGAGTAACACAGATCCTTCCAGTAAATTCTCTGTCCCCCACTCCAAGCACATCATCACATCAGCAATCTGCCCCCTTACAGCAACCCAACCACTGCTGACTTGAGTGGGGGCAGAACTGAACCTATAGTCACCACGGATCATCTCCCCGTGGTTTTTCTGCATTGCAATATCGAAGAAAAGAGCGGTGAAAAATAGTGACATTGTGCTGCAAACCCTACTGCCAATAGGAAATTAATCAACAAACTTGTGACAGTATTTATAATGTGCCTTCAAATTAACTCGCAATACTACACAGAGCAAGTGGGGAATGGAGAAAATGTTCCTTCGCTACCTTGTAAATCGAGTTTGAGTGTTCTATGTGGCTAAGACTTGCTTTTTCATAGTTCACAAATCCATATCAAACACCAGCGTCTGTGTCGGTCATTTCCATGCTGATGTATTACCCAAACACGTTGTCAGCCGAGCAAAACAGAAACTGTAGCTGCTGGTTTTAAAATCAAAATATTTTCCATTGAAATACTTTCACTTTGAGGATGTCGCTGCTTAAGGACACTGTTTATTCACCTTGTTACTGCCTGCCAGGCCTCCTCTGGTGCCTCTCTTTCCCGTGGCTCACTTCTGGCATGGCCGAACAGGTTTCCCTGGACGAAAAAGAAACAAAACCCTGTTTCCCTCCTTTTTTCCCCGCGTCCTTAGGCCTTTTGCTTCCCTTCTCTAGTTTCTTATCTCCAGTATCCTGGGCTAAATTCCACCAGCTCTGCCTGTTCGGTCCCACCAGTGACACCTCCTCGCCTTGGGACACCCTGGCCATTCCAGAATTATGCCCCTCCCCAGCTTGGTGATGGCTCCCCTAGAGAAACCCTCCGGGAGCTTTGCTCCTTCAAATTCCTCATTCCACAGGCCCCGTGTGGCTGTCCTGTGGTTTTGGCCACGGCCGTGGTCAGCGCTGGATGGAGGAAGAGCTGCCAGAGCTCAGCTGCTGCTTCTCCAGCGATGCCTTTGAGGAGCACCTCATCCACAGGAACTGTCTGCACCAGGGGGAGGGTCTGGGGGTGGCTCAGATCCGTGGCCTCGCACAACTCAAGGGGAAACGGAGTGAGAAGCTGTGCCATCGCTGAAGGAGCCAGGCTGTCCTTGGGCTGCCTGAACCCCCCCCTCCCCAAGCCCTGGCACCCAGAGCCCTCCCTGCCTCATCCCACCAGGGCCAGGGCACCTCCTGCCTCGCTACTGGGATGTGGAGGGAGAGCAGGTGCCAGGCGGGACAGCCTGAGTGGAGGTGCCCTGTCTGAAAACACATCCAGGATAAACTTGGGCTGAACTCCATTAGACGTGGCTGTTCACAGGAGCTGCCACCCCTCTGCCTGTTTGTGCCAGTTCCCTCCGCTCGGGGCCGTTTTCACAGAATCACAGAATTATTAGGGTTGGAAAGGACCTCTGGAGATCATCCAGTCCAACCCGGCTGCCAAGGCAGGGTCACCTGCAGCAAGTGACACAGGAACATGTCCAGGTGGGGTTTGGAAATTACTCCAGAGAGGGACACTCCACAACCTCCCCGGGCAGCCTGTTCCAGTGCTCTACCAGCCTCAACATAAAGAAGCTCTTCCTCATGTTGAGGTGGAACTTCTTGCGTTTTAGTTTACGGCCATTGCTCCTCGTCCTGTCGCTGGGCACCGCTGAAAAGAGTCTGGCACCATCCTCTTGGCGCCTGCCTTTGAGACATTTATACGCATTGATGAGCCCCGCTCCCATTTTTCTCTTCTCCAGACTAATCAGGCCCAGTTCCCAGTGTCTCTCCTCACTGAGAGAGATGCTCCAGACCCCTCNGCCTGCCTTTGAGACATTTATACGCATTGATGAGCCCCGCTCCCATTTTTCTCTTCTCCAGACTAATCAGGCCCAGTTCCCAGTGTCTCTCCTCACTGAGAGAGATGCTCCAGACCCCTCATCAATCTCCGCGGCCTCCGCTGGACCG